>OX104069.1:21313055-21336262 GCA_944474145.2 Dicrocoelium dendriticum
ATGAAGGAAGAACACGATGGGAAACAGCAACGTGTATCTCCGACAACCAACAACGAAGGTACAATCAAAACAAAACAAAACGCAAGTCGTTCAAAAGTGGTATAAAAGGTCCTTAGGTGCGTCAAATGGGAAACATGTTCATAACGATTCATTCATTGTTCAACGTGTTCGAGTCTGAAAAAGGAAAGAAGAAAGAGAGTTAAAAGTGGCGATTCGTTCAAAGTCCCATTACAGTTTCGGTTTCGTTACACAAGGACAAACCCAAAGAGCCGCGCGATTAAAATATTCAATATATGGTACGTATAAACAAAAGCACTTAGTTCCACATTATATACAAAAATAAACTAAGCTGCTGATAAGCAGTAATCCTTTTATTACATCATTCACAAGGCATCTTAGTCTAAGACGTAAGCACTTCCATTGCAAACACAAACTCCACCTTGGAGTCTTTACTCTGACACATCTTCGTCATATTCGTAGGAGGCGCGGCAATACGATGGCTTCTTCTCCTTGTGCTTCTTAGCCGACAATGCAAACGAGATTTTACGTGATGTGACGATGCGTTATAAGTTGCTTACCCCTTAATATTTTCTCATTTTCCTGCTTATCCGGCCATTGTCAATTTCATAAGAGTAAAGCGTGAAGCAGGATCGGTACGCTTTAAAACCAATACGCGAAAATAAGGCCAACCTCCGATGAGTGGAGAACACCAAATACAACGCTAGGAAAGATTTGGTAATGTGGCTAAACGCCATTTAGTGCTAAAATTAAGGCACCGGAAGACAGCTAGCTAGGAGAAATGTGTGGTCGCGTGCGCAGAGAGCAAAGATGGCAGCGGAGCCGATGATCGTCGCGCCGTTCGAAGGCGGATGCTATGTTGACTCAAACGAACGCGAGCAACGTTAAAACAGGCGAGCGGCTAATTTGCTATGTACCTCGAGAAAATATAATGTTGTGATTTTGTAATATTTTACGCAGCATGCGGCAGCCAAACAGGGGAATCTCCAGGTCACTACACAGCCCCCTCTTAGAAGGGAACCGAAGGGGAACCTTCGATCTACGTGAGGACTGTCCGTCGCCGGCCAGCCTTCTGCGAGATCAGGCGGTGAAACCTGATGCAGCTAATGGGGGAGAACCAATGCGATCGGACGCTAGGGGGCTCCCACACGTGTCCTCCCTACAGGTGTCCAAAACACAAAATGGGGGAATGTTCGTAGCATTCGAGTGCGAAGTGTCACAGCACATGATGTTTGAGCACGTAGTGTCCGAAAACGTGACGTTCGATTGTCGTTGAACGTCCGCGTGTCGAGGATATGAAAAAGAAGCGGGAACGCGGTGTCGAACCGGTTCGAGCGACAGAGCTAACAAAAGGCGATTGCACTTACCGAGTGCGATAAGCGAATAAAGCGAGAACCATTTTGTGTTTTCATAACGATTTTCTCCTTTTATAGGTTTTCAAAACGTTTTCGCGGTTTTTGGGATTTTCGAAACGCTTTGCAATTTTTGGTTTTCAAAATGTTTTGTTGGGCGGGTTAGGCCACAAGGAAAAGTGAAGCGGGAAAGGAAGCATGAAAAGAAGAATAATCTTTTAATCGCGCTGGCCAATGAACCCGCCTACCTGACCCAGTCGATTTCGGACGTTCGGTCGGAGGCGTTGTCGACCCAGCAGTTTTGTCAGATGAGGAAGCTTTCGGCTCGATAGAATCGGAAGGAACTGAGTCTGAAGGTTTAGTCGGAGAATGCTTCGTAGCATCGAAAGTAGACGTGTCGTCGATCATAGACTGCGTTGACTCGTCCAAATGTGGACGGGTGTCATCGTCGATCTCAGGTTCCACATGGGCAAACTTGAGACGGTTGATAGAGACAGCTTCACGTTTACAGTGGCGGTCGATAACAAATACGCGGTCCTTACGTTTAAGAACCTTAAATGGACCTTCGTATGGTCGTTCGAGTGGTCTGCGTAGACCATCGACTCGAAGGAAAACGTAAGGGCACTGCAGTAGGTCTTGTGGAACGAAAGATTTACGTCGTTGTTCTCGCACGTCGGTTACTTTGATATGGCGCATGCTCGTGGCTAACTGCCGAGCGTAATTCACGTCCTAGAGGGGTGTTCTGAGGTTTTTAGCAAAGAAGTCCCCAGGTCGTCGAAGAGGTTGTCCATATACCAGTTCGGCGCTGGACGTTTGCAAATCAGCTGTAAGAGCCGATCGGATATCAAATAGTATCATAGGCAGTGCTTCGGTCCAGCTTAGTGCATTAGCTGCACTAAGTGAGGCCTTCAGCTGTCGGTGGAAACGTTCCACCATGCTATTGGCTTGCGGGTGATAGGCGGTAGTCCGGATGCGTTGACATCCGAGGACTTTGAGAAGATCGTTGAAGGTCGAGGATTCGAACTGCGGACCGCGGTCGGTAGTCACGGTGGCTGGACAGCCATGTGAAGCGACCCAGCGCTCAACGAAAGCGCGCGTTACGGTGTCCGCGGATACGTCGGGTATAGGTACGGCCTCGGACCAACGGGTGTATCGGTCGATCATGGTCAGAATGTAGACCATTCCTCTGGATGGTGATAAGGGTCCAACTATGTCCAGATGGACATGGGCGAAGCGAGCCGAGACTTGCGGAAAACGACCAAGGGGAGCAGAAACGTGCCGCTGTATCTTGGCCTGCTGACACGTTAGACAACCGCGTGCTCAGCGCTTGAGATCGCGTTGCATTCCGAGCCAAACGTATCTCTCGGATATGAGCTTGATCGGGGCTCGGTTGCCTGGATGAGCGATGTTATGAAGCGTGTCGAAAACTAAACGTCGAAAGGTTTCTGGAACGACGGGACGAGGTCGTCCAGTAGCGGTATCGCACAAGATTGTGCCATCAGATGACGGCAGTGGATGCGATGTGATTCGTAGCGATCTTGGTTGACGTTCTGACAGTCAGTGTCGGTTAGTTGCGCGGTAGCCATGGCAGATAAGTCGATTGCCTGACCAGCGGTGTGGATTGCGGAGACGCGAGAAAGAGCGTCAGCAACAACATTATTCTGACTTGAAATGTGTCGGAGGTCAGTAGAAATTTGAGCCTCGAAAGCCAGCTGACGGACCTCACGTGGTGATTGTCGAGCTGATTGATTTTGAAAGGCGGAAATATGCGGCTTATGATCGGTGAAGATAACAAACGAATCACCTTCTAAGATGTGTCTGAAATGTCGGACGGTAGAATAAACTGCCAGCAGTTCGCGGCTGAACGTGCTGTAATTGACCTCTGCCGGTTGTAAGCGTCGGGGGAAGAAAGCGTGTGGGTTCCAGCATCCTTCAGTGAATTGCTGCAGGACGGCACCAATGGCGGTGTCCGATGCATCGACTGCAACGCTGAGTACACGTCGCTGGGTACACGCTTGGTACACGTCAAGCAAGTATATAAACAACGAGTTTACAAGGAACAGGTACTGGGGCTTGGCTTTTGATTCCCTGCATTCATTGTGCATTCGGTCCGCCAGGCCCTGTAAAATAAGCAAAGGAGACATTAGTCATGGCGGTCAATTTAAACAATACATTGCGGTTTCAATTGTACTACACAAGGACAAACCCAGAAAACGCGCGAGTAAAATATTCAATATATTGTACATATAAACAAAAGCACTTAGTTCCACATTATATGCAAAAATAAACTAAGCTGCTGATAAGCAGTAATCCTTTTATTACATCATTCACAAGGCATCTTAGTCTAAGAAGTAAGCACTTCCATTGCAAACAAAAACTTCACATTGGAGGCTTTACTCTGGCACCTCTTCATCATATTCGTAGGAGGCACGGCAATACGATGGCCTCTTCTCCTTGTGCTATTAGCCGACAATGCAAACGGGATTTTACGTGATGTGTCGATGAGTTATAAGTTGCTTACCCTTTAATGTTTTCTCATTTTCCTGCTTATCCGGCCATTGGCAATTTTGTAAGGGTGTTAGCCAAATGCAAAAGAGACTTTGCCGTAACCTTAGACAATTCTACTAACTAAACAGTGTGGGCAATACTACAGCACAACAAAATACATTGCTTATGGTCTCCGTAGATGTGTGCTTCCGCACTACAACGACGTTGTCGCTTTCACCCTCCTGGTCTATTATTTCTAGGCTCAATCGGTGAGCTAGGAGGATTGAAAAGATTAAAGTACGGCAAACGGAAATTATAAAGGTTAATAAGGTGATATCATGTGTTCCCAAATATAGGTACGTAAAGCCGAAAGTCATAAAACGATACAACCCGTAGGTGCCTCAATAAAACTGCAGGGTGAACCGTAGTGGCACAGTTCATCTTACTGTTTGCATTTGCCCTTACTTCGTTGTCTGTGGTACTGGGCGATAAATGTAAGCTTACTCAATGGCGTACGGCGCAAGGTTTAAGGAAAACTCCGCATTGTTGAATAAAGCACATTTCAAATTTAAGTAGTTGACGTGGTGTCATTATCGTGCTGTAGATGTTGCTTCCTCCATTAAAATATTGGCGTCACATGCAACAGTACTGGAGATTTATTGGATGGACTACTTGTGTGCATTTCTGGATTGCCGCTGTAGCTGCAAACACTAAGCGGTTACTATCCTACTGGTTGGTTGATGTCCATGTTAGTGGCGCCGGACAGCGCGGGCCGCGCTAGTAGAATAGCAAAAAGCATGTCTTATGTTGATAGAATGGATAACTCAGAGTGCATAACGATGGAAACGTTAGCTTTTAAACTTCGGGCGGCCATGTTGGACGCAGTAAACGGTAGCATAAGCGTTACCGCTGGAATCATTTGTGTGCTAACCGTTAACGTAGAAGTATGTATGCGAGAAAGGAAAGCTTGCTGCTTCAGGTAAATAGGCTACCGCGTGTAACTTACCAAAGCCTTGCGCTATCTTTGCTCTGCTAACACATCATTTACTTCGCTCACCTCCGTGCATATGGAAGCCAGGAGTATAAATGTGCGGTTATCCGGAGGCAGTGGAATCCACACTTCTTCAAACAACGCCCCCAATCCATCCAACATGCATCTGCAATCAAGTTTCATTACCTGTATGATATATGGAATGCAGTGCTGCATAACACAGGTACCGCAATAAGACCATGAGAAACATTGCGGATTGCGTGCTTTTCAAAGCAGCGTAATCCTGTCGTAACAGCCCAATGTAGTCTGTAAAAAGTACTGTACTCTCACTCATATTTCAAAGACGAAAACAGCAAGCCTTACTGGAGCACTCGAATAGGTACTGCATTCTTGCGACCTCAGGCTTTGGTGTATTTGAGCTCCTGGCTGTGAGGGCCAGTAAGGTTCTCGATCCGTATGCTAAATAACACAGACCAGCTGCATTGAAACTACTGCAATAAACATTTGAAATTATATTAGCACATGCCACCGGCGAATTAGGAATCATGTGCCATATTTTAACAAATGATTTCTGACAAACACCTGCAGGGCCGTAGTGTTGTATCTGTTTTGGTTTATACAACCGAGGGGAAAGTAACATTATCTTTCGCATACGACACCAAGGGGCTTCTTTGTAAAATTGTTGTAACCAGTAACTGTAAAGCTAATTCCTGCTAGCACAACAAACCGATTTATCCCCGGTACTCCGCGTTTTACCATTAATAGTACGCTGGATAGCCCGCGTGGAAATTACATGAAAATAGACGCCCGACGCTCATGTAGCACGACAAGGTAAATGTCGTCAACAAGTTTGCGTCCTCTATCTAGTCCACAGCCGATAACCTTCCAATGAAACACGAACGTCTACTCAATGCTCAACCAAATAATCCGGGCGTCTATGCCACACCCAGGGGTATCGCAGCTCCGCCAATTGCAAGCAGGCACAGAAACAGACAGTACACGCAAACATAAGCAACGATGCCAAACCCAAGTGGCCCACTAGAGCTGGACAAACCGACTGTGTAAGTTTCCGTCCTAGAAACGCAGCGGCCAACATCCGCTTTCCGCTGCTTCAAGTAGGTAAGCAGTGGGTACAAAAGACGAAATATGAAAAATAAAACGTACATACGTTGACAAAATCACTCCGCATCCTGATTGTTAAATTCACTAGTTCCGTTGCTTAAAAGGAACGTTGTACCGTTAAGCTAAAAGGGAATCCGTACGTCCACATCGTCACGCTTGTTGAACCCTCCTTTCACTCAGATGTAAGGTTGCCGCATATTGTGGGGGCAATTGGTGGGGCGATGGATAAGTACCCTGTGCGATACACGGAAAGCTGATGATATCTGCACTTGGTATGCTAAGTTCCTTTCGCAATTATCATAACATTATCATTCCTGCAAATGTGTGTCTCATGTTGTCGAGAATAAACATTTAATTATTTATTTATGTAAAAAGGAACCTAAGAATTGCTCCTGCATTTCCTTGTTCAGTAGCCTGGTTACCGTAGGTTGTATCGACAGAGCATGTATATGGGTTAGAAAGCCTAGTGGAATCGGTATCCCTGATAGACGGTAAATTTGCTTGCGACTCTTACGATTGCACTGGTAGCCATACTGAGCATTTGCAACTCGTTCCAATGTATGTAGAAAGCATGCAGGTTCTCTTACCGATCTCGTTTTGTGCTTATTGTTAAGGGGATAAAACGCCAAGTCTGCATTTTCTAGTAAAAGCGGATATTGCGGAACGGTGGAAAACGTAAGCAAGCAACTCAGCTGCTGGAAACTGACCGCGCACTCGTCCACTTCCAAAGTCTAACATAAGCAGAGGGCGGCTAACGAAACACCAAGCTCAGCACACGAGGCTAAAGAATAAAAATGCTGAATTGCTAAACATTTATTCCCGAGTTTTGGGCGATTCCCACGGAGGCATGATAAATACTTTCATTTGTACATAATTTTCATGGCTTTAGGAACAGTGACAGTTTAATATTGTTCAGACATTCATGATTGAAACTGTGGGTGGGACAAAAGTAAAACTAATTTTTCCTATTTTCGTGCATTTGAATACCTCGGTATTAGCCAAACCAGTCTGCCATAAAGTGCAGTAACAATTCAGCCATAAATAGATCCAAAACTGGAGCTGGTCAATTGCAAAAGAACTTGTGAAAAACAAGGCCAGTTGCGGTTACAAGTGCGCTGGTTTAATGTAAGTACAGCGAATAAATGAACAGTGAATGCGTGCAAAACATGGCGACGGAGTAGGCAGGCGGGAAGTTTCTGGGCCTATCAAAATGTTGAACTTTGGTGCCACGTGCTTGTAAGAAGTAAGGGTCGGTTAATTTATTGGGTGTCGAAGAACATCCATGACATCACCGACTTTTTAAATGAACATTTATGCCTTTAACATGGAGTAGGCTTGTCAGTCCAAAACACACCAAGTTCTAAAACTTTGCTATGGATCCATAGGAAAAACAAATTAAAACTGGAAATGTTTGACCGTTTATTGGTTCTGCTGCTAGCAATCAGGATACTTTCAAAGTTTCCGGTGACCAGAGCGTGTTGGGCGATGTAATGTTTCATCCATGTGTCTAGTACTTCTTGACAGCTTGCCTCGACCGGTTTGGTAGCCATACCATGAAGTTAACGTTTTTGGATTATTATGTTATAGTTGACTTTAGAACCTCACAATGCCTTCGGAATATAACCAAACATGTCGTATTGACGTAGTTTTGGAGCCCGAAAAGTAGTCAAACCCAAACGCTCAGGGCCAGAAGAGTGGCAAATTGACCGGCAAAGCAAACGGGAATTACACTTCTGGCGTAGTACTCATTTAAAACACTGGCATTCACGGCTATGTGGGTGGTAGAAGTAAAGTGAATTGCACAAGTACTGTGGTGTGACAAGCTATTGTCTAGTAATGAAATTTGCAGTACCAATTAGTTCCGGCCATAGTGAAGGGAAGCAAGTTGACAAGGTATTACCAGGTTAACTGCATAGCAACTACAAGAAAATCTGCCATAAAGCGTCACATAAAAAGCACCAGTTGATAACAAATATCAACAAGAGGGCTCCGGGCAAGGTGGATGAGAAGAAAGGTTATTTGACTAGCTGAATCCAATAGTTTAAGACTCCGTCAATTGGCATCCAACCAAGACAACCAATGAATACACTGTTCCTCTGGTAAGTTCTAAAACAGTGGAATAACTTGTCCAATTCCAGCTAAATGTATAACCTACTGCGTTGAAGTGTCGAAGACAAAGCCATAAAATTGCTACAGATGCAAACCGCTGTATCTGTACACAGCTGAAAGAAATGGCAAAGAACAAAGGCAGCCATGCAACAGACCACAACGCTGCAGCCGGAACTTAATGAAAAGTAAGCCCAGCTGCTAAGGTGCTTGAACTTATGAACCTGACGTACAAGGCAAAGTTATTCCTTAACTACCTCAGGTACATGTGTTACGTACATGAACATTTGGGTTAGCCGAACCGTGAGCGGTAAGCTCTTGGTAGTTTGCACAAAGCCAGAGAAAAAGAAGTCAACCAGAGACAAGATTATTTGGCGTTTTTAGATTAAGCCATACAATTAAGTTAAGAAGACGTATGACGAGTGCAACAGTGGGACTGGCTGGGGAAGTAATAGCTATGCCAAAAAAGCGTGCGCAAGCCCAGCAAAGTTTTCGGCGTGCGGGAAGCAGTGCGTTTGACATACAGAGCCTAGCCTATTTACCTCCTGGTAATATGGATGCAGTCAGAAAGCAGGAGGCCGGTCAGATGAGACTAACTCAATCCAGGCATAGGGTTGGCTGTCCACTTAAGGAAATGAAAACAAATACCGCGATAAAGCTACGTCGGGGTCGGTATGAGCTAGGCTATCTAGGCTCCTGAATAAAACAGCAATGGGTCTGCATAGCCTAGCCTGTTTGCATCAACGCAAGCTTGGAAGTATTAAGAAGTAAGTAGACTGGCCGATGGGACTAGTTCAGCACAGTGAACTGAGAGTTAGTAGTCCGATTGCGAAATAAAAATCAAGAGCGCGGTTAGGAAAAACAGGAGCGGGAAGGGCCTACCTTGATCGCTGTGAAGCGGAATATTCATCGTGGCTCACTATGTAATAAGAAGAGATCGTTTAGGCTCGTTAACATTCCCCTGTGACGACACAATAGCCTGAGAGAACTTGAGAAGCAGGAGAGCGCTCAGACGAGACTGCTTTAGGCGGCGCATTGATGTCATACCTGCTACGCCCAGCTTGCCATGTGATCGAACCATATCAATGATACCTTCCGCACTTCGCAATTCTGACACATAGGAATCCGTAAAGAGCATTAACTGCACGCAGGTCACCTGCGTCATCCGAATTCATCAACTCCACTCACTCGAGGTTAACTCCGAACGAGCCAAGCACACGCCTAACAGAAACGAATTGGCGAAACATGAATGTGAATAACCTCGTCCTTGGCAATGGTATATTACTTTTCGGCAGTGTTCCAGGAGGTGTTGCGTTTTTGCCTGCAAGTGGCCTTTCTAGTAAAAGCCACAGAAGCCTGTGTATACCTGCTGTGACTTGGCGAATATGCCTCGTCACACACTTAACTCACCGTCCCAACCACGCAATGGCAAGTTGACTAATACAACCTTTCACAAGTTCGGTGCTTTTAACCATTTTCATACGAAAGGTCTACATGGATGCTGTGACAGACCGCGCTTCTTAAAATATTTTCACAGCTTTTTCTCATGCTTCACGCACCTGAACTGCGTTGTGTACACAAACTCATCTTGCCAGTTCCTCTCTAACATACTCTACACCAGTGATCTTAATACTTTTTAACTGCATTTGCACTCTGCAAGGATAGACTTCAGACAACATTTGAGCCAGGTGGGCCTACGCTACTGACTATATGTTTATTGTTCCTGCCCTGTGTCCCGCTTATTCTGCTGATATACAAGCTTGCAGTATTCTGATCATGCCAGAAAGGCGTGCCCTTCTATGGCTAGAATAAAATATTGTTTAATTTTACAGTTAAGGTGGGAAGACAAATATAAGTCAGCATAAATGGATAGGTTAGGGATGGAAGTCTATATTAACTAAGTGAGCAAGTCCAGCAGGCTCTCTATGTGTGGGAAACAGAATTAAGTGTACATTGCTTAGACCGCTTCTTTCTCGATATTCATGGATGCAAAGAGATGGAAAAAGGCTGGTTAACTGAGACCAAGTCATGGAACTGCACTGTGAGTTTGCACTCTGAATACAAAACAAACAAAAACCTGAAGTTTAAGCATGAAAAGACAGTTTCGGATGAAAATAGCATTATTGATGAAAATAGAAGCAGCCAACGAATACATCCTGTTATTAGTGACAGAGCGTTTGGTCACTTGCCTATGAAGAGAGAACGTCGCGGTAGTCTAGGAAAAGTCGGAAGGTAGGATACCAATCCTCTGAGACTGGAGTTGTCGGCGCATTGAGGTTGAGTCGTGCAGCTAATTTGGGAAGACAAATGGAGTGCGTCAGAAAAAATGACCGGGTTAGAGATAAAAGTGGATATATTAATAAGGGTGAACAAGCACAGCAGGCACTCATGATGAGGGGACATAGCTATCTTTCTGCCGATCCGAAACCGTTTAGATCTCGGTAGTCTGGAGGAAGTCAGCAAAAAGCTGACTGGGCTGATACGACTAGGACAGGGCGTGGCGCTGCTACTTGGCAGACCGATTGAGGGGAAATTAAAGCGAAGACCGCGACGAAGAGTGGACAGCATCGTGGTAGAAAAGCTTCAGTGGTGTTGGGTAAAGAAGCTAAAAGGTCCCCGGCGCATTGAGAGTATTCCGCACTACTAAGGTGAATTTGTATAAAATACTATACGTGATCCACAAATGTTTTGCAGCGTCAACGAACCTAAAGCCAAAACATCTTTAGCGCCTATAAATGTTATTTGCGTTTATCATGGATACCATGAGCCCCTCATGCGTCAAGCAACTTCCCCAAACAATGCCCAACCACTTTAGGTGCCAGCTTCTAGAAACCCGGAAAACGGAACCCACGAGTTACTTGCAAAACGGTTCAAAGCAATCCCGGGTGACCCGCCAACCGGCTTTGAGGCCCGTTCCTAACACAAGAAACATTCAGTCGTCCTCGTCGGCGGACGGCCGCGAACGAATAGTACCCCAAACGCCTGGGTACGCGTTGCCGACGGTGACACGCGGATTTCTTCATGGGACCAAGACGGTGGACGGAAGTGAGTGGTGAGTGACCCCTTCCAAGAGCATCGTCAATCTGCAGCCGAGGAAATGTCTTGTCCAACCTTATTCGGGACTAGCCAGTAATTTTACAGTACGACGACCCTATCCCGTCGACACAAATACGTCGCACTCTGGCGCACACAAGCATCATAATTAAATAACAAAACACTGGACCCAGAGAACTCGGCTACACACTCAATCTTGAAAGCCCATGTCTAAACCCATGCTACTATTTGCACCCAGCCTTACCTCCCGTGTTCCCTCGGTAACAGCACTGTCGAAGGTTCGCAACCATCAAGAGGCTATGAGGCGGCCATCGTAAGGTGCGCAAAATAATCATACAGTGTTTTGCAACACCTGAGTTTACCGTCGTTTGTACCTACAAAACGCCCATTGGATTTAATTAATGCACCTCGTTCTCACAAATCACTTAGGTGAGTACCGGACTGCACCGTTTCTGGCATTTGTTGATTCGCGTCCTACATTTGTATCCTGCACAATACAGGTTGGGTATGGTTGCCACCAATGACTACCTTGTCCCGTATTTTACACATCATTTAGGTGTAATTGGTTACCGACTAGTAGTCCACAAGTCACTCATCATGTCGGCGATCCGGCTTCAGGGGTGCTATGGGAAACTGGCAGGGTTGCTAAATATGTAGAATGCGTCCAGACGTGAGGAATAAATGGGGGATTATTCTACGCCCGTTTGCTCTGTATTATGCGTCCGTTCGGGGGTTCCGAGAGCGTTCGTGTGCAGGACGTACGTGGGTCCAATAGACCTAGGGGCTGTTGCTTTCGCTTTAGCGACACCGACGCGTTACATTACCCCTCTTATGAGACGCCGTCCTTAGCGCCTACACAAGCCATGGCTGTTAACAGTCTGTTGATGCACAAATAGACTGATGAAAGCTTAGGCTGGAAGGATTCCGCCTGTGGGAATGGTAGTGATCGTTGCAAGGTCTGCAGTCCGGCTTCAAGGAAGCGTTAGGGGCCAGCAGTGTCGACCATTATGTAATACGCGACCGGTAGAGGGTTCCGAAAGCTTCCGTGTCCAGGGCATTTGTGGGTCGTAGTAAACCGAAGTGCTGTTGATCTGTAGAGGCCCGTTAACTAATGAGTTCGAGGGCGGGGACAAAAGACAGTCATATGCAATAACGCAAAATAGAAGCAAAAGCAAGACACGTGGTTTATAGTTCCTCCTTCAGTCAAAGTTATTGCGATGCTGACTAGAGTTCCGAAGGTATAAATCCGGTTAGTGGATAGAGGTGGCAGCAGCACAGCAGAGACAGCAGCAACCGAGAGCATCAAGACGCGAACGCGTAGAACTTGTTGTATTTAATACTTTTGAATATAAACAGATGTTACAGAATGATCGATAACAGAAAAGATATAAACGTAAATAACATACAGTGTAATCTCAACCGCTACAGACCTCCTTTAGCGCTTGCGCTGGTAAGCAACCCCCGATATGGCGTGCATGGAATATATTGTGCTAGTTTAAAGGGGAACGAAACAACATCACCTGCACGTATGTGGATAGGATCGCTTCCTGGGGGCACAGGGATTCTAAGGTTTGGGGAAAGTTAGGCATTTGACATATGGGAACAGCCCAGGCACAGAAGATTTGTGGGTGGTAGTGATTGATTCTGAATCATCCAAATTTGACTTTGCTTATGAGGCTTTAAGGCGATCAGTGCTCACAGACTCCGTTGATCCATCTTTATCCAGAACGAAGTATTTCGGCTTCCGCGATAAGGCCTGGTATGGACCTTCAAAAGGCGATGTTAAGGGTCGTGGAACAGCATAGAATCTGATAAAGACGAATGGACAAGTGTGTACGTCAGGATGTATGCGCTGCTCGCGCGTGCTTACTAGATGTGTTGTCGGTTTGATGGATCGAAAAGGGCGCCTCAAGCTTTCAGCATATTACGTAAGGTTCAGTCCGCCTGTGATTCAAGAGTCTAGTATCATCTCGCCTGGGTGTCTGCGGGTCGTGCCAAAAGCAAGTTCGGCTGGGCAGCATCCGCTATCTTCTTTGACAGTATTGCGAATGCCAAGCAGACTACCTGGAAGGACTTCAGACCAACTGGCATCAGTCAAACTAGCCGTAACAACAGCCTGCATTTGTCGATGCAATCGTTCGACAAGGCCCTTGGCAGCAGGATGAGAAGCAGTCGTTTGAAAATGAGTACAACCGAGCAGTCAACTGAAGCCACGAAAACGTGTGAAACTGAATTGTTATCCTCTATCCGTAGCGAGAGTAGCTGGTCCAACGAAGGGTGAACTCCATGATTCAGCGAAAGTACACGAAACCGTTTCAGAGGACGTTGCACGTGGGGAATTGCGTGGGGAAACGAATAAAACGATCAACACAAGCCAACAGATAGTAAAACAGTTGGAAGCTGGTATCGGTCCCACTACATCAAGGTGTCTGTGTTTGAAATGGGCTTCGGAAAGGGAAATGGTACCCGGAGTCATATCCGTGTGTGTGAACTTGGCTGGTTTGACAACTTAGACGGGTTTGGGCTCATTGTCCGTCGTCTGTGTGAATATTGGGTTAAATGTAACGGCCAGTAATTAGTTTTACAGTAGATCGAATACCGGAGTGCGATAATCCATGGAGATGGTTAAAACCACTCGCCGGTATGACGGTAGAACAAACGGTCTGGGTTAACCGGCAGAATTGTCGCAGTAGATTCTCGCGTCAGAATTGAGCACAGGCATTGCAAAAGGTTTACCGAATTGTTCGATCGAAGCTCTATTATTTCTGTGTCATTGGCATAAGCAACAGACGGTTCCTCTAGATGGATGGACGAGCGTGAAAACTGTTAGCATTGAGCAGGGAATAGCGCTTTCGTAACAAGTTTGTTAGGACCATCAATATAGCGAATATCAAAAAAAATTGGGAAAGATAATCAAGGTGTCGCGTTTTGCTAGTGGAGTAACGGCCAGAAGTTGCTCGAAAAGCATAACCAAGGGGCTTATGATTTGTAAAGGTGGCAAAATTTCGACCCTCAATAATGTGACGAAAATGCTTTACAGCCAGGTGCGTGGCAAGTAGCTCTCGACCGACAGCACTCTACCTTGTGTGGGCAGCTTGACGCTTCCGTAAGAAGAAAGACAAGTGTTGAATTCTGTTGACTTAACTGGATTTTCGGCCGACTGCGACGAAAAATTACACACAATAGTCCTCCTACCCATAAATAATATAAATTCGCCCTTACGGTTTCCATAAATGCTATGTCGATTCATAGCTGCCGTAAAATGGGAAGTCCTGACACCGGAAGGCCAACCGCTGTCATCCGCATGGCAGGTGCCTGCATGGCAGTGGAGGATGGGTCGGGCTATATCGCGGTTAGCTAACAATTTGTGGCGGTTGGCTTCCGTCCTCCGTGGCGCAGTTGCATAAGCTGCGGGCTAGTTGGCACAAGCCACTAGCAGTCATCTGTTCGATCCTCCGTAGCTGACCGAAGGATGCGCACCACTGACGAGCCCTAATAGGCGAAATAGCCGTCTGGTGCTTTTCCGGATAGGTAGTTGACTTATCTGGATTGACGGCTGAATGCGACGCACAAAAATACTTACAAAAATCCTTTTACTCATAAGTAATATAAATTCGCCCTTACGGTTTCCATAAATGCTATGTCGATTCATAGCTGCCGTAAAATGGGAAGTCCTGACACCGGAAGGCCAACCGCTGTCATCTGCATGGCAGGTGCCTGCATGGCAGTGGAGGATGGGTCGGGCTATGTCGCAGTTAGCTAACAATTCGTGATGATCGGCTACCGTCCTCCATGGCGCATTTGCATAAGCTGCGGGCTAGTTGGCACAAGCCACTAGCAGTCATGGGTTCGATCCTCCGTAGAGGACCGAAGGATGCGCTCCACTGACAAGGCTCAATAGGGCGAAACGGCAGTCTGGTGCTTTTCCGGATAGGTAGTTGACTTTTCTGGATTGTCCGCTGACTGCGACGAACAAAAATACTTATTGTTTATCGTTCAGCCTTTAGTTTTCATGGGATGACTATGGTCTGCCTACACCGTTACGTCTCTACTCCTTTTATAACATCGTCCATGCTGTAGCTGTGTCCCACTTGAGCTTCATTTTTGACTATTCACCTGTTCCCCAATTCAGCACAGCACCCCTATATTTGTGAACAGTATGGTAATACTTTTTCGCAGAATTGCAGTATGTGAAAACATCTCAAATCTGTTCGTTCAAGTGAGTGTTTAAAACTGATGCTTCCAGTTAAATTTATTTTTACAGTTTGCGTTGCACCATAGTGGATTGTGCCGCATAGCTTCGGTTTTGTCATCCATATTGCTTGTGATTGCTTCTTGTTTTATTCTTCTCACAGCCCAGAATCATGTAATCCTGCAGCTCGTACAAATTTTCCAGTTCGCCACTCCATTGGCATTAAGGGCAAAGGTCAAACGCACATCGTAACCGATAATACACATTATTATTGTTATAATAATTATTAGAAAGTCTTAACATGCATTTCTCTCCTTTATGGTTGCTTGTTTTTCTATTGCAGATGTTCGACAGTCAGCTTCCAATGATAACGAATTTGCACAAGCGAAATTGAACCAGGAGAGAAACGTACCTTTCTCCTCATAATGTGGCCATTGTCTGCCATACATCAGCTGGGCTTTGAATGCTGTTCCTTAATGCTTTTGTCTCCCAATGTGATTGGACACAGGCGACAATGCGACTTTTACGTGCAATCGGCTCTTTACAGATTCATCGGCAAGCGAAGCACAATTGACACCATGAATATGCCTGCAGCCCGCTGTGGAAAACATCCTCTGTTTTTACTTGAGTGCCACCGCAACTTTAATCAGTACTTTTAATACCTCTGTACTTTTGTACCTAATTTTATCTTGTGTACCAATAAACGCTTTGAGTTGTCTGCCTCGATGTATTGTTCAAGGAAAGCGTTACAGCTATGGATGGATATTGTGCTTCAGACGAATCCCGTAGAATGCTCAGGTTGAGGTACGCAAGTTAAAATGATAAACCTTGGCATGGCCCTTTATATATATATGCGTGTGGATAGAATTATTCTTTCGTTGCATTTGATCAAACCAAAACTACTTGAATTTATTTCCAGAGTCTGCTCACAACGTCGATTTCTGCATGTTTCATCTCCAACTATGTATGGCGAACATCAATGATCTTAGCATAAATTTGGGCCTTTTCAATGGAAAGACCACAGTTTTTAATCTTACCAAGTTTGGCGTTCAGCTTCCACTTGCCCGCAAGGGTTATGACAATCGACTTTCGCGATACTTTTGACTAGCCAAATCACTTGATTGACTGCGAAACGTTTGCGTTATTGTTAGCGTCTAATCAGTCAGAGTAATTTCTCACTTGCTTACAACTCAGACGTTAAACAATTCGAAACTCCCATCCGGATGTTAAGCAATGGCTAGAACCTCTTGCTCCCATAAATTGTCAAGCATCAAGGGGATATGATAAACAGTAACCGTCACCACTACAATGTAGGAAAATCAGCAGGTGGATGTGTACCTCTAAGAATTCTCCCTATATTACCATACTACCTCAACTGACCAACGTATTTCCAATACTGCAGTCACGACGGGCTGCAAGTCTCAGTGGCGTATGAAACTATAATTCTTCAATATTTTACAAACAATGCAGCACTTATGAACAAATCTTGAGGTCGCTACATTGCCATCTCTAAGGTCTCAGCAAACAGCGAACTTTATCGAGCTACTTGCACAAAGGGGATTGTTCCGACGTAACTGAACCATTTCTGTTGCATGTGTAATTACTCCAATCGAAAAGGTCGCGGTCATTTGCAATCCTGTAATGACGCCACGCAAGCGATGCCCACTATCTCACCAAAATCGAGTTACACTGGTGTTTGGGGATAACACACTTTTATCTGACAAGAATGAGGAAGCTTTCCAGATGCTTAAAGTTACCACGCCACGGTAATTAAGATATTCCTTTTCTGCTGAAGATCATGTTTGTCAATGAGGAATAGCCCTAGGAAAGTTTACTCACCAAGGGCCTCATTAACCCATTCCACCATGACTTCCTTTCCTGCCAGTCATTACAACTGAAACAGATAAATCACATCACAATTTTTAATTCAGAGTGCATCCTGTGTGACACCTTTTTGCACTGGCGACCGGCTCAAACACATTCACACTTGCAACGTTCCACTAACAATTTCACTCAGCATAATCACGTGCCTACATTTACACATACGAACATAAACCCAGTTTGCAACTGATTAACTTGTAACATGTATGCACTATTACCGATCTGTCACGTTGGTATTGCCATGATCATGTCAATAAAGGCGTGCCTCGCGCTGTCGGGAATAAACACTTACTTGTTTATATGAAAGACTTTAGATTAGGTACTCATGACAGACTCCTGGCAACGTCGGAATCATTTAATATATTTGGGCCCTTCACCCTCCTGGGTTTCCTCCTATATAATTACCAAAACCCAAACAGTGAGGATTGAAGGCGATACTCCCTGTCGTAGCTCGGCTGACCGCTAATGGTAATAGTGCAGCATCGCAGTGACGCACAATCTTTATTGACGCGATCCAAAGCTGTATCACCACTCCGCAGGCACGCATAAATGACTCACATTCCCTTCCTACGACGCACAATCTCTCCTGGCTTCCGCTTGTGACACTTCTATGCACTGTCAGGATCTCGTGTTGGAATATTACGTGCACATTTCACCCCCTTATCTCCGCTCCTACGCATATTATTCTGATTGGCCCGAAATCGTTCTAAATCTAGTGCTTAATCGTGGATTCATCACTCTGCTCGGGGTCGATCCTGGAGGCTACGATAACGGCGCATTTTTCTGGTTTATTTCGTTTTCAACGAATGCTCTCTTTGTTCTGCTGGGCTCAGCCTTACTACCCGTCGCCGCTCGTGATTCGTTTTCGTCTCATTTCTTCAGGCCAGCTTAGTTCCGTCTCCCCTTCCTCATTGCGCCCGTTTCCGTCCGCCCTCTTTCTGTGATGTTTCTAGCCTTCAGGCAATCACAGTCTTCCGCCTCCCTAAAGTGTCGAAATATGGCACCGAAAACGCCACCGTTGCCTCTAATTCACCATTTGTCATAACAATCGCATTGTAACTCTTCTCTAATATGATGCTTCTGCTGCGTGGCCGTTTCTCGTGACCCGGCAGTTTTAACGAATTTTGGTCACTCAAACAAATGTCGGTGTAGTCTTCGGTATTGTGTTTTAACGATTTAAAAGGCGAATCCTACTGAGTATGTGCATTCACAACATGTTAGGCCACATTTAAAATGTTTGCTGAGGGACTGAATTTCGTTCCTACTCTTTTCTACACTGTAGACCAAGGTCGAAAATGAAGGTTACTTAGGGTGCTTCAGCAGACTCTTCGATCCCTCTCGATATGCGGGAATACATTTTCGGCATTTTTTTGCAATATAAGCCAACTCAGATTCAGCAATACTTCGCTTGTCGTTGCCATTTAGCTTTTGGAAGTAGACATCCTTTGTAGTGTGTCCGACAAGTAAACCAATCGTAGTCCTAAGACTTTCCAATGAATCGTTGCGCTTATGGCGCTAGATCCTGCGCTATATATCCGGTACGAGAATAAACGACCAACCATGAGCGTACGAGAAAACACACGGAAATGAGCTAAGGCAACGTTTTATTGAATGGAAAATCTAGCAAAGGCTAAAAATAGGGAGTCAGAGGAGAGCTATCTAGGGAAGATGTAGTTAGATGTCGAGTGGATGGACGGGGCATCATTCGCAGTCAGACTCGCGCACCTCAAAGGCGGATATCGTGTGTTTCAAACAAACGGAAACAAACAGCATTGGCCAACTTATTAGAAATGTTATCAATCAGCAAATTTTTTCGTATTTCATCACATATCTCGTTAGAATCAAATGACGAAACTGTAAAATGGTTATATTTACCTAGAATAACGTATAGCGAATAAAATATAATCGAGGTTTGTACTTCGTAAGTGATACTTTGACAGTTTTCAAGGAGTTAGCACGCAAAGGCATAGTATGTGCGATTTTTTGTAAATGATGACAAATTGGTTGATGTGACGTGTATAGTCGTTGTGTAAACGGACAGTTATATTTTTATCATACTTCTTTATTTACAGCTGTAGTCAGCATTTCAGGATTACATTTGTCTGGCTTTGGATCTATTTATAGGTATGTTTAATTACTGTTATTGTTATTTTTCTAGTTGTCTTCTCAAGTAACGACACAACCGTACTGACCGCTAGATTTTACATGGTGTTGGCATATTAATAGGTAAATTACGTGACCTAACCCCTCGAAAGCGTGCACAAATTGAAATTTTGTTGAAAGAAGATGTTAAGGGAACAGAAATTTAGACCAAGATTGGTGTCAGCCCAGCTTCTGTATGTCGAATTCAAAAGAAATTTCAAAAGCATTTACCCCTGTCTCCTAAATCTTTGGGTAAATGTGGTCGCAGAAGAGAAACAACAGCTCACGACTACTCACTTCTACTAAGGAAATGCCTAAAGAATCGCAAAGCGTCTAGCAGACAGCTACAAGGTCTGTTGGAACAGCATGGCGTTGTAGTTAGTTCGAGAACTGTATGAAGACGACTTTTGCATTCTGGACTTTGAGCTTTCAGACCTCTGAAGTCAGATCAGATATTATTCGGTCCACCACGTAAGCGCCTGTCCACTCACAATGCAGCTTCGCTGGTATTCCGGATACTGGTGCCTGATGCAAATATACGAGGTTGCCTGCTTTATGCGGGACACCGAATACCTCCTTTTCGTAGTACTTTTTCTGTCGCCGTTGAGCGTTTGCCGTGTGATTACGTGTCGCTTCGTGTGTGTATCGAGCGGAGTCAGGAAGCTTTCTGACGTATTCTGCCACGGAAGTGTACAGTTGTTTTGATATCGGCAATCGGACGTCCGCGGGCAGTCGAACCTCTCTACCTGTCCACATAAACAACGGCGTTTTCCCGGTAGAAGAGTGGACCGTAAGGCGGTAGGCTAATAAGCATTTAGGCAACAAAGTTCCCACTCGTAGATTTTAGATTCCATGAAGGCTTTCAAAAGTGACTCCATTGACCGATTCTTGCGTTCAGCCTGTCCGTTCCCTTGTGGATGGTGAGCCGTTGTTCGCGTTTTATCGATCCCGAGTGTTCTGCACATCTCCTGTAACAGTGCGCTTTCGAAACATGACCCCTATCTGAAAGCAATTGCACGGGTGCACCATCATTGGCAAACCTAGTGGTTAATCATCGCGGTTGCCACAGTGACAGTATTAGCCTGTGTAGCTGGCACAGCTTCACACCATTTGGTGAAGTAGTGTACTATGACTAGGATGTAGCGATTCCCTCTCGTCGTTTTCGGTAGCGGACCAACGGGGTCTACTCCAACAATTTGTTCGGGTAATTCGCTGTCTTGGATTGTAGCGGTGCCCTGCGAGTCATTCGTAGGTTTTTGAACGTTGCGCATCTTGCGCTGGCTTAGCAAAAGTTGACGACGTCTCTTCGTTGATGCCGCCACCAGAATCGCCGGCGCGCCGCCTCGACTTTATTGATCCCAGCTGTTGATGCAGTTCGTACAGCACTTCCGTAACTAACACCCGTGGAACTACGATATAGAGAGACTCGCGCAAGGGATCGGAGCTTGCTTGACATTCGACAGTCCACTCGAAGCTGCGACCCTTCGCTAACAGAGTGTTTAACACGACCGCGACTTCCAAGAACCCTTTGATGAACCGACGGCAGTATGACTCTAGCCCTAAGAAACTGCGTAGCTCCGCTACGTTGACAGGGGCTAGCCACGCCCTTACCTGGTTAGTCTTGCGTGGATCTGTGCAGATGCCTGCTCTAGGGATGATGTACCCGATATAGGTAACTTATTCTTGTAGTAGGTGACATTTTATGGTTGGCGTTTCAGGCCTACCTGGGTCAGACACGTTGGCACCTTGGCTAGATTGTTTAGATTTTCATCCTTCGTACGCCCATTTACGATGACCTCATCCAAATAAACGAGACAATTGTGAGGAATTAGATCATGAAGCGTTTTCTGCATAAGGCGTTGCAACGCTGCAGGAGCGTTTGATACACCAACTAGCATGGTTTGAAACGCATAAGGACCTGAAGGAACTACAAAGGCTGTCTTTGCTATGTCACTCGCTTCGACCTCTACTGACCAATATCCGGAAACCAGACCTAACGTACTAAAATATACCGACCCTTTTGAGTGCGTCGAGGAGAACATCGATTTTTTGAAGGGGAACTGTTAACTTTCGTGCGACACCGTTTAGTCGCCTATCTTCAACACAACCGAAAACTACCGTCCTTTTTCATCACTAGCACGACCGAGGTCGCCCAGGGGGATATAGATGGACCTACTACCCTTTTCCTAACATTTCCTCAATCAGCTTTTGCAGTTTGCTTTGCCAGTGGATTGGAATCCGTGTTATGGGGATCTTATTCGGTGTCGCGTCTATGGTATCTATCCAATGCCTCAACATGCTGGTTCGACCTAAGTCGTCGGCTGACCACGCGAATACATCCAAGTGTTGACGCAACAAGCCGCTTAGCTTTCTCGTGTCTGCTCGGCAGTCGACAGGTCGAGAGAACGGACAAACGTATTTATGCATTACATGCTGCCGGACGTGTTTGCATAAATCGCAAAACCTTCCAGAACCGCATATTTGCAAGGCCGAATTAACATGGTGCAGTATCTGTAATTGTCTGAGAAGTTCCCAAATCCAGTCGGCATTTCAAACAGCTCGGCAAATGCAAACCAGTGATTGCAGCAAACGGTACTGTATCGGCAACAACAAACTCAGGGTTAAACTTTTTATTAGCAATATCCAGCCGCGCCTTATTGCATGCTCAGCCAGGAGGGAGCTCGCCGTTAGCGGCAGTCAGGCGGTAGTAGCTAGGAGACCGAACGTAACCTCTCAGCTGCTTAACTACGTAGCACCTAAGTAAACCTTTACACGCACCAGTGTCCTTCAAGCCTATCAGTGGGACTTCCGCGACCCGCACTTCTAAGGTTAGGGTTAACATTGCAGCCGATATACATATACGAACGGGTATAATATTGGATGGTAAAGGGTCACGCACACCTTGAAAAGACCTGTTGCCGCGTGGTGGTCCGTAATTCCCCGTCTTAATGGCTAAGAGCGTAGCCCTCCGCACTGTCGCTGGTTAATCAATCGTTTACCATAACTCCAGCAGAAGTTCGATTGATTTATTCTCTTTTCCTACGGTGTACGTTTGGGCTGGTTGTGCCCCCTCAAGGCACCATATCAACAGGTCTGTGTTCCCATCGCCGCGTCTACTTTTTCCAACTGCTCTGCTAGTTGTCGGACTGTGTCCAGGCACTCGGGAGGACGAACGCGGAATTCCTTCATAACAAAAGGCGTTTGGATGCCTTCAAGCAACTGTTCCAATATGCGATTGTCTCGTCCTGCTTGCGATTCCTCTGCGAAAGCAGTTTCTCGTCCTGCGTAGTTCACGTACATAGGCTACGATGTTTTCTCCTGGTCTCCGATACCTGGTGTGCATCTCTCGCCGAAGTTCAGCAGGCAGGCCGGGCCCGTGCAGTAAGCGCCGAAGGGAGACAAATGTTTCTTGGCTAACCATTTCTTCCAGGAGGTTGGTATTAACCACGCTAGAGAAAGGCCTTTCCTGAGAGCAGTCCCATTATAACGGCCCCGTGTTGCGAAACAGGGAAGTTCTTTAGTTAAAGCTGTACTTGTTTTTCCAACCTTGAGTAAGGCATGCCCGGTGAAACTTTTGAGGGGCGGTAGCGGGAGTGTGGACACAGTTGTTAGCGGATGCATAGTCCTGTACTGCAAAGCATCTGACAGTAATGCCAAGGAGACCGGTAGTCTCACTTTGGGGTCAGTACCAAGCTTTTGACATTCATATTCACTTTGGCACGTTGCTTTCTGCATTGCTCTGGTATCCTGGCAGGGTGGCCATTTATAGCATGCAGAAAAGGGAGAACTCCAAGAGTTGAGACGTGACTTCTGGCACGCAACACCTAGGCACTATAAGAAGGAATCAGTGTAACAGCAGAGG
>OX104069.1:21336278-21392295 GCA_944474145.2 Dicrocoelium dendriticum
TACGAAAAATAGGTAATGAATCTGCTTACCCGCATGCAGAATTTTCACCTCACCATTTCTTTGCAACAGTTGAGTCACCTCCTCCACCTCAGTGACACAGGCCTTACGATGACGCCGCCGCATGACATACAAATCCCTCCTTGTTAAACGAATGTCATACTGCTGCCGCACAAAGGCACAAATCTCCTGGGTCCGACGAAACGTTCTCATTAAGTCAAGCACCAGCCTCTCCTGATATTCTGTTAGCCTCCGATTTCTCGCATACAGCCAAGGCATCCCAACGTGAAAGCTGTGCGAATGCCACAGATACGCATTCCCAATTTCGTAACAGTTGCCCTTATACGTCACAGAAAAACGCGCAGGGCAATTGTAACATCGGTATCTATAGCAATGTTATCATGAGGCAATTGCAATGCACTTACCGCTTTCCAGTAACATTGCTGCGCCTCCCATGCACACATGCAAACAAAATATACCGGTATGGGCATCCTTCCGGTAGCACCTGTCCAGTCTCCCTTTCGTACGCCTTTGCTGTTTGCACGTTCCGACGAACAAATGATGTCGCCGTTTCAATCTGAAACACTTTCAGATCCTTCTTTACCGATGCGAAGTCCAGATAAGGACCCTTAAGCATACATCGGAATACAAGCGAGTCATCCACCATGGCTGCAACGCGTGAGGCGGGAAAATGATTAACCATCGTAACGCATTTAAACCACTAAATAAATTGATTACTAATTGAGGTCGTAGGATTTCAGCAAGCATCCTCAATTATTACTAAACAACACTATGGGTTTAATGTCCCCAAATCTACCTCACATAACCTGCAACCCTGTGTACCGGAATAACACTGCCGGAGGAGCGTTATTTCCAAGTGGCGGATAGGAAGCTCTCCCGCTGGACTGTTGTGATTGTGCGCATCGCTGCCTGCTTGGTTCACGATCGGACTCTACGTGCACGTACATTTCGGCATACCTCGGGATTTACGGCCGTCTGACGCTAAGGTGCATCAGGATACTTTATATGTGAGGTAAACTTGAACTTGGCCCGCTTCACTGAACTCCTGAAAATTTGGCTTTTGTCACTTTTCTTGTGATCCAAAAGGACTTGGAAGCGCTAAATTACCTATACGGTTCTCTGCCGTGTATAGTAGTGCATGCAAACCACGTTCATTCTACCCATCCTACCCAAATACTTTCGCTCAAGTATTTTCTACTGCTGCTAAAGACTGACTGCTACATTGGATCTGGCGTTTTTGCTTTGTGGCATCAAGATACTGCAGTCTGCTGTAGCACTTTTCCTGACTGACTCGACTTTGAATCGCCTGGCTCGTATTCCAGTCACAACCAAATCCTTCCTGACGTCGCTACGGTCCGCCTTTCCACATCTAACCCTTCTACCAGCAAGTGAACCAGGGCTTTCGACTCTTCGACTTTTGGGCTGCTATCTTTGCTGCTGCATACTTGAACCTACCCGTCCCAAAGGCTTCTTGTCTTCCGTGAGTTTGTTCTTTGCTGTTTTCTCCTGCATCTGCTTGCTCGTTTCGCTTTTTGCTTATTCTTGGTTCCACCTTCCAAATAACTATGGCTTTTGATACTAACGATAAATGTGGCGAGCACAGTTGTGGCACTGCAGTCACGGAAGGCATACAGTGTGACCGATGTTTATTATGGTATCATAGCACCTGCTCTAGGTTAGACCGTTCGTCCATTGATCTGTACACCCAGCATCCCCAACTGAAATGGATCTGTTTTCACTGTGTGTGCCTAGCTGATACTTGTGCTCGCTTATTACGCGAGCGGCTTGATGCTCCTCCACAGTTGCCTGATGTTCAGAGGGTAGCTGACGCGAAGTATCTGCAGCGGCTCTCCACCGCAGAAAAAGTGATCAGCGACCAGGCTTTGCTCATAGATGCACTGCGAGTGAAGATTGACGAGTTGCGCGATTCTTTAAATAGCTACGCTCAGAGTGCGGAGATTGCCATGGGCAGGCAAAGAAATGTTCTTATCTACAATCGGGAGGAGCCGGTGATACACGAGGCAAAGGCTCGACGAGACCTGGACAGGAGACGAATACACGACATCCTCCGCATAGCCGGGATACCTTTAAACGTCGGTATCAAAAGGGTGCATCGTGTAGGTAGCTGGAGAGAGACTGGTCCACTGCGTCAGCAAGGATTTGCTAGGCCGATTCTGGTTGAATTTAGGAACCCTGTTTATCGTGACCAAATGCTTAACCGAGCCGGCTTAATCGAGAGTCAGACTAATGGCCGGTATCAGGTGGCCCCGGACACACTTAGCTCACATGCCAAGGTCCCGCGGGTATGTCAGTCGGAAGATACTAATAACCGCTTGGCTGGCGTGTCTGCGACCTTGGTTAAGGGTGCTCCTTTACGTGGTCCCCGCATTGCATCAGTGCCTACCAGGGATGATTGTCCCACTGCAGCGGAGGTCGTTCCTTCGAACTACCACACCACAAATTCAGTATCAGATGCAGGTACCGCGAAAGGTGCTTCCTCACAAGTTAGTTCACCCGGAGGTACTTACAGCCGATTGATTGTATACCCTGCATCTCCGGCCGCTGGGGTCAGAGTCAGTCAGCAACATGCCACGATCACACCAAAAGGAACTGGGTGGGATTGCACTCCTACCACAGCGGCAGTTGTCTGCTCGAGTCCTCAAACAATGCAGGTTGCAAAGGGAATAAGTCGCGAGTTACATGTGACAACGACCAAAGTTTCACTGAACGGAAGTACGACTTCCAACTTGTTACCCGGGGAAAGTTGCGGGGTTGCGGACATGAACTTACAGGTGGCGCATCCAGGACTATTTGATGCCGCTCGCATAATGTCAGCTGCTTCGGAACTCAAGGACACTACGTGCATCCCGGTGATTGGTTTGGGAAACCAGCGCTGTGAACGTCCCAAGGCTGACCTTGCAGGAAATTCGGAAGGCAGCGTTGCTAGACCTTCTAAGTTAAAGAGAAAGAAGCAAGTTGGTCGTTTACGAAACAACTCAAGTCGGACGGAACCTGACAAGGTTTCTGCTCGTGTTGACCTACATGAGCCTAATCTTGACCCAGCATTGCAGGCGGCGAACGATAATGACGCGGTGTCAAAAAACGGGTTGTCCCCTCGGGTGCTGCGCCCGAGGGGAAACAACCGCGTCAAGCAGGACTAATTGTATGGTATACCAATTGCTGCAGTGTGAGGAACAAATGGGGAGAGATGGTGAGGCGCTGCGGATGTGCTGATGTTGTTGCCTTGACAGAGACATGGCTTTCTCCGAGCGACATGGTTAGCGACCTGCTGGTAGATTTCGTGAGTTACCGAGTAGATAGGCCTGATCACCACACTGGCGGGGGAGCACTATTGCTTATAAAGCGCCAGTATAGTCATTGGGAGGCTCCGTTTATGATGAGTAATACGAACGTTCAGGTGGTGTCTTGTTACTTAAGGATGATGGGCAGGTTGGAGATCTTTATATGTGTCTACCGCAGTCCATCGTCCACACGAGAGGAGGACAAAGAGCTCGGTGCACTATTGAGGCGCGCAGTGGTTGCTGCGCCTAATTTCCTAATAATTGGTGATCTAAACCTTCCTCATGCGGATTGGCAAGGCACCGCAAACAGAGCGGATACATTGGAACAGGAACTGGTTGACTGGATGCATGAGAATGCACTTGAACAATACATCAATATGCCGACCAGGAGCCGAATCGGGAGTGCCCCCTCCACGTTGGATGTTGCCATCACCAAACACGGTCGTTTCGCAGAGCTACAAGTGGAAGCACCTTTAGGTAGGAGTGATCACTGCGTCCTCACTTTCTGCCTAAATACCTTGAAGCCTGCACGACATCCTCGCCTCGTGAGAAATTTCAGCCGCATCGACCATATGAAATTGAGGGATAGAGCCCTCCAGGTCAATTGGATCCCTGACCAGGAACAGGCATCTTTGGAACAAAGGTGGTCTGTGCTTAAAACTGGTTTAGTACAACTATTGAATGAGTTTGCTCCTCTTCGTCCTGCGAGACATTTCAGCAGGCCTCGATGGTGGAGGAGGAGAATTGATAGAGCTCTAAAGAGACGAAATGAGAAGTGGAAAAAATTCAATGAGGCCAGGGGCTTTCGACGATGGCTACAGTACACAAAAAGCCGGAATACGGCTATCAAGATGCAACGGCAGGCTAAATACTCTTATGAGCTTCGGCTGGCTCGGTATGCGAAAACAAATCCAAAGTGTTACTACGGCTATGTTCAGTCTAAAGCCTCCCTAAGAGAGGACGTTGGGTGTCTAATTATGGAAGATGGCAGCCAGGCTGTGGAAGCCAGAGATAAAGCTGAAATGCTGCTAAGAGTCTTTCAGAATCTGCATAGGAGGGACAATGGATGTGCTGCACCATCGCAGCCACACTGTGTCAGCAGTTGTATAATGCAGGACATCGTGCTGACTGCGCAAGAGGTCTTTACTGTGATGACTAACTTGAATCCCTTCAAATCAGCCGGTCCTGACGATGTACATCCGGCAATAGTCAAGCCACTAGCTGACATCCTTCAACATCCTGTTCTGGAGCTGTTCAACTTGTCGCTCCAGGAATGCAAGTTGCCACGAGACTGGAAGGAAGCAGCCATAGTTGCAATTCACAAGGGTGGCTCCAAATCGGAGCCCCTTAACTACAGACCCATCAGTCTAACCTGTGTCCTGCTCAAGTGTTTAGAGAAGCTTATAAGAAACCGGATTTGTGAGCATTTGGCGGAACACAGTCTACTTAGAGCAGAGCAGCATGGTTTCATTAAAAAGAAGTCGTGCCTCACTAATCTACTGTGCTTCCTCGATGAGATTACTCGATGTCTTGACGACGGGATTCCGGTAGAGGTCTGCTATCTTGACTTTAGCAAGGCTTTCGACTCAGTAAATCACCGTTTCCTACTTGAAAAATTAGCATGGTTCGGAGTACATCCTAGACTTCTGTCTTGGGTGTCAGAATTCTTATGTGGGAGAACGTTTCGAGTTAGAATCGGTGATGTGAGTTCTAGTGTGGGCGTGGCCTACAGTGGAGTACCCCAAGGATCGGTGCTAGGTCCACTTTTGTTTCTTATGTTTATAAACGACTTGGCTCCTCTTATTGAAGACCCCTGTTACATCTTTGCGGATGACTTGAAGCTAGTCAGCAGGGGCAACCGTGCAACACTGGCCAAGGATATCATCAGTGTGGCAAACTGGTCGAAGCAATGGGACTTGCCCTTGAATGCAAGCAAGTGCCAAATTCTGACCACTAGTAGAGACGTACTTGCAGTTCAGACTTCCTTTGGGCCCTTCCCCTTACAATGCACTACCCAGGCACGCGATTTAGGAGTCATCATGACGAGCAGCTTCAAGCCTTCGATGCAATGTCGATACGCCGCCAACAAAGCGCGACGAGAATTGTTTCGCCTCAGGAGGGCTCTGTGTAATACCAAGCCAGAAGTGTTCCTGCCACTATACAAAGCAGTGGTTAGGCCACACTTAGAGTATTGTGTTCAAGCTTGGTCGCCCTATCTCCGTGATGATGTTCTTTGCCTGGAGAAGATTCAAAGACTAGCAACCAGGATGGTTGAAGGTCAACGGGGGAAGCCGTATGAAGATCGCCTAAAGAGCCTGGGGTTGTTTTCCCTTGAACGGCGTAGACTGAGAGGCGATCTGATAGAAACATTTAAGATCATGAAGGGCTTCAGTGCCATCGTGCCCTCTGATTTATTTGAGCTGGCTGATTCTGAACGCTTGCGTGGACATCGCTTGAAGCTCAAACAACAGAGAGCTAGACTGAACGTCAGGGCTAAGTTCTTCTCAAATCGTGTAGTGCGCAACTGGAATAAGTTGCCTTCGGAACTAATGGATTGTGAGACTGTGGTTGCCTTCAAAGCAGGCCTAGACAGGTGCTGGCCGCGTATTTTTCCGGAATTAATATAATCCTATCCAATTTATTCGCATTGTTATCCGATGTTGATCCTTGTAAAAGCAAAGATTGCTCTCGCTTTTGCTTCATTTCTTTTTGCAGAGGCAAGGAGAGGCGATCAAAAGTCGAAGTATCGGGGGCTCTGGTTCGCTTACCGGTACAAGAAGCTGGACGCTCGTTAGGCGGAAGCCTGTATCGTCCACGGATTTTGACCTGACCTGACCTAAACCTGACTGACTTGGTATTCTCCTTTACCGGTTCCTCCATATAATTGGTGACCCCGCAATTTTATTTATATTTTGTGTATATTTTCCCTTTTTTTCTACACAATGTCTGATCACGCGTCTGCCATAAATGCATCGGAACATTCTCTTGGACTCGTTTTGCCTTCATTTGACGTTTCTAACCCACGTGTTTGGTTTGTTCAAGTGGAAGCTGTTTTCCGTTTTCGTAAGATTACATCCCAATCCACAATGTTTTCATATGCGACTGCTCACTTACCGTCCAACATCGCCTCTGAGGTCATCGACATTCTTGACCCTATGCCCCTAGAGTCCCCCTATGATAAACTTAAGGCAGCCATATTAAAGCGCACTACAGCCTCAGACGAATCACGCCTTCAGCAGTTACTCTCTGGTGTTGAACTTGGAGATAGAACGCCATCTCAGTTACTCCGACACATGCGTTCCCTCGTCGGTTCTTCCGCACTGGATGATTCCGTTCTCCGCCAGTTGTGGAGTAATTGTCTTCCTGCGAATACCACGGCTATTTTAGCTGTGCTTGCCGACGATCTTCCGCTAGACAAACTGGCAGAAGCTGCCGATAAGGTTCACGAACGCTTCATTAGAACGTCGGTATCACACGTCACAGAGACTAGCTCCGGCAGCCCCTCCAGAACCACGCTACTTGATACAATCAGCGAGAGGCTTTCTAACTTAGAGCTCACCTTGCCCCCTTTTCTGACGCGACCGCGTTCCTTCGCGACGATCCGTTTCTCGATCCAGACGGTCTAGCAGCTCTCGTACACGAAAGTCTTACCGCTATTGTTATTATCACCACCGCTTCGGAGACGCAGCGCGTAAGTGCCGTCCAGGGTGTAAACACCCCAAAGCCTTTTCAACTCCTGCGTCGGGAAACCACATGGCCAGCCAGTAATGGCGGCGGCTGTCGCTGGCCAGGTTATTAGTCGCCTGTTGTATGTATTTGACTCCACAACCAAACTTCACTTCTTGGTTGATACTGGTGCAGAAGTCAGCGTTCTACCCCGTTCTCTGGAAAAACGCCCCATGCAACCAGCGGGTCCAATGCTTACGGCAGCTAATCAGACTAAAATCGCGACCTACGGCCAGAAATTACTTACTTTGAATCTCGGATTACGGCGTAACTTCCCTTTCCTTTTTACCATCGCCGATGTGCAAAAGCTCATTATCGGAATCGACTTCCTCAGCAAGTTCGGTCTTGTGGTCGACCTACGTTGTGGGAAATTGCGAGACGATACTACGTCTTTAAGCACACTCTGCAAACTTGCCTCAGTCAATTCTCTCGGGCTTCGCATCCTCATCCCTGACGACTCACAGTATTCTTCATTGCTCCGACAATTTCCGTCCCCAATTCGAGCAAGTAACGACACTTCCGATCCTAAACACGATGTACGCCATCACATCGTTACAACCGGTCCGCCTGTAACTGCTAAAGCTCGACGCTTGCGTCCTGACAAACTCCAGGCAGCTAAAAAGGAATTCCAACACATGCTTGATCTCGGCATTATTCGTCCTTCAAACAGCTGCTGGGCATCACCTCTCCATCTGGTGCCTAAAAAGTCGGGCGATTGGCGACCATGCGGTGACTACCGTGCTCTTAACAACGTCACTGTTCCGGATAGGTATTTTATCCCACATATCCACGACTTCTCCCTTGGACTAGCTGGAAAGTCAATCTTTACCAAACTCGATCTTGTCAGAGCTTACCATCAAATTCCAATGGCGGAGGAAGACATCGCAAAAACTGCCGTGATCACTCCATTCGGTCTTTACGAATTTATTCGTATGCCTTTCGGCCTCCGGAACGCAGCACAGTCTTTCCAACGCTTTATGGATCAGGTCCTCCGTGGCCTTGATTTCGTCTACGTTTACATTGACGATGTCTTGATCGCAAGCGCCACACCCGACGAGCATTTATCACACCTCCGAATGGTTTTCGAACGCTTTGAAAACCACGGGATAAACATCAACCCGGACAAATGCAAATTTGGTCAGCCAACCGTCGAATTTCTCAGTCACAAGATCGATGGTAAAGGTATTAAACCCGAGCGCCAATGTAGCTACACTGGCGCGAAAGGCTAGCGTTCGCCTGGCCCTCCTTGGACGTGCACTAGGGTCTTTCCCTAGAGAGACATTTATCCGTCTCTATAGCACTTTAGTACGTCCGCTGCTGGAGTACAACATACTTGTCCAGCCGCCGTACCTGAAGAAGAACGAGGCCATGCTGGAAACTGTACAGCGCAGAGCCACAAAGAGAGTGGACGGACTATCCCACTTCTCGTATGAGGAGCGTCTGGCGGCCCTTAACCTCTTCCCGTTGAAATATCGCAGGCTTCGTGGCGACCTTATCTTAGCTTATTCCGTCCTGACTAATAACAGACACCCAAACGCAGGATTGCTGGTCCGCGCCCGTACAGATCATCTTCGAGGGCACTCACTCAAACTGATGACTCGTAGCAGTCGCCTTCTGTGCCGAAGAAACAGTTTCAGTGTGCGTATTGCCTTCGCTTGGAACGCCCTCCCTGAAGTTGTTGTCTCAGCGCCCAATACGGAGGCCTTCAAACAGCGCCTAGACGCTTGGCTCTTACCTCGCTGGTCTTCAACGTTGCTAAGATCTGGCCATTTGCCAAGCTAACACGCGGCGCTTCTATCATTTTGCTTCTATCCAACTTTGCCGAATTTACCTACACCACTCTCTTGTTCCAGGTATCCACGTTCCCACAGTCAACTCGCTGAATTCTTGTGCTGAACACCACTACTGCGTCGAGAACCACAACATCTGGTACCTACCGACGAGATCAGGACCTTGCCGTAAGATCCCGAGGCAGAACCACCGAAAAGCTACGCTTACTCGTTCTGCGCAAACCCGTGAAACCCGTAATGTCCCCAAATCTACCTCACATAACCTGCAACCCTGTGTACCGGAATAACATTGCCGGAGGAGCGTTATTTCCAAGTGGCGGATAGGAAGCTCTCCCGCTGGACTGTTGTGATTGTGCGCATCGCTGCCTGCTTGGTTCACGATCGGACTCTACGTGCACGTACATTTCGGCATACCTCGGGATTTACGGCCGTCTGACGCTAAGGTGCATCAGGATACTTTATATGTGAGGTAAACCTGACTGACTTGGTATTCTCCTTTACCGGTTCCTCCATATAATTGGTGACCCCGCAATTTTATTTATATTTTGTGTATATTTTCCCTTTTTTTCTACACAATGTCTGATCACGCGTCTGCCATAAATGCATCGGAACATTCTCTTGGACTCGTTTTGCCTTCATTTGACGTTTCTAACCCACGTGTTTGGTTTGTTCAAGTGGAAGCTGTTTTCCGTTTTCGTAAGATTACATCCCAATCCACAATGTTTTCATATGCGACTGCTCACTTACCGTCCAACATCGCCTCTGAGGTCATCGACATTCTTGACCCTATGCCCCTAGAGTCCCCCTATGATAAACTTAAGGCAGCCATATTAAAGCGCACTACAGCCTCAGACGAATCACGCCTTCAGCAGTTACTCTCTGGTGTTGAACTTGGAGATAGAGCGCCATCTCAGTTACTCCGACACATGCGTTCCCTCGTCGGTTCTTCCGCACTGGATGATTCCGTTCTCCGCCAGTTGTGGAGTAATTGTCTTCCTGCGAATACCACGGCTATTTTAGCTGTGCTTGCCGACGATCTTCCGGTAGACAAACTGGCAGAAGCTGCCGATAAGGTTCACGAACGCTTCATTAGAACGTCGGTATCACACATCACAGAGACTAGCTCCGGCAGCCCCTCCAGAACCACGCTACTTGATACAATCAGCGAGAGGCTTTCTAACTTAGAGCTCACCTTGCCCCCTTTTCTGACGCGACCGCGTTCCTTCGCGACGAACCGTTTCTCGATCCAGACGGTCTAGCAGCTCTCGTACACGAAAGTCTTACCGCTATTGTTATTATCACCACCGCTTCGGAGACGCAGCACGTAAGTGCCGTCCAGGGTGTAAACACCCCAAAGCCTTTTCAACTCCTGCGTCGGGAAACCACATGGCCAGCCAGTAATGGCGGCGGCTGTCGCTGGCCAGGTTATTAGTCGCCTGTTGTATGTATTTGACTCCACAACCAAACTTCACTTCTTGGTTGATACTGGTGCAGAAGTCAGCGTTCTACCCCGTTTTCTGGAAAAACGCCCCATGCAACCAGCGGGTCCAATGCTTACGGCAGCTAATCAGACTAAAATCGCGACCTACGGCCAGAAATTACTTACTTTGAATCTCGGATTACGGCGTAACTTCCCTTTCCTTTTTACCATCGCCGATGTGCAAAAGCCCATTATCGGAATCGACTTCCTCAGCAAGTTCGGTCTTGTGGTCGACCTACGTTGTGGGAAATTGCGAGACGATACTACGTCTTTAAGCACACTCTGCAAACTTGCCTCAGTCAATTCTCTCGGGCTTCGCATCCTCATCCCTGACGACTCACAGTATTCTTCATTGCTCCGACAATTTCCGTCCCCAATTCGAGCAAGTAACGACACTTCCGATCCTAAACACGATGTACGCCATCACATCGTTACAACCGGTCCGCCTGTAACTTCTAAAGCTCGACGCTTGCGTCCTGACAAACTCCAGGCAGCTAAAAAGGAATTCCAACACATGCTTGATCTCGGCATTATTCGTCCTTCAAACAGCTGCTGGGCATCACCTCTCCATCTGGTGCCTAAAAAGTCGGGCGATTGGCGACCATGCGGTGACTACCGTGCTCTTAACAACGTCACTGTTCCGGATAGGTATTTTATCCCACATATCCACGACTTCTCCCTTGGACTAGCTGGAAAGTCAATCTTTACCAAACTCGATCTTGTCAGAGCTTACCATCAAATTCCAATGGCGGAGGAAGACATCGCAAAAACTGCCGTGATCACTCCATTCGGTCTTTACGAATTTATTCGTATGCCTTTCGGCCTCCGGAACGCAGCACAGTCTTTCCAACGCTTTATGGATCAGGTCCTCCGTGGCCTTGATTTCGTCTACGTTTACATTGACGATGTCTTGATCGCAAGCGCCACACCCGACGAGCATTTATCACACCTCCGAATGGTTTTCGAACGCTTTGAAAACCACGGGATAAACATCAACCCGGACAAATGCAAATTTGGTCAGTCAACCGTCGAATTTCTCAGTCACAAGATCGATGGTAAAGGTATTAAACCCGAGCGCCAATGTAGCTACACTGGCGCGAAAGGCTAGCGTTCGCCTGGCCCTCCTTGGACGTGCACTAGGGTCTTTCCCTAGAGAGACATTTGTCCGTCTCTATAGCACTTAGTACGTCCGCTGCTGGAGTACAACATACTTGTCCAGCCGCCGTACCTGAAGAAGGACGAGGCCATGCTGGAAACTGTACAGCGCAGAGCCACTAAGAGAGTGGACGGACTATCCCACTTCTCGTATGAGGAGCGTCTGGCGGCCCTTAACTTCTTCCCGTTGAAATATCGCAGGCTTCGTGGCGACCTTATCTTAGCTTATTCCGTCCTGACTAATAACAGACACCCAAACGCAGGATTGCTGGTCCGCGCCCGTACAGATCATCTTCGAGGGCACTCACTCAAACTGATGACTCGTAGCAGTCGCCTTCTGTGCCGAAGAAACAGTTTCAGTGTGCGTATTGCCTTCGCTTGGAACGCCCTCCCTGAAGTTGTTGTCTCAGCGCCCAATACGGAGGCCTTCAAACAGCGCCTAGACGCTTGGCTCTTACCTCGCTGGTCTTCAACGTTGCTAAGATCTGGCCATTTGCCAAGCTAACACGCGGCGCTTCTATCATTTTGCTTCTATCCAACTTTGCCGAATTTACCTACACCACTCTCTTGTTCCAGGTATCCACGTTCCCACAGTCAACTCGCTGAATTCTTGTGCTGAACACCACTACTGCGTCGAGACCCACAACATCTGGTACCTACCGACGAGATCAGGACCTTGCCGTAAGATCCCGAGGCAGAACCACCGAAAAGCTACGCTTACTCGTTCTGCGCAAACCCGTGATATGTTACTGAAGGACTTTGAAGGACCGAAAAAAATGTGCTAGCAGGGAAGTAGACTAAGCTCTCCACAACCTCTAGTGTCTCACCAGCATGTGTGCGTGCAGGCACAGGTACCTGCCAGTCTTGAATTTTGATGGCGAAGATACATACCATGCTTTGATGCTTCAATGGCCAGGCGGTTTAGTGCAAGTTGGACGACGTGTGGATCGTCACGCAGCAAGCCGATATCATCAGCATAATTCAAATCATCAACTCGATTACCTGGGAGGAACTCAACGCCAGCGTTCGACGAATCGCCCAGAGCGTTCTCTAGGACAAAGTTGAATAGGAACGGAGATAGGGCATCCTTGTCGAACTCCTCTGGAGATCACAAAGACGCAAGCTTGCTAAAGCCCTAACCCTGCCCGACGTCAGACTATAGAGAACGCGCAGTATGGAGACGAACTTCTCGGGGACCCCATTTCTCAGTAGGCAGAGCCACAGTACTGTCCGATCGACAGCATCGAAGATTGCGTGGATATCCAAGAACACAGCAATCGTTGGCCTCTGTTATACATGACGTAGTTCGCGGATCTTGCGCAGTGTGACGATTTGATCGATGCAGCCTCGACTAGGGTAAAACCCACCTTGTTCTTCTCGTTGCAGCGATTCGCGTGTTGGGGATAGCCTGAAAAGTATGGTAGACACTAGCAGGTTGCAGACGATGGGGATTATGCTTATGCTTTTGTACTTGGAGGAGATTGTGCGCAGACCCATTTTGAAGATGGGAACGACTAGGGCTTTACTCCAAGATGATGGAACTTCCTCTTTCGACCAAACTTTCGAGAACAAAGTAGCGAGTTCTCGAACCAGCGAAGCACCACCATCTTTAAATAGAGTTGGAGGAAGACCACCAGCGCCGGGGGCTTTATAACGCTTATGTGGCGGAGCTTCTATCCGATTTCCTGGTATGAAGAAGGATCTGTGGGGCTAGACTACTGGGCCCTAGCGTCGTCCCACTGTGCATTTCCGTCCACTGAAGTCTTTTTAGTGAAGAAAAGCGACTCGAGCTTGTTTCCGGAGAATCGCGACATATTTGGACTACATTTTCTATGGCGTCCAAATGCTTGTCTTGCGCTAAAGGAGTGACTTCTCGTTCAAAAGCCGTACAGTGCTCTGGATGTGACGGCTGGATGCATATTGCTTGCTGTGGCATCGGTCCTGATCAGTATGAAGCACTACAGCTGATGACTTCTCCAGCCATTGTTTTATTTTGTGATGTCTGCCGTACTTCCTTAAACAACAGACGTCTCGTGAATGGGCTCTCCTCGATCAGCCCTCATCCCATTCCATTGACACCCAAGTCTCCCGATACCCTGGTCCCCCTAATTACTCCTCATTCTCCCCCTTCTGCCTCCGCACCAGCCTCTCCCACAGGTAAACGAAGTCGCGGGCGGTCTGATTCTTTCCCCCAGCCGTTGGAATACGTCCATCACAGCGAGACCAAGACAAAGACATACGCATCGGTTGTAAAGGAAAGTACTACCGCATCTGGTGATATGTATAACGCTAAAACTAAGTCGAAGTCTAAATCCAAGACTTCCTCCCCTCAGTCGCAGTTCAAATCTGTCCTTGACAAGATTAACTATTTGGAATCGCTGATCAGAGACAGCGCAAATCCTTCCCAACCGCAAACCACCAGGCGTTCCCTACCACCCTCCCGTGACCGGTGTCTCATCAATATGAATGCGCCTGAGTCCACCAAAGATGCCCCAGCCGGACTTATGTTAGACGACCAAGTGTTCCTGGAACGACTTATCTCTGTGTTATTCGACGAAGGCGAACAGGGAATCAACATTATCTCGGCTTTCCGCTTAGGTAAGAAACAAGAGGATTCCCCGAAGCCTCGCCCCCTAAAGGTTGTGTACCAAAACGAGGAAGAATGTCGACGCATTCTCCTACGGACCTCACGGCTCAAAGGCAAGCCGTTTTATGTGTTGAGAGATCTCTCCCCGGAAGATCGGATCAAAATGTAAAAAGCCGTTGATGAGCTGAGGACCCGTCGGGCGAATGGTGAAACGGACCTTCATATCGCGGATTTTCGCGTAGTTCGGAAAACTCCAAGAACCCGTTGGAGACCGATTTTTCTCACCCCAGGACAGTAACACAACAGAATACAATGAACCTTTCCTACAACAATTTCTTGATGCTCTGGCCGTCGCAGAGGATAATCAACGGCGCCCTATCTGCTGCATCGAGCAGGGTGGATAGGGGTTTGGATGCTACTGCTCAGGCCTTCCCGTCTTCTTATACCCCTTCTTGCGCTTCTGCATCCTTATTGTCCCGCTCCAACTTTACTTATATCCCCCCATTTTCAATCCCCCAATTCTTGGCCCTCCCCCAGCTTACTTCAATAGTCGCTTGTCTTCTAATTTCAAATCACACACAATCGCAGGGCCTCGCTCCAATCCAGTCGATAAGTCCATGTTCAACCAAGCGGACAACGTCAGTTCATCCGTTTCCCTTTGGAGTCCTCGTGTCTCGCTAAGATTGGCATGCCTCAACGTGCGCACTTTGCTGCAGATTGGCCAACAGGCAGCACTTGCCCGCACACTAGAGACCCTATCGATCGATATTTGCTGTTTATCAGAAACCCGCCTGCAAGATTCGAGCTCCGTGCTTACCCCGAGATCCCCCACATGCGACACTGGCGGCACATTCTCATTGCGCCTATCTGGCGATGATGCAGCTTCAAATGCCGGTCAAGCCGGCATCGGCATTGTTTTGAGTCCCCGGGCTGAAGCTGCCCTGCTTGATTGGATCCCAGTAAACAGTAGGATGTGCGCCGTTAGATTAGCTGGTTCGTTCCGTGCTTCGAAGTCGCGCGGGGACAAACGGTGCCTGTTTGTCATTGCGGCCTACGCCCCTACAAACTGTAGCACTGATTCGGTAAAAGATGGTTTCTACCAGCAACTTCACGAGCTCCTTCGTTACAGAAGAAGCACGGATACTGTGGTGCTGGCTGGCGATCTAAACGCCCAAGTCGGAAAATTGTCCTCTGATGAGCTTCATCTGGGCGGCCAACATGGTGTAGGCTCCCGTAATGATAATGGTGAGCGATTGCTCCAGCTGTGTGAAGATGCTCGCCTGTTTCTCGCGAGCACTAATTTTCGACACAGCACCCGCAGGAGTGTGACTTGGCGGCCACCAGCCTCGGGCCAGTCATGGACGCAAATCGATCATATCGCGATCAGTTACCGCTGGAGAGGCTGTGTCCAAAACTGTCGCTCGATTTGGAGCACGAGCGTGGACTCTGACCACGCACTTGTCTGTGCCGACCTCCTGATGCGCTTCGGTGGACGTCCGCAACGTCGATGTGAACGGATTGACACTAGCCAGCTGGCGAAGCCAGATGTTCTGAATGTGTACCAAGATGCGCTGACATCTGGGCTGAGTAAGCGCCCACTAAACACCGTTGAAGATCACTGATCGCACACTCGTCAAGCGTTGCTATTAGCAGGCATGTCTTCATGTGGCAAAACAAATTGCCAAACCGGACATTGGGTCTCTACACAGTCTCTGGAACTTATGGATGCTCGCCGACGTATTCCGGCTGGAAGCGAATACAATGAATCTCGCAAAAATCTCAGAGCGAAACTACGTGCTAGCCTAAAGAAGGACCGCGAAACCTGGTGGTCTCATCGTGCATCTGAGATGGAAACTGCCGCTGCCATTGGTAATCATCGTAAGTTATACCGTCTGATACGGGCAACTGGCAGCAGGAGACCTGGTGTTAGCGAGACCATACGCGACGAGAGTGGGCAGATGATCCACAGCCTGTCAAAACGCTTGGAGCGTTGGGCTGAACACTTTGCTATGCAATTTAACCAACCTGAGTTATCACTTTCTTCGGGCATTGAACGCCCTTCTCCTTGGGCCGTCTCCCTGGATCCGCCCTCACGCGCTGAAGTCGAACGTGAGATCAGGCTGTTGAAATTGCATAAGGCCGCAGGGGCAGATACTATTCCTCCAGCCCTCTTCAAGTTCGGTGGACCTGCTCTAATAGGTGATCTACACGAGTTGCTAGTAAAACTTTGGGAGCAGGAGACAGTCCCGACAGACTGGAACCGCTCCGTCATTGTCCCAATTTTCAAGGGAGGCTCCCGTTTGGTATGTGGTAATTATAGAGGGATCAGTCTGATTTCGATTGCCTCTAAATTGCTTGCATCTCTCATTCTCCACAGACTGACTGGCACTCGTGAAAGCCAAATTCGTGAAGAGCAAGCCGGATTTCGTCGAGGTCGGGGCTGCATCGACCACATCTTCACATTGCGTCAAGTGTTGGAGCACCGCCATGTTTATTGGCGACCCACCGTTGTCGTGTTTCTTGACATAAAAGGTGCCTTCGACTCAGTCGATCGATGTGCCCTTTGGGACTCTGTTGAGGAAAGGTGTGCCTGATAAATATGTAAACATTATCAAAGCGCTGTACGCACATAGTTCGGGCAGGGTGAGGGTTTATGGCAAACTGTCGCCACCCTTCAGTATCATCAGCGGTGTGAGACAAGGATGCCCGCTGTCACCTTTCCTCTTCAACTTCGCTATTGATGAAGTCATGGAAACAGCGTTCGCTGGACACTACCTAGAAGGTGTGGAGCTACTCCCTGGTGAGCGACTTCTTGACTTGGAGTATGCAGACGATATTGCCCTAATCTGTGACGGCTCCCAAACATGCGAAACAGCACTGAACCGATTAGCACTGGCTGTCAGTCGTTTTGGGCTATGCTTTGCTCCATCAAAATGCAAAGTACTTCTCCAAGATTGGCAGGGACCCAATCCTGCGCTAACGCTTGGTGGTGATCTGCTAGAAGTCGTTCAGGAATTCAAGTACCTGGGCAGCTATATTAGCACCCGTGGGATTGAAGATGAGGTTACGAACCGTATAGCAAAAGCTCGAGGTGCTTTTGCCAATCGCCGCCACCTGTGGCGCAGACGCGACATTACTCTCGCCCTCAAGGGCAGAGTTTACAACGCAGCCGTCCGTTCAACTCTCCTATATGGCTGTGAAACCTGGCCCATCAGGTCGACAGACCTGAAGTGACTCGTCACGTTCGATCATCGCTGCCTTCGCAGCTTAGCTCATGTCTGGTGGGAACACCGCGTGAGCAATGAGCGTGTTCGGCGTCGCGTATTTGGTGCAGGAAGAGCGAGTGAACCGCTCAGCACGATTATATCACGCACCAGGCTCCAATGGCTGGGCCACGTCTTGCGCATGCCAGCACACCGACTCCCACGACGTGCATTGTTTGCGCGTTGTGGGTGCGGTTGGAAGAGGAGGAGGGGAGGCCAAGTGATGACTTGGTCGCGAGAAATGAAAACCCTCACTTCGAAGTTGGCGTCGGTTGGTGCATCCCGACTGCCTGGCTGGGGTCCTAAGGACGGTGAACACGTTTGGCTGGACACACTTGCTGATATGGCTAGGAGCCGGCCCCAATGGCGTTTGTGTTGTGAGTTCCTTTGTCCATCCCCCTCCTGTTTAGCATCCCCCTCCAATCACGATCTCAATCGTTAGGCATAATATGACTTTCTTTTACGGCAGCCAGCTGTTAGCTCTCCGGAACGATGTCCATCCGTTACTGGGGACTCAGCGGGCGTGCCACTGTTTGTCTGTTTTTTCTTTTCTTGCCTTTTGTATTGCGGCACAATAGCTGAGGTGTTTTCCACCTCCAGCTAACGTGTAATGATGATGATGATGATGATGAACACAAAAGAACGGACTGCGTGTGCTGTTCGCTAATGTTCGTAGTCTGCGAAATAAACTTGATGAGATCCAAACGCTTGCCGCAGATGTTTGTCCTGATTTAATGGCCTTCACTGAAACATGGTTATTCCCTGACATCATTGACTCTGAAGTATCTATCCCTGGATACCACCTTTCTCGGGCCGATCGTCATGGGAGAAAGTCGGGAGGCGGCGTAATACTATACTGGAGAGCGGATCTGAAGTCCCATCTAGTTGAGGTCTCATGTGACAATGACAGCGATTTTGATGCCCTTTGGTGTCGCATTCATGACGGGTGCAGATTTTTGATTGGTGTCATCTACAGAGCGCCACTGGGCGCGGGAGCTCGCCTGTTGGAACTGATCAAGAAGCACGGTGCTGGAAAGGATTGTCTTATTCTGGGAGATTTCAATGCTCCTAATATCGACTGGGACTTCTTTCTTTGCAATCGTCCACCTTATTCCTTTGATGCCGCTTTCCTTGATACCATTCTCGACTGCAGCCTGTATCAACATGTGTCCATGCCTACTCGCATTCTCGCCGGCCAGTCCCCTCATATCCTGGATCTTGTGCTCTCCCCAGCGCAGTCAGACGTCATGGACCTAACAGTCTTCCAACCTATTGGTAAAAGCGATCATTGTACTATTTTATTCCAATGGACTCGTCGCTTTACCGTTCACAACTCATGTGCCGTTCGCCGAAATTTCTGGCGTACCGATGCCCTTCGTCTTAAAACGGCTGCAAACAGTATGGATTGGTATATTCCCGAACAGCTCAATGTGGACGGTGCCTGGAATCTTCTGTACTCCAACCTGACATCACTCATTGAGCAAGTTGTCCCCATTTTCAAAAAGCGACCGCTCTCTAAAGGCCCTCCATGGATCGATCGTGATCTGAGATCCCTAATGAACAGAAGACGTAAGTTGTGGGACCGCTTTAGGATCACGCGGTCGGAGCATGACTACGTCAGTTACAAAACGGTTAGGAATACCTGTACCCTGCAAAAACGTGAGAAACGTCAACAGTATGAACTCTCTCTAGCCACACTTTCTAGAAACACTCCTAAGACGCTTTTCTCCTACCTCAAACGGAGCACTAGAGCGGGCAGTGGTATCCCTGCCCTGTGTTCTTCCGAACATTAGGATCCAGTTCACGAAGACACCGACAAAGCCAGCCTCCTGGCTCGGCAATACTCTTCAGTGTATTCAACCTCAGCGTCGTTTACTGACAGAACAGTGTACACTCCCCCTTCTCTGTTAGAGCACGTCGATATTAACACTGACGTCGTGTTGAAACTTCTCTGTGAGTTGGATTCTTACTCGTCGCCTGGTCCTGACGACTTGCACCCTTTGTTCCTCAAGACTGTGGCTCAGTACATTGCTTCACCTATCACGCAGGTTTTCCGTCGATCGTTTCAGTCCGGACTTCTCCCGACCGCTTGGAAGATGGGCATCACCAAGCCCATATACAAAGGAGGGAACCGGCAAGACCCAGCTAGCTACCGGCCCATCTGCCTTACATCGATAGTGTGCAAAATCATGGAACGGGTCCTGAAACGGGCGCTTCGACTTCATCTCGAGCGGTTGGATCTGATATCCAGTGCCAAACATGGTTTTCGCAAAGGTCGCTCCTGCTCTACCAACTTGCTTCTGGCTAGAGAAAAATGGGCAAATTCATTGGATGTTGGCAAACGCATAGATGTTGTGTTCGTGGACTTCAGTAAAGCTTTTGATAAGGTCCCTCATGAACAGCTTCTCTACAAACTCCGAGGAATCGGTATCTCTGGAAACTTTCTCTCCTTGATTTCTGATTTCCTACGCATTCGTTCCATGCTGGTGAGAGTGAACGAAACGTATTCCGATCCTGTTCATATGACCAGCGGTGTTCCACAGGGCTCCGTCCTCGGCCCCGAACTCTTCAACATCTTCATCAACGATCTACCGTCGGAGCTTTAATCGGATTGCTTGATTTATGCGGATGATCTAAAGATATGGAAGGAGGTATCCTCTCTAGAGGATGCTGATCGACTACAAGAGACGCTCGATCTCCTGCACACTTGGTCGATTCAGTGGCATTTACCCATTAATCAAGACAAATGTTCCGTCCTGCTTATCGGCGCTCCTGAACCACTCGGCGCGTACCACAGATGGTTTCCTGCTCAAAAATGTTACATCAGAGAGAGATCTGGGCGTGATTGTTTCCCCGGACTTAAGATCCTCTCAGGACACCATGAAGAGGGTTGCCGCTGCCTACAGAATGTTTCATGCCATCCGAAGAGCTTTCTGTCGCTTGACACCGGAACTCTTTAGACTTCTGTTCACCTCGCATGTGCGCCCGATTTTGGAATACGGCCTCCCTGCTGCCTACCCGCTTTCCAAATCTGAGCGCGACATGATCGAAAAGGTCCAACGGCGTGGATCGAAGTTTGTCTCCGAGTTACGTGACCTGCCGTATCCCCTTCGGCTTCAGCATTTGAATATGTTTTCTATGGATTACCGCCGTCGGCGTGGGGACTTGATCTTTACCCGTCGTATCCTCAGGGGAGAACTGGGGAGAGAGTTGCAGGAATTCTTCCACCTCAACATCGGGAGTTCGACTAGAGGCCACCAATGGAAAATATTCAAGCCACGGAGGCTCAAAGTACGGTCCATTCTTGCTCTATCCACTCGCGTTGTGAGTAATTGGAACCGGTTACCGCCGACAGTTGTTGATGCACAGACAGAGGATTGCTTCAAACGACTACTTGATACACACCTGTTGAATATGCCGGAATCGTGTTGCTTCAGCTACGAGTGCGACGGCCTCTCCGGAGTTCCCGTTGCGCAATGACGAGCATCCCAGCAATGATCGGGAAGCGATGGAGCTGACAAGGGATTTCCCCTCCTGCTCTCTACTACCCTATTGAACCAAAAAGTGCCAGAGATAGCAGATGCAGCTGGAGACCAACAAAACTGCGAGCCAAAATGTTCGCCCCGTCGCTCCAACCGTCGTTGAAGATTGGTGATTAAGGTGCCATCCTCTTCGCATATTGTTTCACTTATACCAGATCGAACACCTTCGGTGACTCGAATGAGAAGGAAACGTTTTCTGGTATTACCAGAGACTCGCAAGCTCCATCTCCCTAGCACCTTCACACCACCAAGCTTCGCGTCACGTTTGCAGACTCCGACGCAACTCTCGACCCAGGGATTGGCGTTCTTCAATGCGGCTGGAATCCGACGTGATCAAACAGCGTTTCTCCATCAGCGACAAGGAGACGGCGAAAATCCAGTACTTCGGTGGGTGACGGGCAACTCCACAAGTGTCGATATCGGTTGAAACTAAGGCATCTTTGATCAGCGCCCACTGCGAATCGACGTCATCATCAATAGTTGAACCAAGCAATGTCGGCAGTGAAACTTGGTACCTGCTTAAAATCGCAGGGTTTTATAGATTTGCGACGTCCGGTCGGTAGTGAGCGCGCTTGGGTGATCCTCCGGAACGCATGCAAACAGCACGAACCAATGCGTGATCGGAGTCTAGATAAGTTGACCAGTATGATCGGCAGTCAGTTACTCTCCCGCGCCATCTGTAGCTGATTTTTATGTGGTCAAGTTGGAAGCACTCTTGCGTTTGTGAGGGCAGACGCCAGATGGCAGTGTGTCCTCGAATGCCGAAAACTAGTGCTCGAAAGATACAAGCGATAATCAGAACAAAGACCAAGCTGTCTGTCTCCATTGTCTGATCGACTGCCACCGAGACCAAAACTACCCCCAAGGTGGTGCTCGCTTGGTGGAATGCGGCCAGCCTGTGCGTTAAAGTCCCCGACAAGCATGACTATATCAGTCCTTTTGGAGGAACGCAGAAGTTCATGTAGCCGCTGGTAAAAGCTATATTTAACTGCATCCGTGCAGACAGTCTGTCTCCATTGCCTGGTCGCCATCGCAATGAGACTGGACCTTACTGTGTTGCGATGGTTTGTGTGTCTCAGCGATCCATTGAGCTGTGCTGGGTGGTGCTTTTCTCCACCTTCAGAACCACTCATACAAGATTGGTCAATGGTTAGTGGCCAGACAAACTCAGCCCCATGGTCCTCCAGGTTGGGGGTTGGAATGAGGTAGCTCTTTAGACCTTATAACGGACTCTTAGTAGGCCAACGTCAAACACGCTGCCTTCGGTCAGGTTTTTGAACCAAAGGTTTTGGTTGAGAACCCTAATGGTTCTCCGGTCTAGGCCTGGACAACCTGACAGTATCCTGCTCACGCAATATAAGAAATTTCTCTTCAAACATTTTCTTAATACTCTGGCCACCGCAGAGGATGATGAATGGCGCCCTATCTACTGTATCGAGCAGGGTGGTTAGGGGTTTGGATGCTATTGCTCAGGCCTTCCCATCTTCTTATTCCCCCTCTTTCTCTCTTTTCTCTCTTACCGTCCCGTTCCAGCTTCACTTTTATCCCTTTATGTACGCATCCCCCAAATTATCGGCCCCTCCCCCACCTTGCTGTTCTAGGCTTTTACCTTCTGATTTCAGCTCACATGTAAACACGGAGCGTCCTTCATTTCCCGTCAACAAGCCCACGTCCAACCAAGCGGCCAAGCCAAGTTCATCGACTTCCATTTGGTGCCGTCGATCATTCTTCAGATTGGCATACTTCAATGTACTCACCTTGCTACAGATCGGTCAACAAGCAGCACTTGTTTGAATATTAGAGACCCTTTCGATCGATATCTGCTGCTTATTGGTGACCCTCCTGCAAGACTCGAGCTGTGCTCACTTTGCGATCCCCTTATGGTGACACCGGCACCACCTTCTCATTGCGCCTATTCGGTGACGATGCAGCATAGAGCACCGGCCAAGCCGGTGTTGGTATTGCCCTGAAGTTACTGGTTGATTGGATTCCAATCAGTAGGCAGATGTGTGCGGTCCGATTGGCTAGCTCGTTCAAAGCTTCGAAGTCGCTTGTGACTAGCAGGTGTCTATTCGCCATCGTTGCCTATGCATCCACAAACTCTAGCGATGATTAGGTACAAGGCGACTTCTAGCGCCAATTGAACGAGTTCCTTTGCCACAGAAGGAGCTTGGACACTGTTGTGCTGGCTGGGGATCTGAACGCTCAAGTTGGAAAATTATCCACAGATGAGCTACATCTGGGCGCCCAACATGGTGTAGGCTCCCGTAATGATAACGGTGAGCGGTTACTTCATTTGTATGAAGATGCTCGCTTATTTCTTACGAGCACTAATTTCCGACACAGCACCCGCCGGAGGGTGACTTGGCGCCCACCAGCCTCGAACCAGCTATAGACGCAAGTCGATCACATTGCAGTAAGTTACCGATGGAGTGGCTGCGTCCAGAACTGTCGCTCGATTTGGGGCACAAGTGTGGACACCGACCATATATTTGTATGTGCTGACCTGCGGATGCGCTTTGGCGCATGCCCAAGACGACGTTGACACCAGCCAGCTAACGAAACCAGCTGTTCTGAATGCCTATCAAAGTACGCTGTCATGCGAGTTGAGTAAGCACTCACTGGATGCAGCTGAAGCTCACTGGTCTCATATACACCAGTTCTTACTAGCAGCAGAAAGATCCTCATGTGGTAAGTCTACTCGCCAACGTGGACATTGGGACTCTTCGCAGTCTCAGGAACTTATCGATGCTCGCCGGCATGTTCCGGTTGGAAGCGAACACTATGAAACTCGCAAAGAGCTCCGGTCAAAACTCCGTGCTAGTCTGAAGAGAAACTGCAAATCCTGGTGGTCTAATCGCGCATCTGAGATGGGAATGGCTGCTGCCCTTGGTAACCAACGAAAGTTGTTCCGTCTGATACGGAAATCGGGCCGCAGAAGATCTGGGGTTATTAAAACTATACGTGACGAGAGTGGACAGCCTATCCACAACTTGTCAAAACGCTTAGAGCGTTGGGCTGAGCATTTTGGAAGTATTTAATCGGTCGAAATGGTTAGATTTCTCGCCTGCCACTGATCGCCCCTTTCCATGGCCTGTTTCTTTGGATCCACCCTCTCGCTCTGAAGTCGAACGTGAAATCGGACTGTTGAAATTACATAAAGCCGCGGGACCAGATGATCTACCTCCAGCCCTCTTCAAATTTGAGTGAGCTGCTCTTGTGGATGATTTATACGAGTTACTAGTGAAACTGTGGGAGCAGGAAACTGTCCCAACCGACGAGCCGCTCCATCCTAGTCCCAATTTTCAAGGGAGGTTCACGATCGGAATGCGGCAGCCATAGGAATCAGTCTGCTCTCCATCGCATCCAGATTGCTTGCCTCTGTCATCCTTCACAGACTGGCTTGTGAAAGCCATATTCGTGAGGAGCAAGCCGGGTTTCGTCGAAGTCTTTGCTGCATTGACCACATCTTCACTTTGCGTCAGTTGTTGGAGCACCGTCACATATATTGGAGGTCCACCGTTTTCGTGTTCCTCGATATCAAAGGTGCATTCGATTCGGTTGATAGAAATGCACTTTGGGACTGTACTCAGGAAAGGTGTACGTGAGAAATATGTAAATATTATCCGATCATTAAACGCGCGTAGCTCAGACAGTGTGAGAGCTTACGGTAAGTTGTCGTCGCCCTTTAATGTCTCCAGCGATGTGAGATAAGAATGCCCGCTGTCACCTTTCCTCTTCAACTTTGCTATTGACGAAGTCATGGAAATCGCTTTTACAAGGCACGACTTAGAAGACGTGGATCAGCTCCCAGGAGAACAATTTCTTGTCTTGGAGTATGCTGATGATATTGCCATAATCTGTGATAGCCCCCAGACGTGCCAAGCAGTACTGAACAGATTAGCACTGGCTGTCAGCCACTTCGGGCTTTGCGTTGCACCATGGATGTGCAAAGTTTCTCTCCAGGATTTCCCTAGACCGCCTCTTTCTCTGACCCTTGGTGGGGGTCAGCTAGAAGTCGTTCGGGAATTCGACTACCTGGGAAGTTGTATCAGCGCCGGTGCGATTGAAGATTTGACCACGAACCGTGTAGCAAAAGCTCGGGGCGCTTTTGCTAACCTTCGCAAGTTATGGCGCCGGCGCGACATCACTCTCGCCCTGAAGGGTAGAGTGTACAATGCAACGGTACGTTCGACCCTACCGTACGGTTGTGAAATCTGGCCCCTTAGATCAGCGGACCTGAAGAGGCTAGTTACGTTCGACCACCGGTGCCTTCGCAATTTAGGTCACACCTGATGGGAACACCGCGTGAGTAACGAGCTTTCTCGACGCCTTGTTTACGGCGCAGGAAAAGGAAATGAACCGCTTAGCACCGTTATTTCACACACCAGGCTCCGATGACTCCGCCACGTGTTTTTGCATGCCAGCTCTCCGACTCCCGCGACGTGCGTTGTTTGCGCGCCGGGGCTGTGGATGGAAGAAGAAGGGAGCTGGCCAAGCAATGACTTGGTCGAGAGGAGTGAAGGCCCTCACTTAGAAGCTGGTCTCAGTTGGAGAGTCTCGGCTCCCTGGTTGGGATCCGAAAGATAATGAACACGTTTGGCTGGATACGCTTGTTGATATGACTTTGAGCCGACCTCAGTGGCTTTCGTGCTGTGAGTTTCTTTGTCCCACCCCATCCCTCTTGGCCTCCCCTCCAACCACGACCTCGTTATTTAACATTTTATAATTTTGCATAGGAAACTACTTTTTTGCTGCATAGTAGCCGGCAGATATCTTACCGGAACGCTGCCCATCCGTTTCCGGTAGCACAGCTGGCTTGCACCTGTAGCATTTTATTCGTTTTTTTAGGTATTGCGGCACAGTAGCTGAGGTGTTCCCCACCTCTAGCTAACGTGTATAGTGTATAATATGATTGTCTGATCGACTGCCACCATGACCAAGGCTACCCCGAAGGTAGTGCTCGTTTGGTGGAAGCAGGCCTACCCTTGCGTTCAAGTCCCCGGCAAGAATGACTATATCGGTTCTTTTGGAGGAATTCAGAAGTTCATGTAGATGGTGGTATAAGCTATCCTTGACTACATCCGGGCTGCAGATTGTAGTGGCGTATGCGGAGACGACAAATAAGGCATGCTTAACGTCTCGACGCCTGCTTACATTACATTAACCTCGTAGTACGACTGCACATAGCCGGCTGTTGACTGGGATCCAGTCAAGAAGAGCTGATTCAGCCCTGACACTCAGTGCAACCCCAACACCAGCTTGGCCAGAGGCGGCAGCTTCTGGGTCTCCGGAAAGCCACAAGTGGTGTTTGGCGTCAGGATTTACCGGAGGGGCCATTCTGATGACGGCGCTAGAGTCTTGTAATCTGGTCTCTGAAAGGCAACAGATGTCTGCCGAGGGCGTTTCATGAGTACGGGCCAGACATGCTTGTCCTCCGATCTGCATCAAAGTTCGAACATTAAACGCTGCGAGGATGAATGGAGAACCGGGTCAAAGAAGAGCTGGAGCTTCGGTGGAGTGATAGACGGTTGCAATCGCGGGACGTTGGAAACCGGGAGTTTGGCTGTTACTTCCATCAGTTGTGAGACGGGTCGTTTGTGACAGTGACCGAAGAAGATACATGCGTACATAAAGGTGGAGGACGGGAGGTGTGGTGGTCTGTGAGTGGAGGTTGAGCAGTTGAATTAGCATAGAAGATAGGCATAGCAAGAGCAGTGGTGGGTTTTCGCGTGGCAAGCGTTCTCCCTATAAAAAGCCACAAATGTCCGCTTAACAACACTGCAAGGTGGCGGGTGTGACTCGCCACAAAATAAAGTCACAGCTATACATTTCACACTGACGCAGTCGTCAGCCTTCTACGTCCAACCTGTGCAACGGATTTTACTATGAAGAATGCTTTAATGGAGTACAGATCATCCCGGCTTCGTAATGGTCACTGATTGCACTAAACCTTGTTTGGGCTCCTGTGCTCATGGATCACTACATGGCAAATTTACCCCCCACTTGTATCTTGACGCAACAGTTTTTTGCGCGCCACAGCGCCATCATAGTCCTTGATCTGACTATTACCTGACAATATGCTCGCTCATATGGACTACATCTTATCGTTTATTCCTTTCATTAAAACGAAATGTTTTAATATTCCAAAGAAACTATGCTTGTATGCATATTTGATCATGCCTTTAGTGGTGTGTCCCGTTTTACAGAGAATATACCATTTATTTATTTATTTATATATAGTAAGCGGTGTGGTTCATGCTTCGTCAGTGGGCGTGATACTACACGGTTGCCCAGTCCGAAGTAGTGGGTCATCATCATCATCATCATTATACATGTCAGCTAGAGGTGGTAAAACACCTCCGCTATTGTACCGCAACACATAAAGGAAATACATACATACAATACATAAAGGAAAAATAACTACGACAGTTGCATGCCAGCTGAGCTACCAGCAACGGATAGGCATCGTTCCGGTAAGCTACCAGCCGGCTACTAGGCAAAAACAAAAAATGTAATTGTGTTTTACCCTACGAAATAACATCGTAGATGGAAGGGGAGGCTAAAAGGGATGGGGAGGGAAAAGAAACTCACAGCACGAACGCCACTTAGGTCGGCTCTTTGACATTACAGCAAGTGTATCCAGCCAAACGCGTTCACCGTCTTTTGGACCCCAACCAGGGAGCCGTGTACCTTCAACCGAGGCTAGCTCCGAAGTGAGGGACTTCATTCCTCTGGACCAGGTCATCGCTTGGCCACCTCTCCTTTTCTTCCACCCACATCCCCGGTGAGCAAACAGCGCACGTCGAGGGAGTCGGTAGGCTGGCATGCACAACACGTGGCCCAGCCATCGGAGCCTGCTGCGGTAAATAACGGTGCTGAGCGGTTCATTCCCTTTTCCTGGACCGTAAACGAGGCGTCGAACATGCTGGTTACTCACGCGGTGTTCCCACCAGATGTGAGCCAAACTGCGAAGGCACCGGTGGTCGAACGTGAGTAGCTTCTTCATGTCCGCCGATCTTAGGGGGCCAGGTTTCGCAACCGTACAGTAAGGTCGAACGTACCGCTGCATTGTACACTCTACCCTTCATGGCGAGAGTGATGTCGCGCCGTCGCCATAGGTGGCGAAGGTTAGCAAAAGCACTTCGAGCTTTCGTTATACGGTTCGTGATCTCGTCTTCGATCCCAAGGGCGCTGCTACAACTTCCCAGGTAATTGAATTTCTAAACGACTTCTAGCTGATCCCCACCAAGGGTCAGCACAGGGGACGATCCCTGCCAATCTTGGAGGAACGGTTTGCACTTCGGTGGTGCAAAGCAAAGCCCGAAGTAGTAGTGGGTTGTCTTAGGGGGCCCTTCTTCGAGACTTTGACCAAAGATCTAAACCTACAAGGCAACAGGGCGATGTGATGACGTCGCAAACCGTTTGGTGCCGGTGACCAAATGTATTGATAATGTTCCTTTCGGTCCGTGAACGACCAGGGGTCCAAGGCACCCTTGAAGTACAATGCCTCAGGAAGGGGCAAGGGACAGTGATTATAGCGGCGAGTCACATCCGCCACGTCACTGTGTTGTTAAGCAGACATTAGTGATTTCTTATAGGGAGAACGCTTGCCAGGCGAAAACCCACCACGTCCTTCAACACTGCCGCCCAACTGTTTGCAGTAACGGGAAAAACCGGATCCACGCAGCTGGCACAACAAGTCGGTTGTTCGGCAAGCCAGCCTAAGAGAGGTGAACCCAACTAAGGTTTTCGGGCCAAATTCTGTTCATCCAAAATTGTTGCACGAATCGGCAATGGAACTCAGTGTACCTCTGACTTGTACGTTTCATAAATCACTCAACAGCTGTATCTTGCCTACCGAATGGAAGGAGGCTGTTGTCTGCCCGATTTTCAAGTGCGGTGACAAAGACCTACCGGCTAATCACAGGCCTGTCAGCTTGACTAGTGTGGTCGTTAAGTTACTTGAAAAATTAGTACGAGATACAGTGGAGAACCATTTAAATAGGTTTAACCTGCTTAGCGTCGAGCAACATGGTTTTGGCTAAGGATTTTCGTGTCAGACGAACTTGCTGGTAGCTCGTGAGAGCTGGGCTGAAGCCGTAGACAGTGGACATGCTTTGGATGTGGTGTTCATTGACTTCGCCAAGGCCTTTGACACTGTCCCCCATTCGCGACTCTCACTGAAGTTGAGGTCGTATGGAATAGGTGGTCGCGCTCTCCAGTGGGTGTAAGCTTTTCTGGCTGGACGTGAACAGTGTATTCGTGTGGGAAGCAGTCTTTCGTTTCGACAAGCTGTACTTAGCGGCGTTCCGCAAGGCTCTGTCCTAGGTCCGCTGCTGTTCTCAGTCTACGTGAATGACTTGCCGGAGGAGCTTGAGGTACAATCGCTTTTATTTGCAGATGACCTAAAGCTCTGGAATATTGTTGATATCTCAGGAGGTCCTATGCCTCTTCAACGAGCTCTGGATAGACTCTGGGAATGGTCTGTCTTGTGGTTGCTGCCTGTAAACCGGGCAAAATGTTCAGTGCTGCGTATCGGAGCGTCTGCTTCCTCCACAAGTTATGTGCTCGATGGGAGTGAACTTCCTCACGTGACTCATCAGGTTGATCTAGGTGTCGTCCACTGTTCCACATTACACTCTTGCGACAACTGGAAGAAGGCGGCTAGTAAAGGGTTCCGGATGTTGTGGTTTATCCGTCGTTCTTTTGGGACCCTAACCGCTAATGTGTTTGTGAAGCTTTTCTCAGCGTTTGTACGACCCCACCTAGAATATTGCGTCCAGGCCTGTCCACCATGCCTTGTCCGGGACAAAATGGCACTAGAAAGTGTATTGCGTGTCGGTACTAGGTTGGTCAAGGGATTACGAGGGCAAACGTACCCCGAACGCCTACTTAGTTTGGGGATGCAGTCAATGCACTATCGAAGGGTTAGAGGGGACCTAATCCTAACCTACCGTATTTTGACTGGGAAGGTTGGCCCTGATTTGTCCATGCTATTTAGTCCTGCTAGCTTATCTTGTCTTCGCGGGCATTGTATGAAGCTGGACAAACGGCGGTCCGATCGAGTTAGAGCGGAGACACGCTTATCGCGTTGAGTCATCGAGCGCTGGAACTTGCTTTCAGAAAATGTTGTCAAGGAAGCTACGGTTAAGGGGTTTGAGCGTTAACTAGATGCTCTTGAGTGGCAACACGAAACCTTTCCTTTTTCCTGATAAATTCGCATCTTCATACTTTGATTCTTTTTTGTTTACTTTTCCTCGCCATTGGTATTATGCTCTTCTAACTGATTTCCCCTACTCTCCCACCTTCGATTCTTCTTCCTCTCTTACTTACTTCACGTAACTGACCTAGGTGGGACAGCTAATGTAAGGAACGGTGGCATTAAATTGGTGGACCAAGGTGTTTTTCGGGTGTTTTCATTTTAGACCCATCAAGAAGTCGGAGCACCCCTATCAACTCCTGGATCGACGACTCGCTCAAGAAGGATCATTTACGAGATTCATGCTATCGTTCCAGTCCCACTTGAACTTGAACTTCTTCGGCTATTTTCATTTTAGATCCGTCAAGAAGTCGGAGCACCCCTATGAACTCCTGGATCATCGACCCGCTTAAGAAGGAACATTTACGAGATTCATCCTTTCGTTTCAGTTCCACCTGAACTTGGACTTGAAGTCTACATTCTAAAAAGGCGGTGGAAGCGGGCATGATGCAAACAATACCTAGCTGTTCAATCTCGATTGTACTCGAGGAAACATTTCTCATACCTAAGGCTAAACACATATAGCGGCCTTGTCATCTCTTCCTTATCTGCTTCTGGAGAAGGCAATGTACTCCACCACGAAGAGAAATCCAATCTATAGACTCCGTTTAGTCAGCAGTCTATTCGTTGGAACCATCGGTGCCAAACAACTATGTGTCGACCCTTTTCCTACCTCTGGAGCAAGTTGAAATTAGCGTCGATATTGTCATGCGACCCATCCGAGATTTGAACTTCACTTTAGGCGAAGACGGACTACACCCACTATTCCTCAGGATGTCGGTACATTATATTACGATCCGATCTCCCAACTATTCAGGCTCTCATTTGTGGAGGGCCGCTTACTTCACGATTGGGAAGTAGGAATTATAATGCCTGAATGCAAAGGTGATTGGAAGGATCCTGCGAACTATCTGGGCTGCATGTTTGTCGTTTGTTGTCTACGTTATCTCCCTCCAAACATCACCGATTCCGCAGGACACGATCCTGCATCACTTATTTGCTTGTTGCCAGAGAAGCATGGGTCAAAGCAACAGGCGAGATACCTTGATCTCGTCTTCATTGATTTTAGCAAGGTATTTGGCACTGCCTCACAAACGGCTTCTACTCAAACTTCGGGGAGTCGGTGTCACTGTCAGGGATTTCAAACCTGGAATTAAAAACCATTCACATGTGGGTGAACCATACACTTTCTGTCCCTGAGTCTATGGTCAGTCATCATCATCAGTACACGTTAGCCGTTTGTGAGGAACATCGGCTAATGTGCCGCAATAAAAAATGATAAGACATTAAGATGTATACTTAAGAGCTATAAAGGAGTAACGATGTGCTAAAATCACATTTGTGGTCCTATGGCAACTGCAGTTTCCCAAGGCTCCGTCCTTGGATCAGAGCACCTCAAAGTGTACGTTGATCTACCAGCAACACTTCAAACCGCTTGTCTAATCTACGTTGATGACCTCAAGCTGTGATCAGAAATATCTCGCACCGAGGATGTTGATACCTTCCAAGTTGCGCTTGATCAGTTGCACATCTGGCCCGTCAAGTGGTGCCTCCCAGTAAACCGTGACGAATGTGTCCTTCTCCCGATTGGTAGCCCGGATCAGTTTGATGCGTATCATATCGGAGGGTGTCTCCACAAGACTGTCACTAGAAGGACCTGGGGTTTATCATTTCACACGATCTCAAGGAATCCCTTGTCACGCAAGGGGTCGCGGCAACCAACAGAATGCATAGGGCCTTGTGAAAATCATTGTACAACATTACGCTGGAAATTTTCAGTACTTTATTCGCATGTTCGTCCGATACTAGCGTATGTTCTTTCGACAGCCTACCCCTAGAAAGAAAGAAGTAAGAAAGTCATCAGCAGTACATAGTACTGGCGCTTCGTTGCCGCCCGACCACTACCGGTCATACGTAGGCTAAGGATCTTCCGGCATCTACGCAGGCACGAACCCGCGCCGTCAAATTACAAGACAAGCTCGATACATTTAGGCTACTGTTGTGTTTTTGGTATTCTTGAATCATCCAATGTAACCACACTGAGGGTGAGAAGACAAACAAGCACTGATGAATGATGTATCACAGTTTGGGAAAGTCGGAGAGATTGAACGTAGTACAGTGGAAGGGCAAGAGCATTACGGTCCATGATAGATTCAGTGACGGGTTGAAACGGAGGAATATATAGTTGTAGTTAATGGACGTAGTGTTAGCCGAGGGAATGAATTCGTTTGGACAGCCCTTTTAACACCCCCTTGGGATTGGATGTTAGTAGGATTGCTGTCTTGGATCCAGCTGTGTAGACAGTGTGCCTGCGGCAGCGTACACTGCCGTTTAATTCGATCAGTCCATTTTCTCGGTTTGTACTCGACTATGAACTGGCTCGTTGACCTCCGGGGGCATGGGCCTCGATAGGAGCTCAACACTATTCAAGGGCATGTCAGTAGGTAACGAAGGGTCGTAAGGCTTTGTTTGGCAAGGGGCGAACGCAACTGGTTGGCATGACAGATCCATACAAAGGTGTGTACATCCATTTCACAGGTAACGTGACTCGTGCGGCGCACAATCAGGTCCTGCGTCCACTTTTCATTACCATCACGATAATCCTTAGCCAACACAGATTGACCAAAGTGAAAGATGCAATTCGCGCCACCATGCTAACGGTTGAAATGGTTCTCCATGCGGAGGTTCCAACCAATCGGCAGAAGTGAGGCTGGACGAATGACGTAGAGCAATAAGCGTAGCTTTCCGTTCACCAAAGCTTCTACTGGCGGGTATCAATTTGACGCTGACCTGTAACTCAGTAGAATAGTTTCGATAAATTCCGGTTTAATTCCATCCCTTTTGAACTCATTTGTACTTTGCTCTGCGATCTGTGGAGTTGAGGTCATTCAGCCTCACGTTTGCTGATTGGTCGAAACCTCCGCATGTAGAACCATTTCAACCGTTCGCATGGTGCCGCAAATTGCACCTTTCGCGTTGGTCAGTCTGTGTTGGCTAAGGATTATCGTGATGGTGATGAAAAGTGGACGCAGGATCTGACTGTGCACCGCACGATCCAGGTTACCTGTGAAGTGGATGTACACACCTAACTATGGGTCTGTCATGCCAACCAGTTGCGTTCGTCCCTCTGTCAAACCAACGCCACACGAGCCTAACCTTCCCATTCTTATTCTCCTGGATACTTTTGAACTTCCACAGAGGTCCGAAACCCAGGAACAAATCACCCAACCAGTCACTTCCGTCGATTATACACCTAGAAACTGGACTGATCGAATAAAACGGCAGCGTATACTTGTGCATCTGGATCCACGACAGCAATCATACTAATATCCAATCCCAAGACGTGTTAACAGAGCTGCCTTCAAACGAATTCATTCCCTTTGTTAACACTTATGTTCAGTAACTCTTCCCCCATTTCAGCTCGTCACTAATCCCATCCTGGACTGTGATGCTCTTTCCTTTCCACTTTACTGCGTACTATTTATCCGGACTTTCCCATTCGGAGATGCCTTCTATCAGTGCTTGTTTGTCTTCTCATATATATATATATATATATATATATATATATATATCACGACCAATAAATATTTGGCAGTGCCACAGCACATGAGTAACAACAACAAAAAGGAGGAAGTGTCAGGGGAAGGGATGCGAAGATCCATGTTTCATGTGGTCAGAGACCTTCCCGGTTGCCCAGGCCGAGGAAAAGGGTTGACTTAAGGGACCCCACCCCGCGCTTTTGATCTAAAAGACCTGACCCCAAAGCAGCGTGGCGGAGCTGTACGCTATCGGGCGCGTCCCCAGGTTGCGAATTAGGGAATGTCTTCCTTGTGGAGGTAACTGCGAATAAGTCTCGTCTACTTTGCAGTCGAGATGAATAAGCAGTCGCGGACAATCAGCGGCAGCGGCTCAGAGCGTGGGGGGTTCTGGGCCGGTCACCTGGTTCTCCATCAAATACCACATGTGCTTGTACGGCGCGGCGTCAAAGTCAATGTGACCGGCTATAGGGTCACTGACCATTCATTTTTGTGTCTTGAGGTGAGTGTTTAACGAAGGGATGATGAACAACCTTGTTGGCCACCGGCTTCTCTGTGGACTGCAACCGAACACAAAGAGGGCAAATGAACCATCTGGCTGTCAACGGTCTTTGTCTTCTCAACTTCCGCGTGTTGACATTGTGGTTATTTGAAAGATCTAAGAAAGTAACCATGTGAGTCGGTAGATTGAAACTAATCTGTGCCTTTTAGGCACTGAGAAAGCGCCTCATAACCCGGGGGATAATGTAGGGCGGTGTCTGTAGCAAGTCAACAGGTAAGCTGTCGTCGAGCTTAGCCTAGTATGCCATTATCATTTCCTTTCTTTTCCTTCCCATTTCGTCTTCATTATCGTTAGGGCAACCATATCTTGTACGTGCTTTCATCATCCATCCACACTATCCCTTCTCGGTCGTCCGTCGGTATTTGGGACACCGCCGTCCAGCTCGCTACGAAATCTAACTCAGGCGGGTCTTCCATCTAGCTCAGACCCGATGAAACTGTCCAGCTGCTTACGAAGTATCTGTTTTACCTTTCAGCCCCCCGGTCTTCGACAACCCACGTGCGCCGGGACGCGGTAGCCCTCGGAACCCACAACCGGACACATACTACACCCAGTGAGGTCATGCTGAAGCAGGATTGCGAATTGCACTACCCAACCACGGAATTCGCGTAGGTAAACGTTGACTTTAAACGGTTTATCGTGTAGTTCTCTTTATTCACCCTTGTCGAGTTTCGTGACTTTTTCTATAGCACGTGTTATTATCGCAGTCGTGACTGTGGGCACGAGTAACCGATAGCCTTCCGATGACCGTCCGATAGGCGACCAATCTGGCACCGGATTGTCAACTCGGCCACTCATTTTATGGTCAGATCGGAGCTTAGGTGAATGGACTTATGCTCTCGTTACTTAGGCCCGTTATTACCCCGCAGCTATTAAAGTAGCAGCAGTTGGAGAAAAAGTATATGATTAATTATGCTTCATGCTGACCGAAGATTTTACAAACTCAGCTTGCCTTAGTTGTCGCAGTTTCACGCTCACCGACGCACCGGATCCATCGACGCATTCTGTTCGCAACTAAAGCACCTGTACACCCGGTGTATTGCTTTCACATTATGATGTCTGGGATATATCTTCCCTATATAACAATATCAGTGCGCAATAAAGTGGTGGCTAAGCCGCTTTCCTCTGACTCAGGTTTCCGTATCCACCTTGCCGAAAATTACTTATCATCGATTCTCTTATGTGCGAAATGCCTGTAAACATCTTGGGGCTACACTTCTGAGCTATGGAGTAAAACTAAGCTGCCCCGCAACAGTTAAAAGCAATACTGCTTACCTTCTGATGCCTTTCCTTATTTTTCATCATGTCAAACGACGATGTTCACTAGTCTCCGTTACTGAATATTTATACATGGCAAAGATTCCAGTGGATTCCTCTGAGAGTTCGTTCCATCACAAAACTCAGATACTGATGCTACTGCTTGAACCACCAAGCTTGACGGAATGGACACCATTCGTCCCAAGACTTTGTACGAGCCGGCCGATATACCTTTCAAACCGGTCTCTTCATATCTGCTGTCTACCTGCAGACTGGAGGGGACTATTCTATGCGCTGCATTCACAAAGGGCGATAAGCACCCTAAAAACTACAGACCAAATACCCTGATACATATACTGGCCCCTTTAATAGGGAAGCTTGTTAGAGATGCTCTCTAAAAGCGCTTGGATAAAATCTACTTGCTTATTTCGTCTCAACATGGGTTCCGCAGACGTTACTCTTGTTTGGCTAATTCGTTGATGACCCGAGAATGCTGAGATTAGGCTGTAGATTTAGGACAGACTAGCAACGTCCTCTTAATCCCCTTTCTCAATACTTTGACACCATCCGACACAGTCACCTTCTGTTTCAACTGAAATCCTACGGTGTTTCCGACCATGTTTTAGAGTGCATTTCGGTGTTCCCAGGGGGAAGGGAGGTGATCGTTTGAATGCACTCTGGGCTCTTTCTTCGACTAGCCGTTCTGAATTATGTTCCACAGGAGTCGATCGTCTGCTGTTAGCATTATATGTTGACGACCTCTCTGAGGAGCTCGCTGCATCACCGATTGTTTGCGGATGACCTGAAGTTTTTTAGTGCATTGAGCAATTCTGGTGGTCCCTTGGCTTTGCAAGTAGCTGTTGACAAACTTTGGGTGTGATCGGATTTGACAGCTGTCTATAAATCTTGCCATGTTCGATCTTTGGTATAGGATCATTTACGCATTTAAATCATTGTCTAAATGGCGTACATACAATGCTGCAGCTAACTCACCAACTCCACATTGGCATCCAGCGAGAACTGAACGACAGCTACTCGCAAGGGTTTCCAAATGCTGTGGATGATCAGCAGATTGTTCAGGATCACAACAAATGTTTGTTATACTGTTCTCTATCTACTGAACAGAAGGCTTTCTGCTGCTGTGCAACGAACATACCCAGCCGCAAATCTACACATTCTTGCTTACATCACTCCGTTTATTACTCAGCGACTTAAAGGCCGATTCCTGGCTAAGTCCGAATCCTACGTGATATATCAATTGCACCTGTGGTACAAAGTACCTCGGACATACGACCAGGCGTCTGTCAACAAGGAAAGCTGAGCACTGACCCGGGTCTCTACGAAAAGACACTGCCGGAAGTATCAGAAGTTCCATCCTTGACCATCTGGTTCAAAGTGAACATGAAATTCTAACGAACGATATTTTCTACCTTTCCTACATCGTATCTAAACGATTTCCTAAAGGGATTAAGATACGCTTCCTTAAGCTTGCGGAATCGATAGCGATCAAGTTAACACAGCCGGAGCTTTGCCAGCAGAGGATGCTACTGCAATCTCTCACGCTGCCGTGGCCGTGATAAGGATCCATCCGCATGGAACATTGATGAGACCAAAGGTGATATCACTTCCCAGCAGACTCAGTTTGCTTCGCGAAGTGCTCAGCGAACTGTATCAATTGGGGTCAAATAAGGTCAGTCTTTATCGACAACACCGTATTTGCCACTTGGCCCGCTCAATTTCACTTCCGTCCGAATAAATTCAGACTCTCCTACTTTCGTTTCAGCTTACATTAGCTTGTGCGTATCCCAGTTATCCTTGTAAACATATTTGCCTGATATGAATTACCGAAAATAGTTCACTTTGCAACCGTGTTTTCTTGGTTTTTGTTAACGAACACTTGGAATACTGTGTGCAAGCCTGTCCTCCATGCGTGGTCCATCGCAAGGTGATAGTCTAGTGTGTTCTGTGGATTGGCACAAAACTGACGTACGGGTTATAGCATCTCTCTCAGGTTGCAGATATTCTCGCTACACCAGAGCTACTTTTGGGACGACTTGATCCTCACGTACCATATATTGGCGGGCCAGATTGGGCCTGATCTATCTCGACTATTCCAACCCGTTTGCATTGCAACTCATCGGATTACTTTCTGAATTTGGATAAGCCCGATCTGATGGGGTTAGAGCTGATATTCGTTTGTCACGCAAATTACCGCTCCTTGGAATCAGAAACCTAATGAAGTAACACTAGCACCAATGATGGACTTTGAACATGAGCGATTCCAACTTACCCGGAATACAGTGGCCTGAGGCTGAACTTCTCCCCGGCCGTTGTGAAGTCGAGAGAAAGTTAACAAACTTGATATTTGCAACCTGGGCCACACTGCACACCAACCCACCGACGTGCATAACTTCGCGCACAATTCCATCGTGCTTAGATCTGCTTTTGACCAGCTGTGAGCAACATGCGCAGGACATTCAAGTCTTGGAGCCCCTGGGAGCGAGTGACCACTCGATGATCATAGTCGGCTTGGAACTGCCGCTGCCGTATGCTCCCCCGTTGGAGCCAGCCTTCAACTATTGGAAGGCGGACTGTAATGGCTTCACTCGAGCAGCGAGTCAGATGGACTGGTCGTTACCAGAGGATTCGTTTATTGAAACCTGTTGGACTATCAGTAAATAGGGAGTGAAATCATTGTGCGCCAGATTTGTACCCCTCAAGTATCGGAAACTTGGGACAGTCAAACCCCATTGGTCGGACAAGGAGTACCGCAGACTGGTTCGACGACGACGCAGACTATGGAACAAATTCGTGTTATGTGTTTCTGATGAGGACTACCAGGCGTACAAGGTACAGCAAACTTTTTGCAACCGCGAAAACAAAAAAGCGCAGAAACTTCAAAGAGCGGCTTGCAACCACCGCAAAATCTGCTCCCAAGTGGCTCTTCGCCTACGTGAAACGACGCCTGAAGCTTGCAAGCAATATGTCAGTATTGGAAGGCTCAGATGGACAGCCCCTAATCTCGAACACAGATCGTGCGTTCGCATTGGTTGTGCACTTCACCTCCGTATTTACAAGTGACCATGTGTCTGTAAGGAGTTCGACGAGTATGACTTCCGCTGAACTAGGCAGTCTGGATTGCAGCATTGAAGCGGTACGTAAGCTTCTGGCAAGTCTTGACGGGAAGTTTGCTGGGCCAGATGGAATCCACCCACTGATCCTCAACTCCCTATCGGCCACCATCTCGCCTTCTGTAACTGAGCTGTTCAACAGGTTACTATCCACTGGACTATTATCGGGCGACTGGAAATGCTCAGTCATAAAGCCAATACCGAAAGGTGGTAACCCAAGCAAAGTAGTTAACTACCGACCGATCTGTCTAACCACTGTTTTGTCAAAGACGCTCGAGGAGATTGTGAAGAAGAGTCTTCTGCAGTTTCCCGAGTCGAAAAGCCTCTTGATGCCCGCACAGGTCGCTTGTAAATCACCAACCTACTGTTGACGAGGCACGAGGTGTTACAAGCGCTGAAGCAAGGCAAGTCAATCGACGTCATTTACATTGACTTTAATAAGGCTTTTGATAAGGTACATCATGCAGTGATCCTCAACAAGCTGAGGGTGTGCGGTGTTGGCGGCTCACTGCATCAATGGATCAAGAATTTCCTTGTTGATCTAAAGTGGAGGGTCCAGGTGGACAGCCATTTGACCGACTGGTATCCATCGAGCAGTGGCGTGCCCCAAGGCACTATACCTGGCCCGCTTTCCTTTCTGATCCATGTAAACGATGTGCCTCAGCTACTCCAATCACCTTGTGCTCTGTTCGCAGAAGACTTAAAGGTCTGGAGAGTAATCCGCACACCCAATGATTCTGATCTGCTTCAGCAAGACGTCGACCGCTTCTCCACGTGGTCTACAAAGGTCAACTTGCCGATCAACCCGGTCAAGGCTGGGTAAATGTGAGCACAGTCGAACCTACACGGTGACCGGTCAACCGTTACATCCCGCGCCTTTCGTGCGAGACCTCGGTGTGCTCACGCTACGACCTAAAGTCCATGGACAACACGAATAGGCTTTACCAAAACGGCCTTCGTATGTTTTGGGTGCTCTGGCGCTGTTTCAGCACTTGGTCCGAAGAGATTGCCACTTGTCTCTTCGTCTCAATAATACGACCAATGCTAGAGTATGGCTCTCCCGCGTGTTGTCCTATCACCCGGGGCGAGGTAGAAAAGATTGAGCGAGTGCAGCATGTAGCCACCAGGCTGCTTCCAAACTTACGAGGTGTACCGTACGAAGATTGGTGTAAGAAACTAAGGCTGTATACCCTAGCTTATCGCCGACTGAGAACTGACCTCATCGTGACGCACTGGATATTACATCTGGGAGATTACCCCATGTTGAGGCTGCTGCTTCATCTGCGCACACCACGCAGCACACGAGGACACCGGTATAAGCTTGTACCGGATTTGAAGCAGGTCGTTCACCAACTCTGTTTCGAACTCAGAGTGGTGAATGTATGGAACAACCTGCCGCAGCGCGTAGTTGAGACAAAGTCGGTATCGGAATTTAAGAAATTCCTGGTCAAACACTGTCGACACAAAGTATATCGAGCGCATCACAGCATAATGGGTCTTTGTCCCTGAGTGACATTAGATACAGCTACACAGAGCAAACTGTAATTGCTGCTTCCAACTGATGTTGCATTCATTATGCTTCTTCACCGCAGTTGGGCTAAACCAACTTACACTTAAAGTAGGTCTTTTTAATGTGGATAAAATTCATTACATGTTATTTGGTTTGTTCTGCGTACTTGATAATCTTCTCCTTACTTGCACATGTCACTCACTCAAATTGTGGTAAACTTGCGTAATTTTATCGCGTGGTATTTTTTAAATAACTTTCAGACATTTTGTACTTATCACGGATTCACTTATAACCAATTTCTTCTATATGCCCATTTGGCGAGTATTTATGTTGTCATATGCGTTTACTTTAATCGATATCGGCATTTCGAATGATTGGCTGTTGTTTGACATCCCATGTGTGGCTGCGCTTGACGTGCATGTTGACAGGGTGCCTACCTGTCTATTACCCACTACCTCCTCCATACTGGCTCCAGGAGACAGTTGGTCGTTGCTGGAGGGGACGGGGTGCACGGTCGTTGTGGCCGTGCTAGGCTCAAAGAGCGGTTCCATGCACTCAGTGTGGAGCGGACTACGGTCCAGCCACCGCCTTGTGTGCACTTGATTCCCCAAATACAGCGTGCTTGTGTTTGCCTGTGAAGGAGTGTGGGCCGGCTCCGTTGATGAAACGTGGCTCCCATCCACATGCCTCCCGGTCTTATTCCTTCGGGTTTACACTGGATATGGGGTGTGTGGTTGGAGCTGTGGGTGGTGCAGCGCAAGCCACCCATAGTCCCTCTGTAAGCGCAGGCGTCCTGTGGCTGGCCGCCAACCATATATATATATATATATATATATATATATATATATATATGTATATATATATATATATGCTTTTTGGATACCATATTCTTTTGTAGATAGCTGTTAATACTTAAGAGGCGATGGAAACTGATTCCTATATAGTTGGTGCACAAACCACGGACAGCATCTTGATGATTAATCGGATACTTGACGTGCCCCATAAGGGTGGCATCATTTCTATCTACTAACTTTTGAAAAACCGCGCAGTTAACTGATTGATAGTTAATTTGCCAATATACGCGATTACTACGGAGGAGTTCCACCTTTGCCGGAATACTTGAGTCGATTCCTTCGATGAAAGTCATGATTTGCTTCCGTTTTGAAGGTTGGCTCTGATGACAGCTTTTATGCGCGTAAGTAGGCATATTTGTTCGGCTGCTGGAAGGAAGCATTGACTGAAATTAGAGTAGAAATTCTTTGTCCAGTTTTGCATGCGCCTACGCAAATTTCTGCTTAGTGATTCATCAAACTCGCAAATGGGTACTATTTGAACCAGCTTTGATTGATGGGCGACGGTCAAAATTCCAAAGCGCGAGGAGTGATCCAGCCTCTGAGATGACGCCCAGTAATCTCATAAAATGATGGGCAGAAGTCAGCAACTCCTACTGCAAAGGCTCGAATGATTTTCGGAAAATTGAGGTGGAACACTGGAAAGATAAATCAATTGAATTGATCGGTCACCCAGCCTGTTGTTATCATACATACACTGATGTGACTTTGAGGAATCACTAAAACCCATGCACATAATCGGACAGAGCAGAGCGCGATCCAAATCGAGGTGGATGGACCAGATTATTCTGTCATCTCGTACACTGCTCCTCTATCCAAAGCTGATTACAAGGTGTTTGATTTGTGACCACGCTTTTCTTGACAATGGGAATCTCAGGTACCAGCGCACCTACTTGAATGCCTGAAATGCGTACTCGCGAGAAGAAGCCGTTTTATTTAAACAACGTGGGATCCTTATCTCTGTTATCAGAGCAAATCGCGTCCAGATTACGACGGCCAACATGATGACGTTCGCTTGGTGGCAGCCGACCAACCTATGCATTAAATTCTCCCACGAAGAGGACCACATCGATTTTCTCGGATTCACTTGAAATCTGGTACGGTCTGTGATGAAAGTGGTCCTTACCAGATGTACAACTGCAGTTGATTGCAGCACATGGGAAGATCACCAATGAATTGCGTCCTATTTTAATATGACTACCGCTTTTGCATGTGCCATGAAGTGAATTCTGGAACTAAAGCTGTCAATCTGGTATGAATCATGCATCGAGATCTAAGGTTTTGTACTCAACTATATATGGAAGCAACAAGTAGTTTGCTTTGTGTAGCTGCATCTAATGACACTCAGGGAAAAAGACCCATTATGCAGTGGTGCGCTCGATATATTTTGTGTCGGCAAAATGTTTGTCCAGGAATTTCTTAAATTCCAACACCGACTTTACCCTGTCGCTCTCCTTACATGGACAACTCATGGAATCTTTTCCTGAGTTCAAGTTTTTTTTGGGATACACTATACTCCCTAATGATCAGGCTACATTTGAAATCCGGTATCGTATTGACAGCGCTAGAACAGCCTTCTTACAGCTAGGAAACACATTATAGCGAAGTACTGAAATTAGTCTGAGAACGAAGATCCGAGTATTTTCAGCAACCATTGGTGCCATTTTACTCTATGGTAGTGAAACCTGGCCGCTGCGATCCGAAGACACCCGGGACATGGAAGTCTTCGACCATTGTTATATAAGAATTATCTTGAAAACGCAGTGGCATGAGCGTATCACCAATGACGAAATCCGTAAGCGCTGTTACGGTGTTCCGAAGTTCTCAGGACTCATCCAATGCCACAGACATCAGTGGGTCGGTCACGTTCTCCGCAGATAAGACACTGACTTCACTAGGTCCGTGGTTTCACCCTCGCCTTGCCAAGGTTAATGTCGTCGCCTTGGTGGACAATTGAAAACCTGGCTCGCTGCAGTGAAATTGGATGTCGATCTTCTGGGACTCCATATTGTGCATGGTGTTCGTAGCTGGAGGAATCCTAGGGTTAGTATCTGCGTTGAGCTAGCCGACGACCGCTGCGCATGGGCAGCTACAATTCGCGATATCCGTGAAGCCGGCTCATCCTGTCGCAGGAGCTAGCCACAGCAAAGTAAGGTAAGTACCGTTAATTATACGGATTGTGTGACAGCCGTGCGCCAAGCTTGAATACTTCTATTCTATTGTTGTTTTTGCCGTCGCCATTTATCGCTGTACTGATCAAGTAGGCGCGAATTCATTCTGGGTTATTTTTAACCTCTGAGCTACGGGCATTCCGACCAAGTCGATGGGGATGAATCGTTTAAATAAATAAACTATTTTGCATCTCGGCTGGTTCGCTTGATCGAATGCGGAGGGTCACGGTTGATTGCTTACGCGCAACGTGCTTTTCTGTTGTTGTGCTGCTGCTGCTATTAAGTTTACTTCACCTATACCGGGGCATAAGCTCTTTGACAATGTGTTCGAATATCTTAGACACATATTAGTAGCTTGGTACTGATCTCTGGTTAACATTGTCAGCCTAAAGCTGCTATTCTCCGTTCTAGTTTGTAGGACCTCTTGCATTTATACTCTTTTGGTCGCTACATTTCGTTACTGACTTGTGTACAAGCTTGTTGTCACATGCGTCAGAGGACAAATTGAGTCGCTTTCGAGTGTTTGAGCTACGCGTATAATCTAGTTTTTGTTTGTCAGGATGACCCTGCCAAGCTCACGGATGAGGGAGCCTTTGAGTCTCTGTATCCTGAGACCGAAGCCCGAGCCCACAGATTCATGTTCGTCAACTGCTAATCCAAAGGAGGAAACGATCAATGCCTTCCCGTGTCCTCAGAAGAATGACCAATTAGATTCCAAGACCCAGTGTACTTCCGATCAGTTGTTGAAAACTGAACAAGTCGCTTCTGTGCGCTCTTCGGAAGAACTTCGCAGATGTGCCATTGAAACGGTGACGCCACCTTCCGTTTCTCAGCAAGGTATTGCTTTACATTGGTCACACTTATATACTTATACTTTCACCAGTTGCCCTTTATTATGCTATTTGCTGATTGCCACTGCATGTCGATGAAGGCAGTAGAAGGGAAAAAACTGCAGCCAGAGGAGTAGAGTTCCACGGTGCGAGTTTATGGCTTGTCAACTGGTGTTTCTAATCAGTCATGTTCATGGTTTTAGAGTCTAATAAGACTAGCTCCATGTACTGTTGTGGAACTTGGCGGACCTAATTTCTTGAGTGCCACAATATTGTGTGAATCGATGAAGCGGACAGAGGCACACCTTGACACACACACTCACCGAGCATATGAGTTTCGAAAGACGTTTAACAAAGATAAAAGTAAAGATTGATTAGTAGAACGTAAATAAGTCAAGCACACTTGTGGTTTAATGAAAATGTGCGCAAAGGATGGGGATCGTCCTTTGGGTCGCCAAATGCTTTTCGAATTCTTCTACTTCAGTTATAGCTATGGAGATCGGTCGTGACTGGAGATTTTATTTAACGCGTGATACCGTAACCGAATAGGCTGATCACATAAACAGCGAAAATTTCCGCGTGTAGTGCAAACGTCATCTGCTTCAGCATTTAACAATCGGAATGACGAGATTAAATGTGGTGCGATAGTTTACCTGTCTCTACGATCTATTGAGTTGACCTGGGTATTGCTTTCCATGTATTCCAATTCATTCGTATTAGTTCGGTCAATGGTCTGGAGCCGGACAAACTCAGTTTCCTGGCCCAACATTTTGGCAGATGTAACGACATGGCTCCTTATTTCGTAAAACGGGCTCTGTAGCGTGGTCTCGAAACCCGCTTCGTTGCGGTTAGGATTTTGAACCTAAATGCTTTGGATAAGAACCCTACTCGTTCTCCTGTCTAGGCATGGGCAACCTAACATTACCTTGCTGATGCAATACATTGCATTTCTCTTCAAGCAATTCTTTGTTGTTATGGTCGTCACAGTGGACAACTACCGGCGCTCTGTCTGCTGTGTCCATCCGGTCGGATAGGGGTGAGGTTGCAATGCTCATGCCATCACGTCTTCTTATCCTCCCTCCTACGCTTTTTCTTCCTCATCCTCTCTCTCACCTTCACTTTCCTTTGCAAGCCCGTATGCTTAAGGATCACAGGTCTGTGTTATAATCTGAGAGCGCAAATTCGAGCCTACCTTGAGGACCGGACAACCAGCGCTGTATCAGCCCATGCGGGGCTGGTGGTGCTTGCATGACAGCTAAAGTTCGGTACTGCGTACCGGCGCACTACTGATGCCTTTTCTTCCTGCTTTTAACTTTTGTTTCCCAAATCACAATTCCTCCTGCCCCCTCCATCTTGCTTCCATAGGCGTTTATCTTTTATCTTCAACTCACACAATCGCAGGGCGTAGCTGCAGTTCATTCGACAAGTCCATGTTCAACCAAGCGGTGAACGTCAGTCCATCCATTTCTGTTTGAAGTCCTCGATCCTCCATAATACCGACATGCCACAACTTGTGCACCTTATTGCAGGTTGGCAAACAGGCACCACTTGCCAGAACACTAGAGACCCTATCGATCGAAATCTGCTGCTTATCTGCCTGCGAGGTTATAGCTTTGTGCTCATCCCACGATTCCCCACACAGGCGGAATTTCACACTGCGCTTGTCCAGAGATGACGTAGCTTCAAATGTCCGTCAAGCCAGTGGGGACATTGCTCTGAGTGCCGGGGTTGAAGTAGTCCTAGTTGATTGGATGTCAGTGAACAGCCGGAGTATTCCTCTCCGAAGGCGAGTCTTCCTGCCAGCTGGATGTAACAGTCGTGAAAGCAGTGCTTGTGATGGCTTTCAGCGTTGCCTCATCCCATTCTCTTGATTTTGTTCGTTCGAACTCGTGTCGCCTCATTCACTCTTTTCATTTGAAATCCTGTGTTACTTATATGTGTCCGTCTGTGTATAGCCTACTTCCGAGAACTTGAGTGGACTACTCAGTTACCATCATATCCATCGACGAAGGTGGTTATACTTACGGTTTAGTGAGTTTCGTTTGCACTGTATGAATGGCTCGTTGCTGTATTGGTTGAATTGTTTCAGTTGTGTATGGTTGTTATGGCCAATTGTCCTTTGGACAAAGTTGCCCTGGAAGTGGTTTTTCATGGGCGTACCAAATTCCATCCGCTGAAACTTACAGAACATGAGGGTCTCCTCTGAAGGAATGCAGACATCCGATGAAGCGGCATGGTTAACTGCTTGTGATTACAGATGTCATGGGGCCATACCGACGATTCCTGTCCGAGGTGATGATGTGGATTTTAAAAATCTAGTCGGGAATCTCACAGTAGTCGGTTAGCTAACCGGCAACCTTTCAGTTCTGGTACACTACTCTAGGAGTTAAATGGTATAGAGTTCAGGTAGCTCTCGGTGGTAATTTCATGTGGGATTGAAAACCATTTTATTTGCCGTCAGATTCTCACAGTGATCTGTAGGGAATAGAAAGCAGCGCATGCTGTGACTGTACCTTTGCTGTACGAACGGAACAGTTCTTTGTCTACGTCACCGTGGCAACAACGTTTGTAGTGCAGTGTCGTTTTGACCTGGGACATCTACACCGTCGATACATTACAGAATAATCGTTAACCCAATCTTTTCGTTCTTATGCACTCTTTTCTCGTTGGCGGACGAGAATCTGTTGCAACTGTCTAGTAATGACTTTATCGTTCCTTTTTAAGAAAGATGCCGTCTTTGAGTTAACCATTCATCCCCATCTGTCTGCTGCTAGTATGTTGTTGCTGAAACTGCTCCGTTTGTTTCTGAGACTTCAAGGATTGACTCTTGGTTCAACCCAAATTGTGCATCAATTCGCCTTTAACTTTGGTGGTTTAAGATACCTCGGACACACGACTAGACGATTGACGAAACGCATAGCAAAATATTCCTCATCCGCGATGCACTTTGTAGCTACGACCGGTACTGCCGACTGACAAGCCTAATCGCCAAACGTACGCACGGTCTTGGCGGTGGGCTGAATAATTTGTACAGCATACACCGTAGTTCTGCAGGCATTTATGATCAACGATGCAGAGTTGACTTATGAATATGTGAATTAGCTCGCAAACGGATGTAAACTAAATCCAGTCAAGTTCGAACAGCAGTAGTAATCGAGGCTCCGTAAATGCATCGCAGTAAAACAACGGACTTCAGAGACTTGGACTCAGGTTAGGTTAAAGGCGAAATGTTATGTAAACAAAAGTATAAACCTAGATGAACGCGAATGTAAGGTAGTTCGTTAGGATTATTATCGGTGTTGCAATCCAACATCTCAGTGTGTAAATTATCGTAGGATGACGATGCTTGGCTTGGCGAAATGTTGAATAAACGTCAACTACTGATAAATTGTCAGTGCTATCGTTTAGCTTCGTGCACTGTAATTCACACCATTTTAGCTCTATCATCCTCTATTTTGGAACACATAGTTCAATTCGTGACCGCAGGCGTCAAAGTTTTCTTGGTCATGCCAAAACGCGACTCGAAACGACTTCGAAAACACCTGCAAATCACATCTGAGACTTTTGCGATCACCCTGATGAAGACTGTGAGTGTTGTTACAGGCCATGCTCTTGTCATGTACCTACATCGGGCGTTAGCGCCGTGCACCTTGATCACAGGCAGTGACTCAGTTGGCCCCCGACATGCTGTCGGCCGGACTAACCGTTGTGTATTGGGTGCGCATGTGGTTGTGTGTGTGTAACCTACCGTCATCATCGATTTCAGTTGGACTAGCGAGCAATGCAGGTTGTTGGGATTCAGCAATCTGGTCTAGCTTTGTATGTCTATTGTAGTGCCTCAACCGGTTTCATATGTGCGATCGCCTCATAAGGGCTATTGAAACCAGCTTTTTTGGTGAATTTGCAAGACCGAGACAGTTTCCAACAGATATACCCACGTTGGATGAGCACTTCTTTTTGCTGGACATCATTCTAAACCTTTGTAATAGAACAGTGAAACAGTGGTTTTATACGGGTAAAAATGCTGAAGCTTAGCAGGTCCCGCAGAGTGATCTTGATGAGTATACAAAGTATAGGAAAATCTGTCAGGAATTTACGTTCACACCAGTGGAATTGCCGCGGTATTCGTTGTATAGGATGTAAATCAACTGTAAGTCAGGTTATGTTCTTTAATTCCCTTGTGTATCCTTTTTCACCGATTTCGTGTAGGCTGGAAAGCACAATGTCAGCGATGTTGCGGCGGCACAATCAACCCTTAATATTCTGTCTAGAGTGGTACCATCATTTGGTATGCGCTTCGTACCTTCAAAGTGCAAAGTGTTGCTGCAGGACCACCAGCCACTAGATGACCCCTTGACGCTTGCTAGCAAGGAACTCGAGGTGGTTGATCAATTCACTTATCTGGGCAGCTGTATCAGCAACGATGGGCGCATAGAAACTGAAGTTAGTTCACGCATTGCAAAGGCCAGAGCTGCCTTCTTGAACCTGCGTCATCTTTGGCGACAGAAGGGAGTTTCTCTCCGTCTGAAAGTGTGTGTATACAGGGCCATAATGAGGGCCGTTCTGCTCTATGGTAGTGAAACTTGGCCCCTTGGGTCAGAAGATCTGAGGCGCCTTCAAGTATTTGGCCATCATTGTCTGCGAAGCATTGCTGGTGTCAGATGGCAACTGCGTTTCCCCAACGATGATGTGCGTAGGCGAGTAATACGTAGTGCGAATCATTCTAGCTCCCTAGAACAACAGATAGCACTGAACAGATAGCACTGCGTTGGCTTGGGCACGTGCTACCTGTCACCGCTTACTTAGGAGGGCGTTGTTTAATCTGCCAGATGTAAGATGGCGCAGGGCTCGAGGTGGATAGAAGTTGACTTGGCAGCGGCAAATGAAGTCACTGACGACCAAACTGGGTGCCGTTGGTCCGTCTCGCCTTCCGGGTTGGAGTCCACGTGACTCGCCTTGTGGTTGGCTCGAGACTTTACAAAAGATGGCTCGCAGTGGACACCAATGGCGCGTCTGCTGCCGTCTCTTAATCGGATTGCCTGTTTATAGTATGTTTGGTGCTGAGTTATCTGCGGGGTAATGGCTGATTATGACGCGTAGCAGTGAAAGCCGCAAGGAAGCTGTCTCACCGATACCGCGTTAGGTTTGCACGATAGCCAGCTGTTTGTGACGGTATGTCGTTAACTCAAGGCGTAGGCGTCTTGACCCTGAATGTTTGCTTAGGGCATTAAGGTTTTCAGTTAAGTTCCCCTTCTCTCCCTCTTATTATTCTTTATTTCTTAGGTCATTTTGGTTGTATGACAGCGAAGCATCAGTTCAAGTGGCTGATGTATTGCTGTTGTTGATGATAGTTGATGGAAGATGGTTTCTTCAGACTTTCCGAATGCCCTCCGCAAGGGACCAACGTGTTGGTGAGTGGTTTTTGAGGCCTGAAAAGTCTGCGTTGAATAGCGGAGGTTGTCTTTCATCACCACCCCATGATGGCGCTCCTGTGAGGCGGTTTTCAGCATGTGGTCTGCAGGCTTCTTCGTGTAACTGGGCTTGTGGCTTACGTGTACAGTCTTGGATTTGTCCGCGTTAAACGGAAGTAGATTTCTAGATGGAAATTGAGTGTTTCCTGTCTGGAAACGCTGCACACCATTACGCGTTTCGAGCTTATTTGCTGTCGTGAGATGGAAATAGCAGGCACCTAACCCGGAGGTACATTTGCTTTTGACCATTCGAAGGCACGGTCTAAGTCTCTGCAGCATATCGTGATCCTCCTGACCATCGATCCGCTGCCATGTCCTGATGTCATCGGCAGAAAGCAGGAAATTCGACTCGATGGCACACGCAGGTCGTTGATGAAGACCAGAAATAAGCGCTCCCCTAATACCGATTCCTGTGTGACACCGCAGTCCACGTTGATAGGATTAGAAAATGAGACCCTAACCTGAACCTGAAGCCTCCACTGAAAGAGAATTTCTGATCCATCCAAGGACCGACTCTCCAAATCCGTACGTACGCAGCTTTGGAGAAGGATTCGGTGATCTAAGCGGTCGAAGGCTTTTGCAAAGTCGAGGTGGATAACATCAGTGCCGGTCCAACAGTCGGCACTTTCGGTCCAACTGCCATGTGCAATCAGAAGATTGGTAGTTCATGAACGATTCTTTGTGAACCCGTGTTGTTCCTGTGCTATGATGTTAGAACTTTCGAAGTAGACCATTAGCGCTTCAGCTATGATCAACTCCATCACCTTTGAGACAACTGGGAGGAGAATCACTGCATGATAATTGACGGGCTCCGAACGGCTATCACGCTTACAAATTGAGGTGATGATACTTTGCTTCCACATGTTGGGAACCTGCTGTTCGTCCGGTCATCCTTGGGAATATCGTGCTCAGCTATCTTCGTAACCTCCACCTGAAGTGCTTTTAGGGTAATGTTGTCATCGCCGGGGGAATTATGGGTGCGTAAGGATATCAGCTTCCTTAAAACGGTCCCTGAACTAAATGTGACCTGTGTGAATATTGGCGTCTGGGGGAATGGAATAGGTATGTGACATGCTGGTGGCACATCGAAAAATTTAAGCGTATTGCAGCCGTTGAACGTTGGCTGCATCCTCAGCAGTTTGAGCACATCCATTTACTGAGATCAGTGGGGGAACACCACGCTTCACCTTCCGAAGGCTATTCACATTATCTGTACAGTAGCTTGGTGTTAGCACAAAACCTTTCTGCTAGGTTCTGCTGGTGTACTAATTTGTCCGCACGTACAAGTCTGGTACAGTGACTATGATGCACGACATAGTAACTCCAATTGTCACGGTTAGGATTCGCCATATACTTATGACACACTGCGTCTCTTAACACCATGTGTTTTCGGGTTCTAGTCCTAATGTTTGGTGTTCGTGTAGAATGAATTGGTCTGTTTACAAATGCCGATTTAGTCAGATCGCTGAACTTGCCAGCAAACTCTGTCCATCCAGTTTCATTGGAGAAATTATCCGAAAATCCCAAATGACATCCCAACAAATTCCTTGCGTATGTCGTAGCGGGTGATTGTTCGAAACAGGTCACCATATTTTTGTGGATATTCCGCATAACACACAGTCGTAAATTATTGTTACGTGATTACTCCGCCCGAGACGACTCCATCTCTGGTCTCTCGATCATGAACTCTTTATTCGTGATCACTAGATCAAGCACAGATGGCTTATTTCCCGTTCACAATATGGTTGGCGAACTGACATGACTAAAGAGCGTAATCCTTGCAATAAGCTTTTTAAGGTCTGCCTTGAATTGTCCGTTGGGAGAACCTGGAACTTCCAAATCGGGAACATTGAAGTCACCGAAGATGAGAACATGGCTGTATCGTCGTCGAAGTACTTTCCCCAATACTAATGGCAAGCAGGAGTCCATCTCTGGCGTGGACATTGGGGACGATAAACAACTGCCAAGAGGCAAGTGTCGCTGCGCCTTAGATTGCACTAGAGCGAGTCCCTGGGCAGCGTTTCCGGATCGTCCACCAGTTCGCACTGCGGGTCATTACGGCAGCATTAAATTACCTCATCGCCCTTACAGCAGCGATCGTTTCGAACTAGAGACATGCCATGTATGGGGACTTCGACATCCGTAGTTTCTGAGTGCAGCCAAGTCTCAGTTACGAATATGAGGTCACAGGCATGTGCTGCTTGACGTAGCCGCAGTTTGGCAAGCTTGCTAATGAGACATTGTGCACTGGTGTACATGTAGGAGTATTTATCTGTTCTTAGCATTGAGTCGTGGGATGTACGTTCTGAGTGTGATGTGTCGACCAGTGGAAGGTAGACAACCAATCGTTTTTTGGATGGGGCGATGACGAACTCATCTATGTCAGATCCAGAGATCTCGCCAATAGACCTATGCTCTTCTCTTTATATGTAGTGTATGAGGTGTGTTTGCCAATTTCCTTGGCTAGCTGAGTGAAGTTATTCAAGCTGTTGTCTGGAGGTGGCCCGACTAAGTGGCTGCTTTCGTACTTTTGCTTACGGGAAGATACTTTGAACCGAAGCTCAGAAGGAAGGCTTCTATGACCAGCATACCAGCTCTCTAACACCCTCATCCACATTTTTTCTGGATTGAAACACCACTTTTCTCGAGCCATTTCCTTTGTAATTTGGCGACCTACATAACCTCGAGATTGATTGCGTTATGAGATTTTCTAGGGATAGGATCTTCCAAATGTAGCGCCACTGCTCCTTGTCGTGGGTGGTCGCTTCCCGCTCATCATGACCTGCAGCCCCGGGAACACCGTGTACAAGCATGATTCTGGCCACGGATTCCTTTCGGTATTCTTCCAAGTCATGCTTCGCCTGTTTGCGCTCGATCCACGGCATATCCGGGAAGATGCGGATGGAACATGACACATTCCGAAGGCGCGGTGTTGATAACAGGATAGCTTCTGCTTCACCTGCGGAAGTCAATAAAACATGGAGAATTCTCGGTTCACTGTATTGCTGTGAGTTTGGGTGACTCGTGATCCGCGTCAATTTGACACATGTGTAGTTCCAGTGGTTCACATCATCGAGTTGTTTTCCTTTTAAGAAATTTGACCTTGGCTCTGAAACGTTGGTGTACAGTACCGATGGTACATTGATGTCAACTGCCCAGCTAGTTTGCATTCAACCGGTGGAGGCTGCGTAAGTGCGGCTTCGTCTTTTCATTTACTTTAGACTTACTGCGGGTATGTTTCCTTTGGTTTTGGCAGAAATCATGTTCTAACCACCAACAATGTCGACATCCTTCTGAAATTTTGGAACAGTTTGGAGGGTGACTGAGGCCCTGACCGTACTTATTCCAGTCGGACTGGCGGTGGTTATTTTAGACATATTTGGGCATCTGGTAACGTTGACACATTTTTCATGATCCGCTCAGCATTCATCTACTGTTTTGTAGTGGAGCCTTACGGAAAAGGCTGGTGTTTACTCACTGTCAAACGTTTCTCAAATGAAGCAACTTTGGTTTTCCTCATTTGTTCAATGATTACCACCAGTCTTTCGTGTTTCTGCACTAGCTCATCCACAACCTTTACCAGTTGGATAACCATACATGCTTCACACAGCGATGGAATGCACTAAATAGCGCTGATGAAGCTGGATCGGATGAGTGTAAGCACACGTGTGTGCGATGAGAAGTGCGTCAGCTAATCCGATTAGAGTACGAGACCGAATTTTTTACGTCTACACGTGAACGGTTTGGCACAGGAGCACTGGTTCTTCGTCACATGAACTACTGCGAGGGCGCTGTCCGAGCCATTAGCGCATTTCTTCCAAATGTGCTTGAACGAGTAAACTGTGCCTACCATGTGGAAACTTGACATAATCACTCCGATTTTCAAAAGCGCTAATTGCTCGGAACCCGCCAACTATCGCCCAGTGATCCTCCTCCCTGTACTCTCGAAGGTGACGGAGGCAATCATCGATTAGGCTTTCGTAGACTATCGAGAACGTCTCAACACCATAGCAACCGGGACAGATGTCATATACCTCGGCTTCTCCAAAGCCTTCGACCGACTGGACCACCTCATTCTGCTTCACGGTCTGGTAAGCTATGTAGTCGGGTATCCTATCCTTGGATGGATCAGGAATTTTCTGCAGGTCAGAGTGCGCTGTCCGATCCTATTCATGTCGGAGGTGGAGTTCTACAAGTATCAGTTCTGGGGCGGTGTCTGTTTCTCGTCTTCAGTAACGAGCTTACGCATTTGACTGCCTCAGTTTTCTCCCTGTTGGCTGATGATGTTACGATGTGGCAGACCATCGCTGACCCAGGAGATCAGGATGCACTTCAGGAAGTTCTGGGCTGAGCGTATAAGTGCTCGCCCCACAATCTGCTCCAGTTCAAATCGAGGAAGTGTAATGTGTTTCACATTTGCCACCAACAGGACATCACATACAAACTTGGAGACCATGTCCTGCAAGCGGTCGCTCAGAAGCGGGACCTTAGAGCACTAATCTAGGCGGATCTGGGCTGCTCAGGACAATCTGGGAATGCGTCAAAGACTGGTAACAAACACCTAGGCATGCTGCGGTGGGCATTCGGGCGGTTTGACCCATGTCTGTTTTCAGTTGCTTAACCTATATGTGCGGCCCCATGTGGAATACGCAATCCAAGCCTGGCACAAGCAAGACTTCGCAGCGCTCGAGACTCAGCAGCGACGAGCCAAGAAGCACGTCAAAGGGTTGTTCAATCTTCCTTATCAACTTCGACTGATGACCATAACATTATACAGCGGCCGGTATCGACGCCTACGTGGCAACCATTTTATGGCCACCTACTACAGTTCACTCACAATGGGAATTTGCGAGACCACCACCAACTTGGCCACGCAGTACAGTCGGCTGGAGTGTCGACGAAACTCTTATTATCTTCGTGCATGCAAACCATGGAACACGCTCCCAAATTACCTTGTTTCCTCCCCCACTTTACCTGTGTTTCAAAAACACCTTGACTTTGCTTTAACTCAAGCTTTCTCGAGAGAATTAACCTACATGACTGAGCTTGACTCTTCCTGCATGCCTCTGTGCGAACGTTGTGATGAGTCTACCCAAACGATTTTCATTTTTCCCTTTGTTTTCTATTCGCCGTATAGTGATTCTCATTCTGGCCATCCTGAGGGACTTGCTAAACATCTGGTTTGCTGCCCGCCATACACCATTGTACCATTGTTTGCTCACATGAAAACATTGCAACGATTGCGGCATGCATAGATCAAATGAACTAACGTTTTGTGGGTGTGTGCATCAATTAGTACTTTTAGGTGCAGGAGGCACAGGGCTGAGGAGATTGAGGAATTGAATGACGTACTCAGAATAGATCAGTGGAATGATTTGATGGACGAAAAAAGTAGCTAACTAAACGCGACTCGGACAGCCTATGCTGTTGGTCACATCCTCGTTGGGGTTCTCTCTATGCGATGGCACTGATTCGACTTTCTATGGAGTGCTGGTAGTGTCCCATGGAGACCTCGTTCTTCCTTGTCCTCTGGAATCATGGGGCTCAAAGCCGGAAGTTGTCACTTTACTTCGTTCGCAATATGCACATCAACTCACCGTTAGCAGCAGCTTGATTACACATTGCATATTATTTATCTCCTTCGTTGCGAATTTACTGGAAATTAGCAATCGATGATCCCCAATGCGATTCGTGCATCATCATTACGTCATTTGTGTACCACCGTACTTGCGCTTCATTGTAACAGATTTTGCACAGTTTCCCTTGTGTGGTTCGTATTTGATTATTCACCTTTTATTCACGGTTCTAGAAGAACGCTGCCATGCATGTGACCACTGTGGTAAATCGTTTCCCAAGTTGCGCGATTTGCGAAGTCATATCGATTTTGTTCATTTAGGTGAGTGTGCAACCGAAGGTTTAACTCGCATTTCGCCATCGTTATTGATTACATTTGCTATCATCCGTAACAAAATTGCGTTGTTTTTACGTTGCAGCCCGGATGTTATTGTGCATAAACTTTCCATATCTCATGCCAACTAGTTTGTAGTGAACCGAATTGGCATCGTGCATCGTCTGACTCCCCTTTATTATCCTCTGATGGAAAACGTGCTGCTGCTGACGTCTCCGTTCTTTCTTTTTCTTCTGTACATTCTCTTCCCGTTCTCGTCACACCTAACCCCTTAATTCTTCTAGTTCAGTTCACCACACGTGCGATTTCCCTGCGTAGTCGTATTCCTTATATATATATATATATATATATATATATATATATATATATATATATATATATATGGTTGGCTGTATCCAGTTTCAGATTTGCATGTCACTATGGCCAGCCACAGGACGCCTGCGCCTACAGAGGGACCATGGGTGCCTTGCACTGTACCACCCACAGCTCCATCCACACGCACCATATCCAGTGTAAACCCGAAGGAATAAGACCGGGAGGCATGTGGATGGGCGCCACGTTTCATCAATGGAGCCTGCCCACGCTCCTTCACAAGCAAAGACAATCACGTTAAATTTGGGGAATCAAGCGCACACAAGACGGTGGCTGGACCTTAGTCCGCTCCA
>OX104069.1:21392379-21436748 GCA_944474145.2 Dicrocoelium dendriticum
ACAGACTGTGAGTCATCCTGGTCAACTATGCACAGTATTTACGTGGTAAAATGTTATTGTGCAGAAACGTACCATTTTTCATGCCAACTAGTCTGTAGTTGACCTAATAAGTGTCGTACTTCGTTTGCCTCTATCTCGTCCATACTGGATGTAGGAGACATTAGGTCGTTGCTTTAGGAGACGGGGTGCACGGTCTTTATGGCCGTGCTAGGCTCCATGATTAGTTCCATCTACTGCGTGTGAAGCGCACTACGGTCCAGCCACCACCCTGCCTCTGATGGAACGTGCCTCTCTCTCTCTCTCTCTCTCTCTCTATATATATATATATATATATATATATATATATATATATATATATATATATATATATGCGTAGTAGAGCGTTCAGTTCGTGATAGAATGTGTCTTTCACTGCATTAGAACTACAGTCGATGGGAGCGCAAACGGAAATCATAAACAAACAGCGAATCCACCTTAGCTGATGTCGTCAAACGGGCTGCACTTAAACGGCTTTTCACTGGAATCCAATCAACCAAGGATGGCTCAGCTTTGGAGCTTAGAATGATACCTACACCAGCTTGACCCGTGACCGCTGCATCGGCGTCTCCAGATGCGTGCAACCAATAACGAGAGGATATGCCGGGTGCAGTCAATTCAATAACCCCGTTAGGGTCATTGATCCTAATTTCGGACACACAAACACATCAATACCCAGTGTGTTCAAGGTGCGTGTGAGTGCAGCTTGTTGACGTGTTTGTCTTAGAGTGCGAACGTTGGATGTCGCCAAGGAAACGGGATAGCTTGGCCTTATAAGGGACTTTTGCCGATAGGTGCTGTGGGATGGTGGCTGCAGAGGGTTCTACTCCAGTGGCATTTCGGTTGCTGTCAATTAAGCTGGGAATTATAGAAAGAAGGTTAGTAATGTGAGCCGGGATGGGAATAAGAGAAAAAGGCGGAAAAGAAGGCAGGGAGGCACCAACGGTAGGATGTTGTCGCTTATCCGCCCTGCTGTATGCAGCAGATAAGGCGACGCTTGATAATCTGCGTATAGAGCCGATGCAGGATGAAATTTATGTTTGAATAAAATGTCATGGTTGTATGTGGGCTGAGATACTGCCAGGGCACCCAGACCTAGACAGGAGAACGATTAGGGTCCTCAACCATAGCCTTTGTCTCAAAACCCTGTCCGCAGCGGGGAGGTGCCAGGGATTTAGTTTTACAGCAATGGACGCCATCCCATTTCAAACCCCCAACCTGGAGGACCAGGAGACTGAGTTTGTCTGACCTGTCACCTTTGACCAACCTGGTATGAGTAGCTCTCAAGACGCCCGGAGGCATCACCCAGTATAGCTCAATGGGTCAATGAGGTACGCAATCCGTCGCACCACGTTAAGGCCCAGTCTCGTGGCGACGGTCCAGCACACCGACTCCCACGACGTGCATTGTTTGCGCGTTGTGGGTGCGGTTGGAAGAGGAGGAGGGGAGGCCAAGTGATGACTTGGTCGCGTGAAATGAAAACCCTCACTTCGAAGTTGGCGTCGGTTGGTGCATCCCGACTGCCTGGCTGGGGTCCTAAGGACGGTGAACACGTTTGGCTGGACACACTTGCTGATATGGCTAGGAGCCGGCCCCAATGGCGTTTGTGTTGTGAGTTCCTTTGTCCATCCCCCTCCTGCTTAGCATCCCCCTCCAATCACGATCTCAATCGTTAGGCATAATATGACTTTCTTTTACGGCAGCCAGCTGTTAGCTCTCCGGAACGATGTCCATCCGTTACTGGGGACTCAGCGGGCGTGCCACTGTTTGTTGTTGTTGTTTTGTTTTTTCTTCTTTTCTTGCCTTTTGTATTGCGCACAATAGCTGAGGTGTTTTCCACCTCCAGCTAACGTGTAACGATGATGATGATGACTTTGACTCCTTGAAGGCGGTATATGGACCGAGATTGGAGCAGCTGAGGACGCTGATCGATGGTAGTTCAGACGCTACGTGCACAGAGACTGCAGACATAATGCAGATCTGGCGAAAACACTTTGACTGTCTCTTGAACGACCGTTCAGAGATCGACTGGCCTACATTGAACGGCCGTTCAACAACAATTACACTACTCACAAAACCACCAATAACCTAAATGACAACCGACTTGCAGATAACGCTCGAGCTGCGCAGCGACGTATCGAAGGCGGCTGCCGCATTTGGCAAGCTCGTATGTCGTGTGTGGAATAACCATCAGCTCACTGTCGGGACGAAGCTGCTTCTATGCAAGTCTATGGTGCTGTCCGTTCTTTTGTACGGGAACAAAACCTACACGCTTTATCGAAACGATGTCCGTTATCTGTTGCGCTTCCATTCACAGTGTCTGCTCCGTACTATGCGCATCGGCTGGAGTGAACAAGTTGCAGACACTGAGCCACTTCGAGGCAGTGGCATGTATACAGTGGACTGAATACTTTTTCTGAGGCACCTGAGGTGATTGGGGCATATTCGCCGCATGGATTCGACCCGAATATCGAAACAACTGCTTTATGGCCAACTGCGTGCAATGAGGTGGCACGTGGGAAAACCGAAGTTACGTTACCAAGACAGGATCAAAGTGAGTTTATCACGAACTAATGTTGATTTCAGGTATTGAGAGTCGATGGATGTGAATCGGCGCCAACGGCGTAAGCATATCAAAAGGGCGGTTACCCTGGTGCCAGAGAAATCACTACTGCCTGTGGAAGAGAGAGGTCACTTGAAGTCGAGCGCATTTTGCTGTAGCACATGCGCTCGTATGTTCCTCATTCAAACGGGTTTGGTAAGCCACTAGTGTCGCCACCTTGGGCCAACCTGTAAGAGAAGAAAGTATGCTAAATTTCTGCGCATCATCTGCGCGGCGCTTGGTAAGTTCGCCGCTTCCGATTAGATTTACTAACCCTGGCCAATGAGGTGATCGTTGTGATACCTGTTCCTCATCCTCGTCGCGGTTGGTCTTAGGTGTGCTTGCCTGATAAGCTCCTTGAATTTCAGCTTTTGAGTATTGATTGATATCCTCCTTCTGGCTGCGCTTGATATGATTGTTGACAAAGTGCCTACTCGTCTATTACCCACTACCTGGCCTATACTGGCTCTAGCAAACAGTTATTCCTTGTTTGGTGGGGACGAGGTGCATCGCCCTCGTGACCGTACTAGGCTCAATGAAGGGCTCAATTCATTCAGCGCTTAACGGTCTACGGTCCAGCCACCGCCTTGTGTTTATCTGGTTTGGATGATTTCCAAATTACTCATGAGTGCTTCTGCTTTGTTTTTTGAAAGAGTGTGGGCCAGCTCCGTTGGTGAAACGTGGTGTTCATCCACGTGCCTCCCGGTCTTATTCTTTCGGGTTTACAAGGGAGGGACAGGGGGTGTGTGGGTGATACTATGGGCTTGCAGCGCAAGCCACCCGTGGTCTCTCCTGTGACTGCCTTATGGTGCCCGCATTGACAGGGAACTCCGGAACAAAATGCCAGCAACCATATATAGAAATCCCGACGGATTGTTAAACCACTGCTGTTAGTTTTGTGCCTTGAACTTTTGCGTGAGTCGGTTCACTGACACATTGGTCTTGGGGCGGTCAGCTAGACCTGGCTCCGTTGTCTTTTTTCTACTCTTTAAAGCACGCGCGGTTCGAGCATGCGTTATCCTGATGACACGCGTGATCAGTTCTAAAATCAGTTATCCTCCGTGACACAGTCAGTGCCGAGAAGTGGCCGGCTATTTCTCACGGTTGATATTAACGCACGCATTGGGTGGGATACCGAGCTTTAGACAGATGTCAGCTGTCCTTATGATATTGGCACAGTTAATGGGAATTGTGTCTGATTGCTCTCAATGTGCGCCTCCAAGTCTAACGATCACGAACACTTGGTTTACACTGGGTGTGAGTGATCTTGCTAAATGGACGCAGCCACGGAGCGGTCACGCTCACCTGCTCTACTATGTCGTTGTAAGCCAACGTGACATGCGTGAAGTACGCATGACAGGTGCAATTCGTGTAGCTGTGTGTAGGACGGGTTACAACTTAGTGCGGATTAACTTGGGCACATATTCCTATAAATCGATATATTGCTCATTTGCAGTGAATCAGCTGCGCATATCTTATGTTCTTTCCCCATGAACTGCTGTTCCGTAATCCGTGATTCTTTTTCCGTCTTGAGGCGAGGGGCGAGATTTGAAGTCAGTAATTTTGTCACCATCGGCGTTAGGGTAATACACCTGCGACTGCCTTTCTTATACATTGCCTTTCAATTCACTGCAGTTACTTAGGGTAGTCTCTTTATTCCGGACATGTTCGAGCGATGAGGTCAGTGCTTTGCAGAGCACCTCAGCACTATCCTGAAATAGTTTGGTTGTGATCGACTCTGGGCCAGCAGCACGAATACGACTGAGAGCCATGATCGCTTTTCGGACCTCAGTGTCCGATGGAGCCTTTAAACCAACCTTCGGTGGCACATCCTGCTCCACCTTAATAAGGACGGGTCCGGCTGCCGTGGGGTTATCTGAACTGCTACTGTAAACGGGCCATACGGCGTTTTTTATCGTGATCTAGGGCACCCGTGCTCGCATCGAGACTGGACCTTAACTTGGTGCGACGTTTTGCGTACCTCCTTAACCCATTGGGATATACTGCGTGATGCCTCCGGGCACCCTGAGACCTACTCCTACGTGGTTTGTCAGTGGTGAGAGGTCAGACAAACTCAGTCTCCTGCTCCTCCAGGTTAGGGGTTTAAAATGGGGTGACGTCCATTTCTGTAAAACTAAATCTTTGCCACCTCCCCGCTGCGTTGCAGACAGGCTTTTGAGCCAATCTTTAGATGAGGACCCTAGTCGTCCTCCTGTCTAGGTCTGGGCGCCCTGGAAGTATCTCAACCCCCATACAACCATGACATTTTTTCAATTATAAACTTCTTCCTGCATCTCCGTCGCGCAGATTATCAAGGGTCGTCTTATCTGCTGCATACAGCAGAACGGATAAGCAAAAACATGCAACTGCTGGCGCCTCCTTTCTTTTCCACCTGTTTTTCTTACTCCCATCCCAACCCCCATTACTAACCTTCCTTCCTTAATTGACTGCAACCGAAGTGTCATTGATGTAGAACCTTCTGCAGCCACCATCCCACAGCACCTATCGGATGCCTATCGATAAAAGTCTCTTACAAGACCACTCTGTCCCATTTCCATGGCGACGTTCAACGTTCGCACTCTGTGACCATTACGTCAACAGGCTGCACTCGAACGCACCTTTGACACACTGGGTGTTGATGTGTGTTGTGTGTCCGAAACTAGGTCCAGTGACCCTAATGAGGTTATTGAGTTAACCGCACCCGGTTATGCTCTAGTTATTGGTTGCACGCATCCGGAGACGCCGATGCAACTCTCACGAGTCAAGCTGGTGTAGGTATCATTCTAAGCTCCAAAGCTGAACCACCGTTGGTTGATTGGATTCCGGTAAACAACCGTTTATGTGCAGCCCGTTTGACGACATCAGCTAAGTTGTGTTCACAAATCAATACAAAACACTGTTTCTTTGTGATTTCCGTTTATGCTCACACCCACTGCAGTTCAAATGCTGTCAAGGACACATTTTATCACGAACTGAACGCGTTACTACGTAGTGTCACTAGTTCAGATATCATAGTACTTGCAGGGGATATGAACGCACAAGTAGGGCGTCTGAGCTCTTCAGAATCTCAGCTGGGTGGTAATTATGGACTTAACTCCGAACGGACTTACAACGGTGAGCGTTTGCTGCAACTGTGTGCGGAGCACCAGTTGTTTCTTAGTAGCACTGATTTTAGACACGTTGGGCGCCGAAGTGCCACTTGGCGTCCACCTGTAGCTGGCCAGCGATGGACCCAAAATGATCACATTGTCATAAGTTATAGATGGCGTGGTTCCATTCTGGATTGTTGCTCGTGCTGGATTACCTGTGTCGACTCTGATCAAGCTTTGGTGCTCTGTCGTTTCTCCATGAACTTTACCGGAAGGCGCGCCAGGCGTCTTCTCCGATTGGCAACCGGGAAATTGTCTTAGCTTTCGGTTAGGCAAGCCTATTAAGACACACTGCGTACCGAATTTCGCTGTCTTGTCTTAATGACACTGAGCGTCAGTGAAATAGGATCTCTACCGCCATGCACGACGCAGGAGTGGCTGCTCGTAGCACTATCCATCGTCACCGCACTAGTCACTGGATATCCGAGAGGTCGGTGAACCTGTTGGGATCTAGAAGACACCTCCGGCTGGTTCTGAACACAATGTGACTAGACGAGCTATTAGACGTAAACTGAAGCGGAGCCTGCGTGCTAACAAGGAAGCCTGGTGGACTAGTTGGGTTCAAGAAATGGAGGAGGCAGGAGCAGTAGGCAATTGCCGGAAGCTTTTCCAACTGATCCGCACCACTGGTCCCAGAAAACCAGGTGTCAGTGAGACAATCAGAGACAGTGCGGGTTCGTTGATACACAATAAGGAGCGCCGAATGGCTCGTTGGGCTGAACACTTTCAAATCAGTTCAGCTGGCCTTCTGCTCCCGGACCTCTTCCTACTCAGGTGATGCAGGACGAGCCGCGGACGGTTAGTATAGAACCTCCGTCAGAGTCCGAGGTCGGAAACGTGATCACAGCCCTCAAACGTTTTCGTGCCGCTGGCGCGGATTCCCTCCCACCTGCACTATTTAAGGATTGAGGTGAGGTTCTCTGCAAAGCACTGACCTCCCTATTCGAACTTCTCTGGAAGTAAGAGTGTCCCGGCTGATTGGGTCGAATGGATTATAGTGACAAGATACAAGAATGTCAGTTGCACTGACTGTTTTAACCACAGGGGTATTAGCATAACGCTAGTTGTGACAAAAGTATTGGCCTCGATTATCGTTCGTCGCCTCACTGCGGTACGGGAACCTCGGCTTAGGGAAGAGCAGGCCGGTTTTCGCCCAGGACGTGGCTGTATAGACCATATATTCACTTTGCGGCAGGTGCTAGAGCAGCGCCACGCATACCGCAGACCGACAATAACTTTGTTCCTCGATTTCAATACTGCTCGATTCTGTTCGACATACTTGCGCGGAAAGGTGTTCCCATGAAATATGTGAACATCCTACGTGCTCTATACTCGAAGACTGCAGTCCGCGTCCGTGTCTACCGTGGCGTATCGGATAGCTTTCCGACCACAAGTGGCGTTCGTCAGGGTTGTCCGATTTCCCCGTTTTTGTTCAATTTCGTCGTCGATTCTATCGTGGAGTGTTTGCTTGCGGAATCTCACGATGTAGGCAATGAATTTCTGCCTGGTGAAAGGTTAGTTGATCTAAATTATACGGACGATATTGTCTTGCTTTTCGACGACGTTGAGGCGGCACAATCAACCCTGAATAGCCTGTCCAGGGTGGCCCCATTATTTGGTATGCACTTCGCACCTTCAAAGTTCAAGGTGTTGCTGCAGGATTACCAGCCGCTGGATGACCCCTTGAGGCTTGCTATCGAGGAACTCGAGGTGGTTGATCAATTCACTTATCTTGGCAGCTGCATCAGCAGCGATGCGCTCATAGAAACTGGCGTCATCGTACGCATTGCGAATGCCAGAGCTGCCGTATTGAACCTGCGGCGTCTTTAGCGACAGAAGGGAATTTCCATCCTTCGGGAAGGCCGTGTATAGCAGGCCACAGTGAGGGCCGTTCTGCTCTATGGTAGTGAGACTTGGCCCCTTCGGTCTGAAGATCTGAGGCGCCTTCAAGTCTTTGATTATCGTTGTCTGCGAAGCATTGTTGGTGTCGGATGGTACCAGGGTCTCCGCAACGATGATGTGCGTAGGCGAGTACTAGGTAATGATAATCATGCTAACACTCTAGAACAACAGATCGCACTGAATAAGTTGCGTTGACTCAGGCACGTGCTTCGTATGCCTGGTCACCGCTTACTTAGGAGGGCCTTGTTCAGTCTACCAGGTGCAGGATGGCGCAAGGCTCGAGGTGGACAGAAGTTGACTTGGCAGCGGGAAATGAAGTCACTGACGACCAAATTGGGTGCCGTTGGTCCGTCCCGCCTTCCGGGTTGGAGTCCACGTGACTCGCCTTGTGGTTGGCTCGAGACTTTACAAAAGATGGCTTGCAGTGGACACCAATGGCGCGTCTGCTGCCGTCTCTTAATCGGATTGCCTGTTTAAAGTGTGTTTGGTGCTGAGTTATCTGCGAGGTAATGGCTGATTATGACGCGGAGCAATGGAAGGCGCAAGAGATCTCTTTTGCGGATGCCGCCTTACCTTTGTACGATAGCTAGCTGTTTGTGACTTAGGTTGTTAACACGAGGTGTAGGCGTCTTGACCCTGAGTGTTTGCTTACGACACTTAGGTTTTCAGTTCAGCCCCCTTCTCTCGCCCTACTTATTCTTTGTTTCATGGCTCCTCATGATTGTATGGCAGCGAAGCATCAGTTCAAATGGGTGATGTACTGTTTTTGATGATGATGATGATGATGATGATGATGACTTGTTTTGGGAATATATCTTGCGTTTTGTGATGTTACGTTGTGTACCATTTACTATTTTTGAACCTGCATATTTGTTTAGTGTTCTTCTCCTCGTTATTATTCTTCCCTCTGTATATCGTTGTCTTTGTGCGGCAAGTACTCTTTAGTTCAAGTGGCTGATGTGCTGCTTTTCGTGATCACGGCTCCTTGTTTTTTTCGGAGAGATGATGCGCATCAGTTGGATGCATTTGCAATAAATGCCTACGGCTCCTGCTTCATCCATTTCTTGAGCCCCACTAGTACAACAGGCGGGCTCACTTGTCGGGACGCAAGCTCCTTCTTATTTCGTGCTTACTTCGTCTGGTAACATTGTGCTCAGGGCCAGCGGGAGGTTCGCTTCTAGATTCCAACAGCTTGATCAACCTGTCGGCTTTCCAGAGACTGTTGTGGTGACGATAGATAGTACCGCAAGCGAAGGCGCTGGCGTCGTGTATGTCGGCCGAAATCCTATTCCAAGGAATCTCCGTGTCGCTAGGTCTAGAGAACGAACGCTCGGTGCACAGTGTGTCTTGGTGGGTTTACTTGACGGAGGGCTGAGATAACTTCTCAGTTGCAATCAGGGAGATGCTTGGTGCGTCTATTGTTGAAGGTCATGAAAAAACGACAGCTTCCCAAAGCGTGATAAGAGTCAACGTGGTTTCTCCAATACGTGCGAAAGTCCTATGTGAAACCACGTTATCCGTTAGGTCCTGCAACATGAGGAATTTGGGTTCATCGCTGGCTGAGTGGAGATGGATATGAAATTGCACTTCGATGTCCACTGTGGCTAAAAGCGTGTTCCTATACAACAGTTGGCGTTCCGCGCACAGTTGTGACAAACATTCGCCGTTGTCCGTCCGGCCTGGGTTAAGTCCACACTTGTACGTATCTGAGCTTCTGAATTGCTCAGACGATGTGCTTGCACGATCATATTCTCGGGCCATGTGGACGTCGCCGAACACGTGTGGCTTAGCATGAACCAAGCTCAGCTTGGATCCGGACTGGCTTTGCTTGGAACGGGCGTTCGCGATCGCCGAACGGCATGTGTCGGCGAATGTATGTGGGATGCGGTAACGGTATAAATGGTCTAATGTTTTATTTCTCATTGGTTTTTCTCACTTTCCAGATTTCGTTTTGAATTTCGCAGAACCGCACGACGCGGTGATGGTTTGTTCACCTCTTGTATATATGGTGTTCCAGCATCTGACCGATGTGCGATTGTTTAAGGTATCATCGAGTAGCTTGTGGCTTTCCAAAGTCTAGGTCATCTACGGGAACACCAAGGAATCATCTCGTTGGTCAAGCGCAGTCTTTTATAGCAGCCTCTGTTATTACATGGATCAGAATTATGTTCACTTCTAACAGGATACTTTACAACAATAGTCGCCACTGCTTGTGGAGTATTGCAAATGTAATGCGAGAGCACCGGGTTAGCAATGCCTGAACTCCAGCAGTTGATGTTTGGTAGGGAATAGTCTGGTATCGCACTAGGATGTTTGTTATACCTGAAACTTTTTGGATTCATTTACGTCGTTTCCGCCGTTTTCTCTTTGATCAAATTCCATACTGCGACTTGACAAAACCTTGAGGTGGCATGTCGACGATGTGATCTATGTACAAGAAATGTTAGCTGAGGGACTTTTTCTAGATTGCGGGTGCCTTATTCCTACATATGGGTTGCTGGACTGGACCGACATTTCGATTCGCTTCCACTGCCAGCCTTCAGGTTATCTGTGCGTTATGTTGGGTTTGTCGACGACGTAAATATGTAAATATTTTTCTGACCCATTATTAATTGTGCCTGATTTTGGTTTTTCCTCGTGTTCTGCAATCTCTGATGACGTTCTGTTTTCTATTCCAGAAAAGCGAACCCACTCCTGTGAACACTGCAACAAATCCTTTTTCGACAAAAGTTGCCTCCATAAACACATATCTTCCGTTCACTTGAGTGAGTGCATTATTCACTGATTCGCTAGGTTCTCTTATTTTATATGTCTTCACAAAGGAATGCACAATATTCCTGCGTGTGTATATCAGCATTCACCTGTAAAACTGATAGTGCTACGAAACATATGATTCAATTCATCGCTGTCAAACGTTGAAACTCGGTTACAGCATATGTTTTCATAAACTACGAACTGATGTTCAGCATTTTACAGTGGGTTTTACCCTTTTATTTCTTTCACACCGATTTCACGTAAAGCAAAGGACTTGTCTCTTTCTGTCACTGGTTGTATAGTGACTCCCTGCATCTTGAGCAAAAACCGAGGGCGCGATGTATAAGTTTTTCACCGTTGCTTTCACCGTCGTTACATTCTTCAAAGAGTACATCGAACTTGTGTCAAATCACGCTACACCATTTGTTTGAGACTGATGAGTTTCACCTATTGAGCGGATGCTTTATCACCTAGTCAACAGCTGTCTGTAACTTGCTCGACATACGTTTGGTAACAGAAGCACCATCGAAGACGTTTGGTTCTTTATGATTGTGCTGCCATGAACGAAGCTTTTGTAGTCATGATTGTGCAGGATTTATCGACAGTAAGATACCTGAGGTTGTGTTCAAAGCGACTAGCCGTTTGATCGTATGCATATGCTTTTGATTGTATTCGTCGCTGCCCATTGCCTTTTCTCTATAAACTTGCTTATTCTATTATGCTGTGCGTATGTTAACTTCCTGGATTCCGTTCCAGATAAGCGACCTCATCAATGCAAATACTGTGGGAAAGCATTTTCTATTAGAAGCAGTGTCCGGATCCACGAGCAGTCTGTTCACCTAGGTGAGTCGAGTGTCGTGTGCATCGTTCGATTAGAACTTTTTTACTTTGGCCGTACGGAAAAGACGGAATGTTCAGTTGGTTATCTTAAAAAAATATCTGTAACGAATGGAATATCCGGTGGCCTGACTTATAATCGTTCGGTCCCCGGTTAGATTCCTGTAGGGTCCGGTGTTCTCGCGGTATAGTCAGCCGCAGCGCCATTGTTGGACGTCGCGCGGTAGCAAAGCGTCGTTGCGGCGCTCAGTTGACACATTATTATTATTATTATTATTATTATTGTTATTATTCTTAATAGAATATCCGATTCTTTCGTATGCAGTCCCTATGTACCATCAGGCTGCTTCTGTATCAAGTGACGCGCGTCTCAAGCTGCGCCAATGCGGTTCGGCAATGTTTGACCGCGATTGACGTCGATGTTGCTCACCGCTATATGGTTTTCAGGAATCAAAAACTGATAAAGTTGCTGCTTTATTGTCTGCATATTTACGCTGCTCAGCTAGAACTAACAATAAGTGCCTGCACTTTATCGCATCTTGGGACATGTAAGCTGAATCCCACAGACGACTGAGCCTGAACAGCGAGTATAGTCTTGACAGAAGACAGATCCTTGTGTAACTAAATCACGGAGGACTATGTGAACGGGGTCATTGAGATGCGAGCGGTCCAATTGGGTGCACTGTGGTCGATGTTGGTAGGCGTCCTTCAGCTTCATTCATCATCTACTATTATCTGCTACATGGGAATGTGGACGTGAGTTTGGGTCAGTAGTTGTGTTCTATGAGTTCCGCCTGGTGATGATGAATAGTGGAGGCATTAAGATCATTTTGGTGAACGAGAGTCTGTTGTGACAGTGCCGAGAAGGAACGTTTTTTCATTCACTTTTAAGATAGCTGCACTGTTTGAGTTATTCAGTCATCCGCAGCTACCTGTTAGTGTGCTGGTGTCGCAACTGCCTTCTTTTGTTACTCATCCTTCTAGGATTGACTTTCAGTGTACCGCGAATCGTGTATCAATTCGTTTGTAATTGTAGACGCACGACTAGACGATTTGGGAATCGCATAGCGGTATGTTGTGTTGTGGATATGCGCAGATCTGTTAGCAGCTCTGTTTTGATACACGTATCGCAATTCATGACCACGTGCACTTAGTAAGTTTTCTACGTCGTGGCAAAGCCTGACTCGAAAGAACTTCGAAAACATCTATCAGTGACAACTGAGTCCTTTGCGATCAGACTGAGGCATGTGGAACTGTGTAAGCTGTGAGCGCCGATGCAGACCATCCTCTTACCCTGTCGCTATATGCGCGTGAGCGCCGTGCATCTGGATAACAGGCGATGACTTAGTTGCCCGCCCTCGTCACCCTGTCGGTCGGATTAACCATTGTGCTTAATGTGCGCATCATCATCGATTGCTTTTGAGCTGACGAACATTGCCGCTTGTTGGGAGTCAACCAACTCTGGTCTAACTTTGTAAGTCTATTGTAATGCTTCAACCAGTTTTCCAAGTGCATTGACTTCGTAAATATTATCGAGTCGAGATTTTTCACTGAATTGGGAAGACCGAGGTTGTTCCTAAAGGCTATATCCACGTTGGCAGATCACGACTCCTCGTTGTCCTATGTCGTTCTAAACGTAGCAGATCGACTGTTCATCAGGGTTATCGGTTCTTCGTTGCATGCAAAATTGCGAACTGGTTTAAAAAAGCGTGTGTTTGCCCAAAAGCATTGCAACGATGGCGACACATGTATGTGTGTCACATGAACTGACCTTTTTGAGCGTGTGAACGACGTACAGAGTAAAGCCATAAGAAGATGAACACTGGCGGATGTCAACATTTCGTATTGTCTCTTCAGTGCCAACACAATAACATGAAAATACATGGGACGATAGTTAGTGAGACCGGAACAAGTTGGAACAGGGTAGGGGGCAGGCGTGACACCCCTACACCCAGCGCATCCGTAGGCTTACGAACAACTGGTTCTGCACACAGGGTGTGGGTTTAATACGGCTGATCGCGACAGCCTCTGCAAAACGTAGGAAACGGGTGTTAGTATGTCTTAACACGATTGTAAACATTGTGGCCGGATCAAACTGGTGACAGGTGGCCAGTAAATGCCTACCTATGGATGAAGCAGGTGGTTTACGTGAACAGATGGTATGAGCAACCGAGGACTGGGTGATTTGACGCTACAACCATTTATGTGCATGTTCCTTATTCTGAAGTCCAACGATCTATTGGTACGGCCTTTGTAGTATATACCACAACTACAAGTAAATTGGTAAATGCAATGTGGGTTGGCGCCAATAGGTTGTCTTTCCGTCATTGGGATAACAGGTATTAGATTAGCCCGGTTGATAAGGACAGTTTCGGCAGCATAATAAGTCCTCTGGACTGCGGAAATTATGCGCTTCGTTGTCCTCATATTGGCAAAATCTTCCTTAAATGGTAGCTCGACGTAGATCTTCTTTTGAGACACTGTCGCAACCCTCTGTCCCGGCACCCTCGCCTGACTATGTTTGTCGATGAATCTATTTGGATAGCCATTTTTCAACAGCGTATTTTTGACCGCGTTTAGCTTATCATCTAAACTGTCAGCAGTGCATATTTTCCTTGCACGGTTGAATAGCGTCTTGACTAATGTCCGCTTGTACCGCATTGGGGAGGCTGGTAAGGTGTAGATACTGCCCTGACCAATTCGGTTTTCGGTAAACCTCTTTTTGGATCGACCCATCTGCTCTTCGGCAAATCAACACGTCCAGATATGGTTACTTTCAGATTCATTTGCACGTCATTTAGGCGATCAATCAGATGCGCAATATGCTCCTCTGATGAGCTAAACACATCATCCACATACCGCTTATAGTAGAAAAGAAGCGATATTTATACACTCAACTTCGTTTCAATCATCGACATGAAAAAACCTGTTAGCACTGGCCCCAGCGGACTACCCATTGCCACCCCATCTATCTGGCGATAGGGAATTGGAATCGGAAATCGATGTTCTCAGTGCATTGTAGTAAGCTGTCCTTTAATAATTCGACTGGCATTGGAAGAGTAAAATCGGAGCGCTCTGCCATTTCACACACGTAATCAACGGTTTCATGTAGCGGAACATTGGTGAAAAGCGATTGTACATCCAATGTGGACATGACTTTATCTTATAGCTTAAACTCATCTGAAGCCTCTGTAAGTTCGAAAGAATCCTTCAGACGGTGTGGGATAGTCTGCTGCTTTAACGGCCAACTTATGTTGTGCAGAGTTTGCCATTAACAATATTGGTCTAAGCGGTATACCACATTTATGGGTCTTTGGCAAATCGTGTAGCCCAGGTATGTTGGACCCTCCCGGTTTTAGATAGTTATCTACCTCATCATCAATTACACTGTGTAAGAGGAGCAACTTTAGGTGTTCCGTGATGCGTCTTTCCACTTCACTAACATCCTCTGTTTTTGTAAGGAGTTTAAATTTGCTAGCATCACTCAGTAAATCTTACATTTTCTGTGTGTATTCTTCCTTGCTCATAATGACGACTCCTGAGCCTTTGTCTGGCTGAAGTACAACCACCCCCTTCGTCCTCAGCTCTCGTAACGCACAAAGGGGACGGCTTGTTAGCAAACACTTACGCACTGGCGTCATTGTAACCTCATGGGCGATATCAGTTAGTTTGTTCCTAAACCAGTTTGACAAATCTGGACTAGACGCCTGTAATCCTGTGAGCTGGTCATAAAACTTTGCAAACTGTGCCTCTATGAACAAGCGGTTTAGCTTATCAGGTGGGACTTTGTAATCCATTCCGAGTGATAATGCTTCCGGTTGTAAGATATCAAGGGGAACATTTGACAGGTTTAAAACCTACGTATTGGGGTCACGATAAGCAGGCTCCTCCCGGTCGTCAGCTAGTGAATTCTACCACCGGACTTTACATTTCTCCTTTGTACGATCAAGAGTAAATTTGCAGAAGTTAGCAAAGACAATCCTGCAACATAACATTAAGCCATCCAGTATTGGCATTAGGCGAGAATGCATCTCGAGTAGAGCAGTGAGTCGAGTCTGAACAGTCTCCAGAGTGTCTAATTTGCAGTAATGTGGGATCGAATAATTGAGTGAGGTACTCCGATTAGTTCGCTGAAATGGTTTGAGGAACGATCAAACTTACTGATTGTACGCCACTCGCGCAGTTTGTGTTGTTGGTTAGATCAAGTGTGGGGTTCTCCCTATTCCACCGGACTGATTGGACTTTCTTTGAATTGCTGTTAGCTTTTCATGCAATTTCCTTCTTCCCTAGCCGCTGTGAATTATGGGTGCGAATCCGCATAGTGGCACTATACCTCGTTCGCAATGCTCGTATCAATACGTCGTCGTCAGCTGATTACTTTCCCCTTACCTCTCACTAATCTCCCTCATTGTGGGATAACCGGAAACTAACAGTAGAAGATCCCCGTTACGATTCGTTCATTATTATTACTACCTTTGTGTACCAAGATAAAGTACCGCACCCTAACATATTTTGCAGTTTTTCTCTTTGTTTTTTTCTTTGTGAACCTCCATTTTTCCTTTCCAGGAGAACGGCCCCATGCTTGTGATCACTGTGGTAAATCATTTTCGAGGAAGGACGATTTGCGAAGCCATATAAGCTCATTTCATTTGAGTAAGTGTGTAACCGAAGATGCCACTGGCGTTTTACCATCATCGATGGTTTTATTTGTTATCTTACAAATCAATGTTCTGTTGTTTTCACGACGAGGCTAACTTTTATTTTGCAAAACGTTTCCAACTTGTTTGAGCTTGCTCGAATATGCGTCCTTCATCGTTTGCCTCCTGTTTACTAGGGTCTGATGAAGCGTTTCTAGATATATATATATATATATATATATATATATATATATATATATTGTGCCCCATGCTGAGGCTGATGTTGCATTCTTGATGCTTCTTCACCGCAGTTGGGCTAAACCAACTTACACTTAAACTAGGTCTTTTTAAGCTGGATAAATTTCATTCTGCTTTATTTGGTTTGTTCTTCCTCCCTGAATAATGTTCTATTAACTGGCCACGTTGCTTACACTAATTGCGCTTATCTTCGGTAATTTTGTTGCGTTTGTAGCATTTTAAGTAACTTGTGGACATTTCTTACTTATCACGGATTTGTTGCTGACCAACTTACTTCATATGGTAATTTAGCGAAGAGTTATGCCACCGTATATGTATGCATTATTGGATTTATTTTATTTCAGCTTGTCGTTTAAATTGAATGGCTGTTGTTTGATATCCCTGGTATGGTTGCGCTTGATGTGTATGTTGACAAGGTGCCTACCTGTCTATTACCCACTACATCGTTCATACTGGCTCCAGGAGACAGTTGGTCGTTGCTGGAGGGGACGGGGTGCACGGTTCTTGTGGCCGTGCTAGGCTCAAAGAGCGGTTCCATGCACTCAGTGTGGAGCGGACTACGGTCCAGCCACCGCCTTGTGTGCGGTTGATTTCCCAACTACAGCGTGCTTGTGTTTGCCTGTGAAGGAGTGTGGGCCGGCTCCGTTGATGAAACGTGGTTCCCATCCGCATGCCTCCCGGTCTTATTCCTTCGGGTTTACACTGGATATGGGGTATGTGATTGGAGCTGTGGGTGGTGCAGCGCAAGCCATCCATGGTCCCTCTGTAGGCGCAGGCGTCCTGTGGCTTGCCACAGTGACAGGCAAATCCGAAACCGGATGCCGCCAACCATATATATATATATATATATATATATATATATATATATATGTGTGTGTGTGTGTGTGTGTGTTGTGTGTGTGAAACGATAGCTACCAAAATACCGCCAGAAATGTTGAAACACTGGTGCACCATTTGGTGTAGCGTGTGTGGTTTGACGAAGCGTTGCTGGCTGACTTGTGATACCCGTGCACAAAGGCAATGGGAGCAAGCAGTATGTCATGAATTATGTGACGTTCCTCTTATTTAACCACCAGCATTATGTACTTTACAGATGTTCAATCATGCATGTCACATACTTTACACAGCGGCGATCCTGCGTCGAACCATCTCATTCCCACCCCGTCTTTGTGATTTTCAACAGTGTATTTCCAACACACCTGTAATATTTGCCATGCAAAATTTCCCACTGCATCTGATCTTTCTTGTCCTGGGGGATATCATCTGAGACAACCCATTAATCAACGTCTCCGAGATGAGAAATTAGCGACATGTCAAACGTGAACTCGTCGCTTCACATCAGCTCGGGCTCTAATAACTCACTTTCGTCGGATGCACCCTAAGGACTATGACGCCATGAGGGCATCTCGAGCTGCATCTACCGTCACTCATTGGACAAAAGATGGTCGACAACTTTTACTACGTGCAACGAACTGTTACATCCATGAAGCAACTCTATCCAAGTCTGTAAACTCAGCATCCCGTTCGGACCATTGCGGCCATTAAAAGACGACTACAATATCTAAAATGGCGACATCCAGCGTACTCCCATCGCACCTCTAATACCACGGCGAACATCTCGACCGCGTCGCTTACTACCCAAGAGGAACTTTTATCTGCCTCTGATCTCCATTTATCCGCGCTACTCCCTTAACTTTCTTCGATCCCTGCCTCCGCCCCTGAATTGTCCAACCTCTGATACCTCCTATACGACGCACCTTGAACTAAAGGACCTTCCACCGGCAGCCTTTGTCTTCCCTTACACATGCGAGATTGGTGCGGCAGCCGGAGCCCAGAAACTTTCTACCCACTTAGAAGCGGCGTTTGGTGAAAAAATTGAAGGCACCATTTAGTTGAAAATCGTTTATCTGCCTCCGGTTTGCTGTCTCACAGCTCCGCTGTGCTCCCGAATCCCCCGACATCGCTTTTCTCATAAACACCTCAGCTTTTAACCCTAACCGCGAGACAAATGCCATTTTGCACACGCCCACCTCCACACCTCCTCTCACCCCCTTTACTGATAGGGATCTATGAACGGCCCGCGGCGCAGGCTTCCACTCTTCTCATTTCGTCCCCTGCCCTACAGAGTCAGAGCACTGGATTCGCTGGTTGCTCTTTCAAAAAAAAGCAAACGGATTGGCCTCTGCTGACTCCATAGCCAGCTCTCTGAACCGCGTCCACGCATCACCTGCGCACTCACCCACACACTCACTTTTATCAGCGGTAGCCCTACAGTCGGCGTCACGACGACCATACGTACTACTTTACCACTTCCCTCGGTGGCCGCCACCACCTCCACAAAAAGTTTTCTTTACTGAAACCACCTTATCAACATCCACATCTCCCATTTCCGATTCTGCGACGACCTCTGGAACCTCACAGCCTCCCTCTTGTTCGCTGTGCCCGAGGACGCTACGATATCACTTGCCACGACTTCTGCTAGGAACACTTCCAGTTTCGAATGCCAAAAATGCAGCCATACTCTTAGGACTAAAACTAATGACCTCTCAACATGGGAGACATCAGCATCCTGCCAGTTACGGTGCCAACTGTCTAGCCCGACTACCGAAGCAATCTTACGACTAGTCAGTCAGGGATGACCAGTCCCTACTGTTAGCAACCTTATATTTTGTGGCTTAAATATCCTTTTGGAACGATTGCGGCGCATCTTTCTCTTTCGCACCAGAGACAGTATCAAGAAACGCTTACGACAACTTAGACGGTTCTTTCATCAACTTCGCACAACGTCTATTCTGCCTCTCCACAATTACCAATTGAAACCCAACTTCCAATCATGCCCTTGCAAGGAACCTTAAGAGCGTCACCTTCCCTAACCGTAACATCTGATATATCCCATCACCCTAAGTCCATTTTAACTACTAACATGGATTTGTCTACACAAGCCCCTCGAGAATCATACGAAGTCAATCCTGCGGTGGCCATCCCCTCCTCCGACACTGATCAGCGTTTACTGGTACCTTTTCCCACTGCGACAATCGTTTTTGCCTGACACATCTACAACGTTGGCTTTAGAGACAACAGTATGCTCCCGGGTACAATCGCCTACCGTCGGTTTTTCTAGCGATTCTTCAGCCGGATCTCCGATCCCTCCAATCTCTTCCTCGATGTTGACACCCACACTCAAAACTGCTACATGCCACACGTCCATGGCGGGACAGGATCTACCAGACGTTTCGATTTCTACTTGTGAAGCGTCCCTCGCGGCTGCGCCAACTCCAGTATTCCGCACTCTACTACTAGCGGCCCAACAACTGTGCCTCTCCTACGAAGGAGGAACACTCCATGCCTCTGAATCTGATGAATTCCTTTGCCACTGATGGATCGAGGATCACTTTTAGTGAGGCCCTAAACAATTTGTGTGTTGCCCTCTTCCCACGCAGATGGAGGCCCTCGAAAAATCGTGTACGTGCTGTTAGGCTTCGAAACCTTCACCACCGGCGCTTCATATCGCGATATACATGTCTTATATACCGCCGGAGATCAGTACAGTGTTTGGGAAGATCGCGCACCGCCTTTCTTAATGAGGACGAGAACATTCCAGGCTTCACGAAATTTTGGAAGGATGTCCTCTCTAGACCTCCTTCTTATGATGACCGCGCACCGCGTCGATTCCTTCCAGTCAATGACTACTTGGTGAAACCGTTTGTCCTGGAGGAGATGCAAAGTGTTCATAAAAGGATGCGGGGTTCAGCTCCCGGTATAGACCGCGTCAAGCCCGCCGATGTTGCAGGAATGCATCCCTACTTTGTAACTTTCTTTTTTCAACCGTCTTGCTTACTTCCCACTTCTCATCCACATGAACTCAGCCGGGATCACCGTACCCAAAGTCTCCCAGCTAACCTCTGATCAATTCCGTCCAATCTCAGTTTCATCTGTCTTCACAAACCTTCATCGTATCCTCTTTGATCGTTGGGTCTCGGCTTTCCCGGCTTCGTGCGCCGCTTCACACAAGCAAAATCTTCTTGCTGCTGATTTCGCTTAGGTTGCGTGCTCCTCTTTGACTTGTCGACGCTTTTGCACTGTGGCATAGTTTCCGCTACCAATTGTTGACCTGATACTCGTTGATAGAGTGCGATGCGAGTAATTTATTCCACCTTCTTCATCGATCCAATTGGCCATACTGTTTTCCGAACCTATTTACCTTCACTGCTTCGGTTTTTTATATTTGAGAGGTATGAAACGAGTGCCCAGCGACTGCACACCTTTTATAACAAGCCAATAGGATTCTACAGATGAGTACTGCAGTAGCAATGAATCCACTTCACTACCGGCTCGATTGAGATCATTGAACTTGGTCTTCCAGGAATCGTAGGACGGCTCCGTCGGACGCGAGTGGAGCAGTGGCAGGTCTAGGCTGGCTAAGACCATCTAGTGGTCACCAGCTAACGGTCTCCAGGACTTCAGTATCACATACACCTTGCTCACAACCAGTTAATGGTCCGTCCAAGTACCACAGAGCGGAATGAAGTGTTATGCGCGTCGGTTGGCAGACTTGTTGTGCTGCCTCAATCTCTTATCACAAATTGCGCCTCGATTTCACTGTTCCCGAGTAGAAGTTGGGCCTCAGGCAACAGCATTCGAGGGAATTTAAAATCGCCCATAATCAGGAAGCCGGCTCATATAGCTTCTGAACTGCGGTAGCCAATCCAGACATCGACATGGACGACAATAAGCTGCACACACACAAACAGCACCCTGTCCCAGGCGGATCGAGCGCCATAGCTTCTTGCCCAGGTCATCTTTTTCGGTGTGTTTATCAATCTTCCGCACAGCAAGGACCGAACGTGTAACAGCCCACCGCCGCTTTCGTTTGGTAGTCTGTCGCACAGGAAGCACGATTATCCACTGATCTGGAATTCCTGGGTAGTGACCTCATGATTTATCTAGGTTTCGGCCAGTGCTCGTCCGTCCAGATGTCGATATTCGACAAAGTGGGTGGACAATCCTCGCACGACTTTGATGTTGTCTCTAATGGGAGGCAAGGCTGTCTTAGCTCCTGTTCTGTTTAGTATTTACCTTCCTACTCTGGTATCGTTGCTTTTGGTCTTTGTTATTACGATGTCCGTACTGAGAACCGTATTGATAATGTGTCGCTGAACATCCATCTTTTCGGGACGGGAACCCTAGGGTGTGAGACCACCATCCGCATGCTGTTGTTTGTCGACAACTGCGCGTTGTTTGTGCACACTGAGGATGGGTTGCACTTCGACCGCAGCCAAGTTCGGATTCACCGTCAACTGGCACCAGAAATGGAATCCTTACTCTTGCCGTAAACCCACACTGCACGTAAGTTTTGGGGATTACAAAGAAATTTTACTACCTTGGGAGCGTACTTTTGACCGACCTCTAGATGACCATGGAGCTGAGAAACCGGGTATCGAAGGTGGGTCCTGCATTTTTCATACTAGCAAATCAGGTGTCGAAGGATCACTAGCTGACCGTTGGTGCCAATCTTTTAAATAAATAAAATAGCTTTTATTCTCGGCTAACAAGGCAAGCCTGCACAGGCATGATCATGGTAAGCGTTAAACAGGTGCTCAAGGAATGTACAACCGGATTTTCATTGGAATGTCATATATGTTGATACATGAATTTATTTATGTGCGCGTGTATAGCTGTGTAGCAGGTCCGTTCTTTTGTACGGCAACGAACTGTTGTCGCTGTCACAAAAGACCTCCGTTATCTGAAGCGATTCCATAAACCGCCTGTGTGGTATACTGAGCATCAGCTAGAGTGACATAGTTGCTGATACGGTAGTGCTCCACCCCAATAGCATCTATATCAGGTTGTGCAGCGAAATAGGTGCACGGTCAGCTCAGCCTTTGAACTCTGCCAGCGTGGGAGCACATATGACAGATTCCGGTAGGGCATTCCACCTACGGCAAAGGCGTGCGGAAAAGAACTTCTGACGGCATTCCAAGCAACTGTGCTACTCTGGCAGTTTGAGATTGTGGCCTCTTAACTTGTGACTGATCTCTACCAAATGGCGGCACGTATGATTGGGATCTCTCCAATTTCGGTAAGCCAAAATGAGTTCCCCGCGCAATTGCCGATACTGTCCGCTGATGACCCGGAGCACTTGTAGCCTTCGTTCATACGGCAGGTTATACAGACCCTTGACATTCTTGGTTGCCTGGCGTTGGGGTATCTCCAAGAAGGTGAGATCTCTCCTCAGCCGTGGCTGCCATACGTGCAATGCGTATTCAACATGTGGACGTATGTATGCGCCGAGAAGTTTTGGAAATATCGAAGGGTCGAATCGTCCGATTGCAAGCTACTTGAGGCCCGCATATTGGATGTCTCTCCTAGACACCGTTTCAGCCTGCTTTGATCATCCAATATCGACCTAGACCAAAACTCCCAGATCCCTCTCGTCAGAAGACGTTTGAAGCTCCTGGTATTCGAGTTTGTAGGAATGCACCAACGTGTGCCGTAGACGAAGCACTCTACATTTGTCTACATTTAATCGAAGTAGGTTCTGGATTAACAACCACACATATGTCCTATCCAGATCTGCTTGGAGTACGGTGATATAGTCTGATGTATTTATCCCCCCCCCACCTTGGTCTCATCGGCATAAAGCAGGCACTTCCAGCTTATGTGGCGTGTGATATCGTTAATGTACGTTCAAATAATCACGGTCCTAATGCCGTGGTACTCCCTGTAGTACTCCGCATTCAACTCGGATGGGATCTGACAGCGATTCATGCACACGTACTTCCAAGCGCCGGTGGAGAAGAAAGCTTTTTATCTTTCCTATTAGATGATCACCAGTGCCAGTCTGGAGTTTGAAGCACCGAATGTTATGGTCTTACCGGTCGAACGCCTTTGAGAAGTCGAGAAAGACTACTTCAACTCATGTGCTAAAGTCTACTGCTTCAGTCCAGCTGGATCGTGATAGTAATAGATTTGTAGTGCTCGATCGATTTTGTCGGAGGCCATGCTGTTGCGGTTCGAGGTAGGTATATTCTTCCAAATAGGCCGTTGGCGCATCAAAAATGGTAGCTTCTATGACCTTTGAAAGAACCGATAGTACGACTATGGGATGATAGCTGGCTGGATTGGAACGACTACCTCCCTTCTGAATAGAAGTAATCATCCCGTGTTTCCACATGTCGGGCACGTGCATTTCTCCAAATAGTGCTGGAAGTATCGAGCACAAGGCTGAGCTAAACCCTCTCCAACTGCTGCTGGCGATTTCGTGTGTGTACAAATGGTCAACTCCAAGAGAGTTGTCCTTGCGCATACTCAACAGCTTTTTTAGTACATCTGCTGTGAAGGATATGTGAATGAGTTTTGGGGGGTAAAACAACCATCGTCATAGGGTTAGGTGCCAGTGATCACACTGAAATGTTGTCGCGTATTGTAGGCGTAGAGTATTCGCCGTCTCCTTCGGTGTGCGTGTGGGTCCGTCCGCTGTTTGAAGAGGAGGAATTCCCCGTTTCACCTGTTGTTTGTTGTAGTTGGGTGGCATGCCACCCAACTACGCACTGATGATGTCACCTCGATTGGTGACGAAACGTTTGCCACAAAATTGCCAAGCTCAGCGAACAGTTCAACAGCCAGTAGTACTGCATCATCTCTGCGGCCCAATAGGACGTGTACGACCACCCTCTCCACCATTAGTTTTTCTGTGATGAATATCCGACCCAGTACCGAAGGCTTATCTTTATCTCGGAAGTGGGTGGGATTGTTGATGTGGCCATACAGCGGGTAATTGGAGACAAACTCTTGTAGATCAGTGTTGAACTGTTCTCCATCAGTTGCTTGGGATTCCAGAGCGTGGATGTTGAAATCGCCAATGATGAGAATGTGACTGTAGGTCGGGTTTATCCCCCTCCTTATTGTGTATGCCAGATGGGAGTCCATCTTGGGCCTAGAGGAAGGAGGGCGGTAAATGACCGCCACTAAGCAAGTGTCGTCACCTTTTAAACGTAGTGGGCACCAAAGTGAATCTTGTACTGTGCTGACTGGATCCACTATGAGCTCACCTTGGAGGTCATTGCGGAAATATAGAGCCATCCCTCCACTTTTGCTGCGTCGGACGTACAGAACAATGGACATGCCTGGCAGTGCGCTCTCCGTGTCATTTATATCAGGGCAAAATTATGTCTCCGGTGTAGCGATGAAGTCGCGGACTTTTGATCATTGATGCAGCCGCATTGCGGAGAGTTTACCCAATAACCTTTGAGCGTTGGTGTACATAGAGGAAAACTTCTCGATGCCAAAAGCCTTTGGCTTGGAGCGCGTGAATGATGTGGATTTGCGCCGACCGATAAGAGGTCGGCACCTAATCGTTTTTTGGGTGAATTGCCAAATCACTATATGAATGCAATCTGTTTTTGGTCACACTTGCACCTGCTGTATATAGTCTATCGACAGTCTTCTCGATAGCTACGGGTCTTAGCGCACAAGTTTCTGCTTCGCTTTTGTGCTTATACTGAGTCGCGGGGGGTGTCGGTTCCGCGAGAATAGAGACTGGCTACGGCTTTATAACTGCTGTCTTCAATAGTAGTTCCGAAGGAAGTGTGTTGCGTAGTAACTATCAATTACGGATGAAGTTTACGGCCATCTGCTGTGATTGCGCTGTTAGTTTCATTATAAACGAGGCACTGCCTCTGTAGGTTGGTGACACGGGTAACCGTGTAATCGACTGAAGTATGACGTCGTCCGCACAGACAGCTTCACGTTTGTAACGCCATTATTCCAAGTCATGAGCGTGGGCTTCCTCATTGCTGGTTGTCGGTAGTTCAGGCACTCCATGAACGAAAATAATTCTTTTGCTGCTGTTCCTGTGGTGGTCTTTGGAATTACTTTTGTACCGCTGGCGTTCATTCCATTGAACATCTGAAAATATATGTATTCCACTGTTTTCAGTCTGCAGGTGATGTGCGGACAAAACCACCGTCTTAACAGCGCGGCAGAATAATAGCATTGAAGAAACTACACAAAATGGAAGGACTGTTACTCAGATTACAAAGACCTAGATTAAGTGTAAATTGGTTTAGACCAGGTGCGGTGAAGATGCATCATGAATACAACATCGACCTCAGTTTGAGGCACAAGCTGGTCATACACGGTTGGCAGCATCGACTGCCGGATTTGCTTGTCACTGTGACCTCCACAGGATAGCCACAGAATGCCTACGTCTGCAGAGAGAGCATGGACGGCTTGCGCTGCACCACCCACAGTTCCATCCACACACCCCATATCCAGTGTAAACCCGAAGGAATAAGACCGGGAGACATGTGGATAGGAGCCACATTTTATCAACTGAGCCGGCCTGCATTCCTTCAAAGGCGAACACAAGCACGCTGTATTCGCGGAATCAAGCGCACACTAGGCCTTCCTCACTCAGGCACTCGCGAACGCGTGCTGCACCACCAAGCGCTCGATGTTGATGGAGAACAACCCATCGGCGTTTGCCGCTTCCGCACTTGTCGCTTCTTATCTGCATGCATGAGGTCTTTCTCCCGCACTCCGGCAACTGCCTTCGTGATCAAATCGCGCCATATGCGCCGATCAACCGCCTTCGATTCTCATGACCTGCGATCATGATTAGAACGTGAGACGCTCACTTTGATCATCTCCTGGTCGGGTAGCTCCGGTTTCCCCACATGCCGCTTCCCAACACTCAGCTGACCATATAATCGTTGTTTCGGTATCCGCGTCGAATCAATACGGCTCACATGACCGAGCAACTTCAGGTACCTCAGCATAAGTATGCATTCCACTACATGCGTTACACTTCGACGCAACACCTCCCTATTCGCAACTCTATCGCACCAAACAATGCGCATAATCCGCCGCGAAAACTGTTAATGGAACCGCTCGAGATATCGCACATCCCGCCGGTAGATCGTACAATTTTCACTGCCGTATAGAAGAACAGACAGCACCATGGATTTGTACAATATCAGCTTCGCACCAATGTTATCATCATCATCATACACGTTAGCTAGAGATGGGGAACACCTCAGCTACTGTGCCGCAATACATAGAAAAAAGGAGAGGAAAAAGTGAAACTGGTGCAAGCTGGCTGAGCTTCTGGCAACGGATGGGCATCGTTCCGGTAAGCTACCAGTCGGCTGCTGTGCATCAAAAAATACTACGAGAAATTATATAATGCTAAATAATAAGATCGTGGTTGGAGGGGGAGGCTAAGAGGGATGGAGTGGGACAAAGCAACTCGCAGCACGAACGCCACTGAGGTCGGCTCCTAGCCATAACAACAAGTGTGTCCAACCAAACATGTTCATCGTTCTTCGGACCCCAACCAGGGAGCCGAGACGCTCCAACTGAGGCCAGGTGTGAAGTGAGGGCCTTCATTCCTCTGGACCAAGTCATGTCTTGGCCCCCTCTCCTCTTCTTTCATCCACACCCTCGGCGCGCAAACAACGCACGTCGCCGGAGTCGGTGGGCTGGCATGCGTAACACGTGGCCGAGCCATCGGAGCCTGATGAGTGAAATAACGATGCGGAGCGGTTGATTTCCTTTTCCTGTGCCGTAAACAAGGCGTCGAACACGCTCATTGCTCACGCGGTGTTCCCACCAAATGTGAGCTAAATTACGAAGGCACCGGTGGTCGAACGTAACTAGCCTGTTCAGGTCCGCTGCTTTAAACGGCCAGGTTTCACAACCGTACAGTAGGGTCGAACGTACCGCTGCATTGTACACTCTACCCTTCAGGGCGAGTGATGTCTCGCCGGCGCCATAAGTGGCGAAGGTTAGCAAAAGCGCCCCGAGCTTTTGCTGTGCGATTCGTGATCTCATCTTCAATCCCACGGGCGCTGATGCAACTTCCCAGGCAGTTGAATTTTTGAACGACTTCTAGCTGATCCCCACCAAGGGTCAGCGTAGGAGGCGGTCCAGACCAATCTTGGAGAAACGCTTTGCACTTCGAGGGTGCGAAGCAAAGCCCGAAGTGACGGACAGCTAGTGCTAATCTGTTCAGTGCCGCTTGGCACGTCTGGGAGCTGTCACAGATTAGGGCAATATCATCAGCATACTCTAAGTCAAGAAGTCGTTCTCCTGGGAGTAGCTACACACCTTCTAATTCGTGTCCTGTGAACGCGATTTCCATGACTTCGTCAACAGCGAAGTTGAAGAGGAAAGGTGACAGCTTACATCCTTGTCTCACGCCGCTGGAGATATTAAAGGGCGACGACAACTTGCCGTAAGCCCTCATTCTGCCCGAGCTGCGCGCATATAATGCTCGGATAATATTCACATATTTCTCAGGTACACCTTTCCTGAGTAGACAGTCCCAAAGTGCATGTCCATCCACCGAATCGAATGCACCTTGATATCGATGAACACGACAACGGTGGGCCGCCAATATATGTGACGGTGCTCCAACAACTGACGCAAGGTGAAGATGTGGTCAATGCAGCTACTACCTCGACGAAATCCAGCTTGCTCTTCACGAATCTGGCTTTCACGAGTGCCAGTCTGTCAGTGAATTATGACAGAGGCAAGCAATTTGGAGGCAATGGAGATCAGACTGATTCCTCTATGGCTGCCGCATGCTGATCGTGAGCCTTCTTCGAAAATTGAGGCTACGACGGAGCGGCTCCAGTCGGTTGGGACAGTTTCCTGCTCCCACAGTTTCACTAGTAACTCGTGTAAATCATCCACAAGAGCAGGTCCTCCGAATTTGAAGAGGGCTGGAGGAAGATCATCAGGATCCGCGGCTTTATTTAACTTCAACAGTTTGGTCTCGGATTCGACTTCTGAGCGAGAGGGTGGATCCAAAAAAACAGTCCACGGAGCAAGGTGATCACGGGTCGGCGAGAAATCAAACCATTCCGACCGATTAAATTGCCTTTCAAAGTGCTCAGCCCAAAGTTCCAGGCGTTTTGATAAGTTGCGGATAGGGTGTCCACTTTCGTCACGTATAGTTTCACTAACACCAGGTCTCCTGCTGCCCGTTTCCCGTATCAGACGGAATAACTCACGACGGGTACCAAGGGCAGCGGCCATTTCCATCTCTGTTGCACGACGATACCACCAGGATTCGCGGTCTCTCTTCAGGCTAGCACGGAGTTTTGCCCGGAGCTCTTTGCGAGTTTCATTGTGCTTGTTTCCAGCCGGAATATGCCGGCGAGCATCTATAAGTTCCAGAGACTGTGAAGACACCCAATGTTCATGTTGGCGATTAGACATACCACATGAGGATTTTCCTGCTGCTAGTAAGGTCTGGTGAATATAAGACTAGTGAGCTACAATTGCATCCAGTGTGCGTTTACCCAACTCGGATGACAGCGTAATTTGATAGGCGTTCAGGACAGCTTGATTCACCAGTCTGCCGGTGTCAATGCGCTCACAACATCGTCGGGGACGTCCGCCAAAGCGCATCCGCAGGTCAGCACATACAAGTGCATGATCGGTATCAACACCTGTGCTCCAAATCGAGCGAAATTCTGGACGCATTTTCTCCAGCGGTAACTGATAGCAATGTGATCGATTTGCGTCCATAGCTGGTTCGAGGCTGGTGGGCGCCAAGTCACCGTCCGGCGGGTGCTGTGTCGGAAATTAGTGCTCGCAAGAAATAAGCGAGCATCCTCACACAAATGAAGTAACCGCTCACCGTTATCATTACGGGAGCCTATACCATGTGGGCCACCCAGATGCAGCTCATCTGTGGATAATTTTCCAATTTGAGCGTTCAGATCCCCAGCCAGTACTACAGTGTCCGAGCTTCTTCTGTGGCGAAGGAATTTGTTCAGTTGGCGATAGAAGTCGTCTTTTACAGAGTCATCGCTACAGTTTGTCGGTGCATAAGCAGCGGTAACGAATAGACACCTGTTAGTCCCACGCGACTTCGAAGCTTTGAACGAGCCAGCCAATCGGACCGCACACATCCGGCTACTGATTGGAATCCAATCAACCAGAGCAGCTTCAGCCCGGGGACTCAGGGCAATCCCAACACCAGCTTGGCCGGTGCTGGAAGCTGCATCGTCACCGGATAGGCGCAATGAGAAAGTGCTGCTAGTGTCACCTGAAGGGGATCGCAAAGTGAGTACAGAGCTCGAGTCTTGCAGGCGGGTCTCTGATAAGCAGCAGATATCGATCGGGAGGGTCTCTAATGTTCAGGCAAGTGCTGCCTGTTGACCGATCTGAAGCAATGTGCGAACATTGAGGCATGCCAGTCTGAGGGAGGATCGAGGGCTCCAAATGGAAACCGATGAACTGGAATGGGCCGCTTGCTTGGACATGGGCCTGTTGACCGTGCAGGAATGACGCTCTGCGTTCACATGTGAGTTGAAACTAAAACACAAGCGACTATTGAGGCAAGGTGGGGGAGGGCCGAGAATTGGGGGGTTGAAAACAGGGGGGATAAAAGTGAAGCTGGAACGGGACGATAAAGGTTCAAAAGCGCAAGAGGGGGAATATGAAGACGGGAAAGCTTGAGCAGTAACATCCAAACCGTTATCTACCCTGCCGGATGCAGCAGATAGGGCACCGTTGATTATCCTCTGCGGTGGCCAAAGCATCAGAAATTTGTTCGAAGTGAAATTCATGGTATTGTGTTGGCAGAATGCTGTCATGTTGCCCAGGTTTAGATAGGAGAACGATTAGGGTTCTCAACCAAAGCCTTTGGTTCAAAAACCTGGCCTCAAGGCAGCGGGTTTGGCACTGGTCTACAAGGAGTCCGTTTTAAGGAATAAGGAGCCACCTTCATTCCAACCCCCAACCTGGATGGCCAGGAGGCTGAGTTTGTCTGGCCTCTAACCATTAACCAATCTGGTATGAGTGACCCTGAAGGTGCAAAAAAGCACCACCCGGTATAGCTCAATGGATCACTGAGGCACAAACCATCGCACCACGGTAAGGTCCAGCCTGATTGCGATGGGTACCAATTTTAAGCTGATGGTTGTTTTACTCTAGATTCTCTAGCTTCCCGGGTGCCGCCGAACTTCGAGACGCGGATACTCAACTCACTGTGTAACTACTGATCACTCGACATCACACTCCAAAAGTAGCAGAAACGGGAGGTGGTTTCTAGTACTTCATCCCCAATGCTAATTTGATTCAATATTGAAGATTGCACCTTCTATGAAGGCTGAAAGAGAGACTGTTTCGCATGTGTTGATGGTGTGCCCGATTTTGGCTGCTGTCGAAGCCAGAGCACTAGTCATGTGCTGAACTCATCCACGCTGTGTGCAACCAGCGTACAGTCGTCAGAATATAGCAACATACGGATAGTTGTCTCACAGACTAGGGTTCCCCAACCGAAACGGCGGATGTTCAGCAACCCACCATCAATACGGTGCTCCACGCGAACACCGTAAGCACAAGCCGCTTCAAAAGCAGGAGACGTAATTGCATGCAGATAAATATTAAACAGGGCAGGAGCTAAGACACAGCCTTGCTTCACACCAGACAACTGCAAGGTCATTCTAGGTCTCCACTCAGCTGCACCCTCGCGCGCATACCACTGTGCAGACATTCAATTAAACTTACAAACTTACGCGGGCAATCAGTCTTACCCAACACCAGCTCAATGGCTTGCGGTTCGCCGTGTCAAACGCTTTAGTAAAATTAACAAAAAGCGAGTACACTGGCTGGTGTCATTCTCTGCACTTCTCCTGCAACTGATTAGCCGCAAACACCATATCTATAGTGCTGCGACCCGAACGGAATCCGTATTGCTCTTCCGCCACGTTAAGTTCCACAACCTGACTGACGAGGCGCTTGAGCAGGATTCGGACAATCATCTTGCCCACACAATACGGTAAGTTGACGCCACCTTGCTTGCGCCCTTTACCCTTGTACAGTGGTAGCACAAGGGCATCCTTCAGTTCAGGAGGCACCTCCTCCTCAACCCATACACGTTGCACCAAGTGGTGCAGCGCCGTTGCCAGCGTGGGTCCACTGTGTTTCTATACTTCAGGCGGGATCCCGTCGGCACCGACCCACTTGCCGTTTCGCGTCTGAGCAAGTGCTCTCTGCGTCTCATCCAGTGTCGGCGTGTCCGCCAGACTCGTCTTCACATCATACTTCTTAAAGCCTTTGAACCTAGGCTAGATTTTTCAAGAGACAGTCAAAATGTTTTTGCCGGATCTGCATTATGTCTGCAGTCTACGTGAAGGTAGCATCATAATTACCATCGATCAGCGTCCTCACCGGCTCCAACCTCGGTCCGTACACCGCCTTCAGAGACTAAGTATTCCTTGTGTTGAGACATGCGGTTCAGCATTTTATCTCCTTTACCTTATCCGTACACCATGCATTTGTAATGCGAGGAAGCTCGCTAGTCAGTCGCGGTCGAAGTTTGCGAAACTGACTCTTCTTCCCCAACTTACTGGGGTCTGCCACATGTACAGCAAATGCTGCATTCTTCCACCACACCAATGCGCCAATCGTCGCATTGTTCCTATCAATCCACTCAGTCCGCTTACAGTTTGCGCGCCCGATGGTCCCCTCGACAACAGCTGTTACCTGGTCGCGAATGTGGTGCCACAGGTCACCCACTGTGGCTATGCAGTCCACATCACAAATGCGAGCAGCCATCGCCTTCTCCGGCTCAATATGATTCGCTATAATACCGTGGGAGTGATTGTTAAGTTTGCGCCGATTCACGGCGGGATTGCAATACATGGTTACAAAGATATATGCTCAGTTTTGTGCGCACCAATTTATGATCAGTGCCACACTCAGCTCCACGCAGTACGCGTGTCATATGCGCTTCACGCATATCATGCTGACGTACGATGACAAAGTCGAGCAGGTGAGCGTGACCACTCCGTGGGTGCGTCCAAGTTGCTATATCACTCGCACTCAGTGCAAACCGAGTGTTCGTGATCGTCAGGCTGTGAGTGGCACACAGTGAGAGCAGCCTGTCACATTTCACATTCGCTGAACTAATGCCATGCGAACCGATGACATCTGTCCACACCGATGCGTCGGACCGAACGCGCGTTGAAATCACCCAGCAGAAATAGTCGGTCGCTCCTCGGCACAGACCGTATCACGGAGGATAGCTGAGTCCAGAATTGATCACGCGTGTCATCAGGATAACACATGGTCCGACCGTACATGCTCACAAAAGTGGCAAACTTACCTCTTACTAGTCGTAGGTGAACAGTCATCAGTCGGGTACTGATGCCTATTGGTTCACCCACCAGCTGGCCATGTAGGCGATCGGATATTGCAAAGCCGACCCCATGTTCTCGTGCTGCTGAAGTGGTGCTGCCCACACAGTTGAACGTGTAGTCAGCACCTGCTTCCTTACTCTGTGAGCCGAGTCGCACTGAGCGCCGCAATATCGATGTGATGGTGCGCCAGTTCCATCGCGACAAGTGTAGTACGTCTCTGGGGGTGGTCAGTAGTGTGCGCACGTTCCAGCACCCGATGCTGAGTGCTTTGCGTGCAGGCATACGATTGCATTAGTGGGCAACCGCACGCGATATGGTCGTTGTGCTTCGATAGTTTGCTTGAGGGACTCCGCCCGTAGCCCTTGGCTCAATAACCTGACCCACAAGGCAGTGGTAAGCAGATTGAACACTGGAATGTTGTTGCAGAGACAGATTAGGATCTGCTTGTGGTCCGTCACACACAGCATTTGGGGTACTGGAGCGATTCATATATGTTTTGCGACCGTAGTAGGATACGCACCTGCGACCACGACCAGACGCAGGTGGGTTTTTGCGGGTTTGCACCAATTTACGCATGGGCTGCCTGGCTTGAGGCGGGCAGTAGCAAACCATTGAACACATGGAGGTGCCCTCCTACCGTCAGAGACAATGCGTGGCGCTCCTGCTCTACGCCAATCGAGCTGTGAGCTTATAACCCATAGACTTATTGTCTCCCATGGTTAGGTTTTACGAGGAGGGGGGTCGTCGACTACTTCCTAACCTCCGAAGAGGATGGACTGGGGTACTGGCTGGGCGCCCAGACCTGACTGGAGAACGAGCTGTGTCCTCAGTCAAATTCTTTAACTTAATGTACACCTAAAATGTTCAGTTTACTGACTCATGCGGATTGGCCTTCTTTATCTAAGCAGGTAGAAGGGCGTCTCCCAACTCCCTCCCAGCGTTCGGCACGACGATGGGTGCAGGACATGTGGCAATGGCACAACGGTAACAGCAGTGGGAAGACCATCTGTCAATAGGTAGCCACATCCAGCCTCAGCGCACCATAGGCTCTCCCGTTTATATATATATATATATATATATATATATATATATATATAATGGTTGGCAGCATCCGGTTTCGGATTTGCCTGTCACTGTGGCCAAGCACAGGACGCCTGCTCCTACAGAGGGACCATAGATGGCTTGCGCTGCACCACCCACAACTCCATTCACACACCCCATATCCAGTGTAAACCCGACGGAATAAGACCGGGAGGCATGCGTATGGGAGCCGCATTTCATCAACGTAGCCAGCCCACATTCCTTCACAGGCAAACACAAGGACGCTGTATTTGGGAAATGAAGCGCACACAATGCGTTTGCTGGACCGTAGACAGCTACACACTGAATGCATGGAACCGCTTTTTGAGCCTTGCACGGCCACAAGGACCGTGCACCCCGTCCACTCCAGCAACGACCAACTGTTTCTTGGAGCCAGATGAACGAGGTAGTGGGTAATAAACAGGTAGGCACCTGGTCAACATGCACATCAAGCGCCGTCACACCGGGGATATCAAGAAACAGCCATTCACTTGAAACGACAGAATGAAATAAAATAAATCCAATAATGCATACAGATACGGTGGCGTAAATCTTCGCTAAATTAGCATATGTAGTAAGTTGGTTAGAAATGAATCCGCGATAAGTAAAATTCACAATCATCGTTCTACTTTGGGTGTAAATTGATGAAACGTGACAGGACATCCGCTTGACCGATTAGTTGCGTAGGTTTTTACTGTATACTGAAGCGTGCGCCGGTAGTCTGGTCGCCCGTCGTTGTAATCGGTTTGCCGTAAAAACTGGAATTCCTTTTTTGATCCGAATATAGACGAATGTGGCTGTGTGAAATGTTTGCCCTTCAGCATCTTATGGAATTATTTCGTTGTGAAAACGATCGCGAGCGCTTCCTTCTCTATCTTGCTATAGTTTTTTTCAGCTGCCGTTAATGATCTTGCTGCGTTCGCGATGGTCTTCTCTTCTCCATGTGGAAAAAACGTGGGAGATAACTTCACCGACACCATAATTGGAAACATCCATAGCAACGATAAGTTCGGAATTCGGATTGACATGAGTCGAGAGTAGTTCAGAAGTGATAGCTGCTTTGTCTGTGTCAGAAGAATGCTGGCACTCCTTCCAACCCTTATCTTTTGTCAGTAGCTGGTTCAGCGGACCTTTGGTCTGGTGATGCCTTGGTAGGAAAGAGCTATAGTGGCTAACGAACAGAGCTCTGCAATGTCTTCTGAGGCTTCTTCTTTTTGATGGCTTCAATATTGGCAGGATCCGGGTGCCGGTCATGTTTGTCGAAGGTAAACCCAAGAAATTTGGCACTTTCTAATAAGAACTCACGTTTTTCAGCCCGTATTCGGAATCCAGCTTCTTGGAGACGCGGAAACTCTCTCCAGTGTCTGTATCAGGTTTTGCGGTTCTGAGGCCATACTCAACGCATCGTCCAGGTTTACTGCTGTATTTGGGATATCGCTCAGCAGGGTATCCATTATTTGTTGTACAATGGCCGGTGCGGTTTTCACTCCGAACTTTAGCCGGTTGTACTGAAGATGTCCGAGGTGGGTTTTTACTGTCAGCAATATTCTGCACTGATGGGCAACTTGGATTTGCAGATACGCATCAGCTTGGTCAAGCTTTCCGAAACATTTTCCCCCCATTGAGTTTGCTGAACAGGTCTTCTAGTACCGGCAGAGGATACTGATGATCTTTCAACGCAGAATTTAAATCTGTCGAGAAATCAGCACAAGTATTACCACGGTAGGTGCTGCCCATTCTGAATAGTGAATTCATTTGGTTATCCCTTCTGATTGTAGTCGCTTTAGTTCGGCTTTCACTAATGACTGAGTTGCGTAGGGCACCAGGCGTCTTGGTCTAAAAACTGGCTTGGCGTCTGGCTAAAGGTTCAATGCGGCAGTAGCTATATTGTAGCATCCGAGACCAGGTTGAAACAATGCATCGTGACGTCGTTTTATCTCTGTACTCTGACTTTGAAACATCTGGCTTGAAGTCGACGGTTGCGACAGCACATCGACTTGCTGACATACACTGTTCACTGATTGATCAAGCAGTTTCACTTCATCCATCCAGCCGAGCCCCAACAAATCTAACCCCAGCTGGTCTGTCACGAAACACGTTGTCTGAATTTGTCTGTCGCGGAAGTTTACCTGACAATTCAGTTCTCCAAGCAATTTTAACATACCTCCTGAAGCATTCCATGCAGTGTGGCCGGTTTGTACGTGTATCGGTCGCCCCAGCATGTACCAGGTGTCGCTAGATATCAGGGTGATATCTGAAGCCGTGTCGATTTGTAACTTGACTTGGAAACCGTTGCTTTTCACAATTGTGTGTTTGCGCTTGCTAGCCCAGTTAACCTTGAAAGTTGCGGTGATCGATCTGGTCCTATTAGGACGCATGAACGATCTGGCATTATTACTCATCTTCTTGGCGAAAATTGGTCGAGTAGCGAGGCAACATGACTCCCTCTGCCTCAACGGTTACAAGTGTGAGTTTTGAATGGGCACACGCGGGCACAATGCTACTCTACAAAACCAACATGCAGTGGGACGTTTAGAATGCGGTGAACTCACGTGGGGAGCCTCTTTTTGCTGAGTGCGGCGGCTGCACAAACGAAATCTTGATCGTTCTACTTGGACAACTGCTGAATGATTGCGGTATCGTTCTTCAAATTCGTCATGCGTTGGTCCTCACCGGTCACATACTGCAATCTGACATCCGGAGTCTGCTCAATTTTCTTCAGTATTCTTGTTCGAATGTCGGCATCTTCGGATGCTTGTAGGCCACAAACGTATATGAGACATTTCAACTGATCACTTGTCATTTTGTGTAGTTGTGACTGTTCGCACTCTTGAATTACACGGCTGGAATTGTCGACCCAGTCTTCGTCTTCTTTTTTGTTATTGTCAGACACTTGTGTCGGATGTTGAACAAAGATGTCTGCTCTTCGAAAATTTGCGACTGAACTGCGACACTTCGTCGAGCTACAAATCGGTACTCTTTTTACGTAAGATAAAATTAAACTTTTCGTGTTCGGCAGCACCCAGCTTCCTCAGCATTAGTTGAATCTTCTTTTCCGCTGGAAGGTTGGCGAAATCAACCCGGAACATGTCTTCATACTTGTGGAATCAAGAAACAAATGTTATACCGGCATCAGCGTCATAATGGAATTCACTGATCTGCTGAGTCAGGGTTTCTGGTGAGAGGGCACCTTCACTTGTCCCTTACCCTGGGCTTGACTGCACGGTCAGCTTCTGAGTTAGTATCTCCATCAGCTTCGCCTGGGATGCTTCAAACTGCGCCTATGTTGCTGCAAAAGCCTGCAATTGTTCAAAGCTGATTACCATTTCTGGGTCTGGATCCCACCTCCGTCGCCAATGTCATAACGCTTCTTCTTTCCCTCTGCTCTCTAACAACTGTTGTATTGTTGCTAGCTGCTCTATGAATGCATGTCTGACCTCTCAGTCACTCGCCCAACTAACCGAAGGAATACAAAAAGCCAGAACTCGGTAGATAGAGAGTGTCTTTCTACAGCATAGGTTAACTCTATGTATTGGTAACCGAAACATGCTAATTTAGGTAATCAAGATCGCTCACTATTCCGGGTCTGGTTTACCGCCAGTGTGAGTGCGTTCCACTTCACGGGTTAATCATATTGACGGGATAGTTCGATTACTTTGACACAGGCGGATATTTGCTAACCGTTGAATTCTCACTCGATTCCCAATTTCAGCTCCACAGGTCGTTCTGATAGTATCAGTGCCTAATATGGGCCTAAGTTCTTCTGTTACCATTAAAAGCTCAAACTGGGCTACCATTCCGTTCTTCTGGTTGAAATCTGCCGCGATGGCTCTTCCTTTTGGTCGTTGCCTCGATCCGTTACGCATTTTGTGGCATCTTGTTTCTTGCATTGTACACCGACACATTCTTTTTCGAGGAATATGTTGATCATGGCTCCTAGAGCAAGTTGAAAACAAACTGGCCTTCCTTGGTTCAACAGCGCTGCAACAATGCATTTGTGACCTGCGTGGTGTTCCATGTTGTTTATTGTGACTCCTTTGGCTTTCTTTGTCTACTGTTCTGATGTGGGTCGATCGACAACACCGGGCAAAATCGTTTCTCTTGGCACACTTCATGCAAGGGCGGCACCAAGCTGGACAACATTTTTCCTTTTAGATGCCTGCGATCACCAAATTGGCAACTTGGCTCTTGGCCATCGGCTGCCTGGGACGGGGATTCTTTGGTCTCGGATACCACACAAAGCTCTGCTGTTGCCTCCGTACGCAAATGTTGCAGTTGCTGAACTTTTCTCGTCTCGCTTTAGCAGATGTCGATAAATTGATCTAAATAGACATCTTTGCCTCAGAAGGCGCCTGGTGATATCATCATTTCGTATGCCGATAACGACGCGGTCACATGTGATGGGATCACGAAGACTATCGCAGCAATTACAAGTTCGTGACATTATCATCAGCTCTAAGTTTCGAAAGACTCACTGGGTAAGCGGTGGCGACTGGAAAACAGATATCTCTGATACGTCTTATTTGATCAGCCTTCCCGATACTCATTACATTTACTGATTACCTCCGACAGATCCGATTCCTTTTCATCCGTATCACCCATGTCCACCGTCTTGAGCACGCGCTTCGCCTCGTCGCTGATAGCACGTCTGAACATAGCCAGTTAGTATTGCACCGGATGGGTGTTCAACTGTGTCAACGTCACGAAATCCATCCATTTTGATTTCCACAATCCAATTATCTCGTAGCGAGCTTTCCGTCATTTCCAAGGCGGTCAGCAGTAGAACCGATGGCTGTCCAGCAACGGCGACTGTAGTCCGGCCTGCCGACTTCTTCTCCTCTGTCGCCATGTCGCGTAGCGCCCTCCGAGAATCAAAAGGAAGTTTGGGCGACGATCAGTCATGGCATCGTTTTGTACTGTACACAAATGGATAATGGTTGTCTTCTAACATTGGCAGTTGCAACTTTCGTATTGCACTGCGTTCATCGGTCTGTCGGTTTCTGCTCCGTCTTCGTTTACTCGCCTTGAGCCAAGGCTGGGTACGGCCGCTCCGCTTTATATGTCTTGTTTTGTCGTTCGTACCTCGTCGGCGTGTGGGTGTCCCGACTAAACCGATCTGCCAATGAGGCAACCGCGCTACCTTGCTCTGGCTTGTTGATGCGTTCACCTGATTGGCCAAATTGTCATGTGCTTCTAACTGCCTTCCTCTCAAGCGGCTATCCGGTGGCATACTCGCCTGCACTTGCTGCTCGTGACTGGCCCGCGTGTATATGGCCTACTCCTCCGCTTTGCTTAAGCGACTAGCTATTACCACAGTCAACGCCTTCTGAGTGAGTCTTTTCCTCATTATTGCGCCCGGTTACTATCGAAGGATTTATTTCCTCGGAGAAAGCTTCACGTCAACTGGATGTGGTGGTCGTGGAAGCAGTGTTTCTGCTGACTTTCATCGTTGCTTCGTTCGGTTCTCTTGATTTTGTTTGTTCGAACAGTTGTTGCTTTATTCACTCGGATCATTTCAAAACCTGTTATTTATGAGTGTTCGACCACATCCTGCGTCAGCCGTCGCGTAGCTTATCAAGTGTCACCTTATCTGCGGCAAACAGCAGGGTGGATAAACGAGAACAGGCTGCAGCTGGTGCTACCCCTGTCTTCTTTCTGCCCGTTTCTCATGCTCTCGTCCCCATTCTCATCACTAACCTTTCTATAAGTCCCGATTTATTTGACATTGTCCGAAATGTCACTGGAGTCATACCGTCTGCAGCCATCCTTCCGCACCGCCCGCTGCACACCAATTGCCAATAGCTCCTTATAAGGCCACATTGTCTCGTTTCTCTGGCGGCGTTCAACCTTCGCACTCTAAAACAAATAGGTCAACAGGCTGCACTCGCACTCACGTGGGGCACGCTGGTTATTGACGTGTGCTGTGTCCGAAACTACGACCAATGACCCTAACGTTGTTGTATTAACTGCACCCGTCTTGTCATCTCGCTATTGGTTACACGCATCTGGATACGCAGATGCCGCCCTCAAGGGTCATGTTGGGGTAGGTATCGTTCTCAGCTCCATGACTAAGCCATCTTTGGTTGACTGGATTCCAGTGAACAGACGTTTGTGTGCAGCCCCTTTGACGACAACAACTAAGGTTGATTCACGAAGTAGTACAAGACGAACTGGACGCGCTACTACTCATTGCTACTGTGTCAGATATCATAGTATTTGCAGGAGATATGAACGCACAAAACAGGACGCTATATTTCTTGATAAACTCCGCTAGTTGGTAATTATGGGCTTCACTCCGAACGGACTAATAACGACAAGCGTCTGTTGCAACTACTTGCGGAGCACCGATACTTTCTTAGCAGCATCACTTTTAGATGCAATGGGTGACTAAGTGCCACTTGACGCCTTCCTGTGACTGGCCAGCGATGAACCCAGATAGATCACATTGCCATGTTACAGGGGGTGTAGTTTTAAGAATTGCCGTTGGTTCTGGAGTAACTGCGTCGACTGTGATCATGGCTTGGTACGCTGTTGTTTTTCCATTAACTTTATCGGGAGACACACGAAGCGTCTCCCCCTATTAGCAACTGAAAAATTGTCTAAGTTAGACAAGCCTACCAGGATAGACTACCTACCGGACTTTCACTCTCTCCTGTTGACTCTGACCGTCCTAATGACACTGAGCGTCAGTCGAATGAGATATCGGCCGACCTGCGCGACGCACTAGCATGTGCTTGTGACACTACCGATCCTCATCGCGCAAGTTCCTAGATATTCGCCAGCAGATTGGTTACACACTACGTTTCACTAATCTCCCTCATTACGGGATAACGGGAAATTGTCAGTCGAATGTTCCCATTGCGATTCGGCCATCGTAAGTACTATCTTGGTGTTCCACGATACATGTTCCTCATCTTAACCGATATTGCAGTTTTTCCCTGTGTGGTTCATCTTTGTTTACGCGCATTTGTTCCTTTTCCAGGAGAACGCCCCCATACGTGTGATCACTGTGGTAAATCGTTTTCGAAGAAGAGCCAATTACGAAGGCATGTCGATTTTGTTCATTTGGGTGAGTGTGTAACCGAAGTGACCACCCACGTTGTACCTTCCTACATGATTTTATTTGTTTTCATCCGAATCAACGTTGCATTCTTCTCACATTGGAGCTAAATGTTATTGTGCAAAGGCTTTCTATTTCTCATGCTAGTTAATTTCCAGTTGATCTAATGAGCGCCACACATTGTTATTTTATTTATGCTGGCCTCTGCTAGCGCGTTCTTGAGTGAGTGCGTTTGTATATTAGTGGCGAGACACTGACAGGTTGTCAGTCCCTGGACTCACGTCCTGGCCACTACGTCGTGGCATGCTGATTGTACTTTTTTTCGTCTTGTGCTGCTTTTGAGGGGTCACCACTGAGACAAAGCTTTATGTCAGTTAACAGTTGATTGTCTACACGCGTCACGCATGATATATATATATATATATATATATATATATATATATATATATATATATCGGCAGAGCCTATGGTGCGCTGAGACGGGTGATGGCTAGATCCTGACAGATGGTCTACCAACTGCTGATACTGTTGCGCAATGGGCTCATGTCCTGCACCCCTCCTAGTGGTGACCGCTGGGTGGGAGTTGGGTTACGCCCTTCTCCCTGCTAACATCCAGGACACCAATCCGCATCAGTCAGTACACTGATCATGTGTTAGATCCGCTGCATTTCAGGTATACGTTGAATCGAAGGCTTTGGCCGAGGACCCGACTCGTTCTCCTGTCAGGTGTGGGCGTCCTGCCAGTATCCTAGTAAATCCTATTCGGTGTTTAGAAAGTGGTATTTCCGTAAAACCTAGCCATGGGAGACAACAGGTCTACGGATTATAAGCTCACAGCTCGATTGGCGTAGATCACGAGCGCCACGCATTGCCTCTGACGATAGGAGGGCACCTCCGGGTGTTCAATGGTTTGCTACTGTCCGCCGCAAGCCAGGCAGGTCAGATTCGTGCAAACCCGCAAAGACCCAATTGCGTGTGGCCGTGGTCGCAGGTGTATCCCATTACGGTCGCAAAACATATATAAACCGTTCCAGTACCTCCAAGGCTGCGTGTGACGGCTGTCAAGCAGATCCCAATCTGTCTCTGCAATCACATTCCCGAGCTGGATCTGCTCCCCACTGCCTTGTGGGTCAGGCTGTTGAGCCAGTCTTCGGGTGGAGTCCCTCAAGCAAACTTCCGAAGCACAACGACCACCTCGCGTGCGTTTGCCCACTAATGCAATCGTATGCCTGTGCGCAAAGCACTGCGCATCGCGTGCTGGAATGTGCACACACTATTGGACCGGAACTCGAGTGACCGCCCCGGGAGACGTACTACACTTGTCGCGATGGAACTGGCGCGCTACAACGTCGATATTACGGCGCTCAGTGCGACTCGGCTCGCAGAGCAAGGAAGAAGGTGCTGACTACACGTTCAACTGGGTGGCCTGCGCCACTTCAGCACCACGTGAGCATGGGGTCGGATTTGTAATATCCTATCGCCTCCATGGCCAGCTCTTGGATGAACCAACTGGCATCAGCGCGCGACTGATGACTGTTCGCCTACGACTCGGAAGAGGTAAGTTTGCCACTTTTGTGAGCATGTACGGTCTGACCATGTGTAATCCTGATGACACGCGTGATCAATTCTGGACTCAGCTATCCTCTGTGATACGGTCTGTGCCGAGGATCGACCGACTATTTCTGTTGTGTGCTTTTAATGCACACGTTAAGTGTGATACTGACTTGTGGACAGTTATCATCGGTCCGCATGACGTTGATTCAGCGAATGCGAACGGTGACAGGCCGCTCTCACTGTGTGCGGCTCACGGCCTGACGATCACGAACACTCGGTTTGCATTGAGTGCGAGTGATATAGCAACTTGGACACACCCACGGAGTGGTCAAGCTCTCCTGCTCGACTATGTCATCGTACGTCAGCGTGATATGCGTGAAGTGCGCATGACACGTGTACTGCGTGGAGCTGAGCGTGGCACTGATAATAAATTGGTGCTTATCAAACTTTACATATATTTCCGTAAATCTATGTATTGCACTCCCTCCGTGAATCGGCGTAAATTTAACATTCACTCCCTCGGTACTGTGGCGAAACGTGCTGAGCAGGAGAAGGCGATGGCTGCACGTCTGTGTAATGTGGACTGCATAGCCACAGTGGGCGACCTGTGGCACCACATTCGTGACCAGGTGACAGCTGCTGCCGAGGAGACCACTTGTGCGCGAAGTGTAGGCGGCCTGATTGGTTTGATGAGAACAATGCGAAGATTGGAGCATTGGTGTGTGAGAAGGATGCAGGATTCGCTACACATGTGACGAGCCGTGTTGCATTGTGGGTTGTGGTGACGATATTCAGGACACGTCAGAACTGGCTATACACTACTCCAACTGCCTTTTGGTTGTGTAGTTAATCGATGGCTTTGACTATGGAGTCGAGTCGAGAAGTTTGCGCCCTTCCAGTTTCCTAATCCAAACCACATCGTCTCCGTACGTTTGGAAGATGTTGATTGCCGTCTGTCTTTTTTTTAACCATGCCTTGTTAGAGATCAGGTTCATCTGGTACAAGCTCACAGCTCGATTTGCACAGAGCATCAGCACCGCACATTATCTCTCGATGTGGGAGGGCACCTTCGTGTGCTCAATATTTTGCTTTCGTGCGCCTCAAGCCAGGCGGGTCACATTGTTACAAACCCGCCTAATCTTTCTGCGTCTAACTGTGGTCGCTGGTGCTTATTTTTCCTCGGTCGCATAACCTTAGAATAATTCTAAAGCTTCAGTAGCCGTGCGTGGCAGATCCCAGTAGGTCTCTGCAATCACACTCCCGAACTGGATCTGCTTCCCACTGTGTTGTGGGTCAGTGTATTGATTCAGTTGCTCCGGGCCGATTCCTTCAAACAAACCACCATACAACCCTCGGCCTTGCGGATCTGTCTGTCGGGCCGAATGCTAGTCGGCATCTGCCTCTAGCGGTCATTGGTTTGATCCTCCTTAGGGGATCGAGGAAATGCGCACCACTGACTAGCCCCAATATGGCAAAACGTGTCTGGTGCTTTTCCGGACTAGACTCTGCTTGTAGCTTGTAAACTACTGGGATGAAAAACCTTTACAAAATGACAACTAAAATCCGACTACTTATCAGTAATACCGAAGACTACTACCACACAACCCACTGCCTTTTAGTTCATGCTGTTGAGCCAAAGTCTCCGAGTGGAGTCCTTAGGAATACCTTAAGCATAACCACCAACTTGCGTACGATTGTACTGCAATCCAATCATATGCCTTTGCTCAAAGCAGTTATCATCGGGTGCGGGCACTTGAACCCAGTACTCTACCGTAACTCGTGAGTGTGCCGAACGACGCACTGCACTGGTCGCGATGGGACTGATGCGCTACAACATTCATATGGGGCGCTCTGTTAGACCCGGCTCGTTTGCCTTTTTTCTACTGTTTAAAGCACGCACGGTTCGACCATGTATTATCCGGATGACAGCTGGCTTGCCGAACAACTTCGTGGTGCCAGCTGGATGGTTCGGGTTTTTCCCTTTCCAGCAAATGGTTCGACGGCAGTGTTCCATGACGTGGTGGGTTTTCGCCTGGCAAGCGTTCTCTTTAAAAAAAGCCACAAGTGTCTTAGTAACAACACTGCGACGTGGCGGATGTGACTCGCCACTAAATATAGTCACTGCCGCTTGCTCCTCCCTGAGTTGTATTGTACTTCAAGGGTGTGTTGGGCCTCTGGTCCTTCACGGACCAAAAGGGGCATTATCCATATATTTGGTCACTGGCTCCCAACGGGTTGCGACGCCCTCACATCACCCTGCTGCCTTGTAGGTTAGATCTTTGATCAAAGGCTCAGGGTAGGACCCTCTAAGACAACCCACTACTTCGGCATGGGCAACCG
>OX104069.1:21437245-21462109 GCA_944474145.2 Dicrocoelium dendriticum
GTTATTCATTGGAAGTAGTAGACAAAGTCGTTTACTTCGGAAGCTGCTTCAACGCTAGTGAATTAAACGGATGAGGTCTCTTTGCAAGTTGTCAAGGTTCGGGTTGCTATTGCCAATCTCTGCCATCAAGGCGATCTGAGTTAATCTTTAAAGGGTCGAGTTTACAATGTCACAGTGAGAACGGTTCAACTCTATGACTACGGGACGTCCTGTTCGCCCAAAGGATGTTGAGGTTGCCTGTTTTATCATCTCTGATTAGTTATCACTGATAAAGCATTACTGTGGTCAATGAAGTAGACAGGTATTGTAACAAATTTTATTACCTATAATACCAATACAAGCCTGCGAAGCAGCGCAGCAAGATGACGCCGCTTTCGGCTAGTTCGTCAATCGTTGTTCCTTTGGGTAAAGCGGTGGTTCACCGGGTCTTGATAGATAGTTGAGCGAACACTTAGGTGGGAGCATAGGTCAGATGACCAGATAAAAGGGTGAGCGAATATTTACGAGGTAGAAGGGACAAAACGTGTTTAGTGTTCAGGATTTTTGATACAGAGTGGTGGTGTTACCAAGGAAGAAATTGGATGGAATGGTTGAAATAAATAAGAAGCCACTGACATCTGTTCAAGTTTGATCATAGATAACGTACCAAAGCAAGGACCTGAATGAATTTCGAGCAGGATTTGCAAAGTGCATTAGCCGAAACCGAACCAACTATACCATAAATTGTTGGAACTAAGCAACTTCAACTGTCTCATTATTGTACATCACCTCTCGACTCGATAAACAATTGTCCAAAAGCGTGTTTCTTTAATTCGGTGAGAAAAATAATTATAAAATAGTATGCATTTCCCGTAACTGAAAGCGAAGAATGATAATGAATAACTAATTAGCTTTTTAAAAGAAAATTTGGGGGAATATTGATAGTGAACCCAGTTTGTGGGTCATAACCACAAAAAGATTGAAAATCACTAGGGCATTTGGCGGATTTAACCTATTCCAAACGTATCAAGTCTGCTGACGCACCAGATACGGCCGCTATCCGTTCAATGCTCAGACGGTAGCGGGATATCATTTCTCTAAGGTTGAGTAGTTACGTTATACCGAAATAGGAATTCGACTAGTGTACTCTATAGTCTCGTGGCTTTGTTACAAAACTGTACCGGCTCCGACGTCGCTTGCATCAGTGACTACCGTGAATCACACCCCAGAAATGGTTAACTTCATGGTCAGCCACTTTTGACCTGTTTCTTGCAGAATGCTTGTTGGACTTCCGCAACCCAAATGAATTACTTATACTGTTTCAGTAGCTCATACGATAGTGAGGGCAAATTGTTGAATTCGCTGAAAAAGTTGCAAGGTCCAAGAACGCCCTAAGGGCACGATCTGAGGTTGGGGCTGCGGTATCTTGTTTTGCAAATATCTCCTGAAGCAAAGATTTAAGTCCATGTTGTCACAATTTATAGAAAGTTAATGTCACAGTCTTTCCAATCTGAGAATTATGACCATTAAAACGGGATCGAAACTGGTGCCAAGGTTCCTTCGAGATGACCACTGCAGTTCGTCTCCAATGGGTTTTACAGCTTTATATCATTCTCATATAGTGACATGTCCTCTAAATCATCCGGTGAGCACAGCTTTAGACGTCCAAAACAAAACGGGGATACGGCTAGATTTCAGGATAAGCTCGTAGTGGGGCAAGATAGGTGGTTTGGGATTCCCCTGCTCCTACCAATGGTTCGGCGGCAGTGTTCCAGGAAGTGGTTGGTTCTCACTTGACAAGCGTACCCACTATAAAAATCACATATGCCTGTTTAACGCTCTGAGGTGGCGGATGTGACTCGCTACTTAATAAAGTCACCGTCCCTTGCTTCATTCCAGTGGAGCATTGCACTCAACCACTCTCGTGCTGGAATCGTAGGGAGGATTGGGCCGGTGTTCGGTAACCGACCTAAAGAACGGCGTATGTACTGAGCGCACAGTCATCGGCTCACTGAATTCGAACCGCTGCTTAGCGAGTGGGCTATTTAGCCCAAGGCCCGGAGGTGGGGTCCATAAGTCAACTAGCTACCTATGGAGAGCTCACTTATCTGAATTGTTTGCTGATTGCAACGAACACAGATAGTTTTGTTTGTTTTGATGGTGAGCCCGAATTTGGCCGCTGTCGATACCAGAACACTACTCATGTGCTGCAACTCATCCGCGCTGTGTGCAAACCACGCACAGTCGTCAGAAAACAACAACATACGGATAGTTGTCTCATAGACTGGGGTACCCGCATCGAAACGACGGAGGTTCAGCAACCCAGCATAAATACGGTGCTCCACAGGAACGCCGTAAACACAAGCCGCATCAAAAGCACAGGTCACCATTGCATGAAGATATATATTAAACAGGGCAGGAGTTAAGACACAGCCTTGCTTCACACCAGAGACAATTGCAAAGTCATCCGAGGTCTCTCCACTCAGCTGCACCCTCGCTCGCATACCAATGTGCAGACATACAATTAAACTTACAAACTTACTCGGACAACCAAACTTACCCAACACCAGCCACAATGCCTCGCGGTCACCGTATCAAATGTTCTGGTGAAATCAACAAAAGCGACTACAACGGCTGGCATCTTTCTCTGCACTTCTCCTGCAACTGACGAGCCGCAAACATCATATCTATAGTGCTGCGACCCGAACGGAATCCACATTGCTCTTCCGCCACGTTTGGTTCCACAATCTGACTCACGAGGCGATTGAGCAGGATTCGGGCAATCACCTTGCCCACACAACTCAGCAAGTTGATGCCAAGATAATTCGTGCAACATTGCTTGTTCCCTTTGCCCTTGTACAGTGGTAGCACAAGGGCATCCTTCAGCTCAGGAGTCACCTCCTTCCCCATCCACACGCCCTGCAGCAAGTGGTGCAACGCAGTCACCAAAACGGGTCCGCCGCGTTTCAATACATCAGCCGGGATCCCGTCGGCCCCTGAACACTTGCCGTTTCGCAGCTGTGCAAGTGCTCTCTGCGTCTCCTCCAGTGTCGGCGTGTCCGCCAGGTTCGCCTTCACATCGTGCTGCTTCAGGCCGTTCAATGTAGGCCAGTCGATCTCTGAACGGTTGTTCAAGAGACATTCAAAGTGTTTCCGCCAGACCTGCATTATGTCTGCAATCTGTGCAGGTAGCGCCCGAACTATCATCGATCAGTGTCCTCAGCGGCTCCAACCTCTGTCCATACACCGCCTTCAAGGAGTCAAATAATTCCTTGTGCTGGTGGCGTTTTGCCTAACATTCCATCTGGTTCGCCTTCACCGTCCACCATGCATTTTTAATGCGACGGAGCTCTCGGGACAATCGCGCTTTATTTCTGCGAAACTTACTCTTCTATCCCAAGTCACTCGGTCTGCCACATGTGCAGCAAATGCTGCATTCTTCTCACACACCAATGCGCCAATCGTCGCATTGTTCTCATCAAAACAATCAGGCCGCTTACAGTTTGCGCGCCCGATGGTCTACTCGGCAGCAGTTGTCACCTGGTCGCGAATGTGGTGCCACAGGTCGCCCACTGGGGCTAGGCAGGCCACATCACACAGGAGTGCAGCCATCGCCTTCTCCAGCTCGATACGTTTCTCCACAGTAACGAGGGAGAGGATGTTAAAGTTTCGTCGGTTCACGGCAGGATTGCAATACATAGATTTACGAAAATATATGTACAGTTTGGTCCGCACCAATTTATGATCAGTGTCACACTCAGCTCCACGCGGTACACGTGTCATGCGCACTTCACGCATATCACGCTGACGTACGATGACATAGTCGAGCAGGTGAGCTATTTCACTCCGTGAGAGCGTCCAAGTTGCTATATCACTCGCACTCAGTGCAAACCGAGTGTTCCGTCAAGAAGTAAGTGGCACACAGTGAGAGCAGCCTGTCACCGTTCGCATTCGCTGAACCAATGCCATGCGAACCGATAACATCTGTCCACACCGATGCATCACGCCCAACGCGCGCATTGAAATCACACAGCAGAAATAATCGGTCGCTTCTCGGCACAGACCGTATCACGGAGGAAAGCTCAGGGTAGAATTGATCACGCGTGTCATCAGAATAACACATGGTCGGACCGTACGTGCTTATAAAAGTAGCAAACTTACCTCTTCCGAGTCGTAGGCGAACAGTCATCAGTCGCGCGCTGATGCCTGTTGGTTCACTCACGAGCTGGCCATGGAGGCAATCGGATATTGCAAATCCGACATCGTGTTAACGTGGTGCTGAGGCGGCGTTTCCCACTCAGTAGAATGTGTAGCCAACACCTGCTTCTTGCAACTTACCTTGCTCAGCGAGCCAAGTGTAACTGAGCGTTGAAATATCGCTGTTGTAGCGCGCCAGTTCCATCATGACGAGTGCAGTGCGTCGCTCGCGGCGCTCACCGGAGTTCCGACCCAGCACCCGATGCTGAGTGCTTTGCGCGCAGGCATACGATTGCATTGGTGGGCAATCGCAGGCGAGGTGGCGGATGTGATTTGGAGGTTTGCTTGAGGGACTCCTCCCGGAGTCTTTGGCTTAATAACCTGACGCATAAGGCAATGGGAAGCAGATCCAGCTCGGGAATGTGATTTCAGAGACAGATTGAGATTTGCTTGACGGCAGTCACACGCAGCCTTGGAAGTACTGGAATGATTCATATATATCTCGCGACCGTAGTAGGATACGCAACTGCGACCACGGTAAGACGCAGGTGGATATTTGCGGGTTTGCACCAATTTGATCAGGGGCTGCCTGGCTTGAGGCGGGCAGTAGCAAAACCCATTGAACACCCGGAGGTGCCCTCCCATCGTCAGAGACAATGTGGGGCGATCGTGCTCTACGCCAATCGAGCTATGAGCTTATAACCTGTAAACATGTTGTCTCCCATGGCTAGGTTTTACGAGAAGAGGGCCATCGACCACTTCCTAACCTCCGAAGAGGATGGACGAGGATACTGGCAGGGCGCCCACACCTGACAGGAGAACGACTCGGGTCCTCAGCCAAAGCCTTCGATTAAATGAACACCCGAAAGGCAGCGGGTCCAGCACATGGTCAGTTCACTGACTCATGCGGATTGGTATCCTGGATCTTAGTAGGGAGAAGGGCGAAACCCAACTCCCACCCAGCGGTCGCCAGGAGGAGGCGTCCAAGAGATGAGCCAGTGGCACAACAGTAGTAGCAGTGGGTAGATCATCTGTCAGGATCTAGGCACCACCAGCCTCAGCGCACCATAGGCTCTCCCATGCTGAGGCTGATGTTGCATTCATGATGCGTCTTCACCGCAGTTGGGCTAAACCAACTTACACTTAAACGAGGTCTCTTTTTTAAGATGGACAAATTTCATTCCACTTCATTTGATTTCTTCTGCCTACCAGAATAATCTATTAAATTTCCACGTTGCTTACGGTAATCGTGCTTCTCTTCGTTAACTTTATTGTGTTTGTAGCACTTTCTGAGTCACTTCTGGACATGTTTTACTTATCGCGGATTCGTTGCTAACCAAGATATTTCATATGCTAATTTAGGGAAGAGTTATGTCTGCATAGCCGTATTCTTTAACAGATATATTTTATTTGCTACTGTTATTTCAAGCGACTGGCTATTGTTTGATATCCCCGGTGTGGCTGCGCTTGATGTGCATGTTGACAAGGTGTCCACCTGTCTAGTATACACTACCTCATCTATACTGTCTTTAGGATATAGTTGGTCGTTGCTGGATGGGATGGGATGCACGGTCCTTGTGGTCATGCTAGGCTCGAAAAGTAGTTCCATGCACTCAGTGTGGAGCGGACTACGGTCCAGCCACCGCCTTGTGTGCGCTTGATTCGAAAATAGAGCGTGCTTGTGTTTGCCTGTGAAGGAGTGTGGGCCAGCTCCGTTGATGAAACGTGGCTCCCATCCACATGCCTCCCTTTCTTATTCTTTCGGGTTTACACTGAATATGGGGTATGTGGTTGGAGCTGTGGGTGGTGCAGCGCAAGCCACCCATGGTCTTTCTGCAGGCGCAGGCGTCCTGTGGCTGGCCACAGTGACAGGCAAATCCGAAACCAGATGCTGCCAACCATATATATATATATATATATATATCTGTATACGCTGAGGGTAATTCAAATGCCAATAACAAGGAATCATGCAGGAGCGTACATATCCACGACTTTTGCAATGTAGCAAAAAGGTCTGCAACTGAAGGCACGGGGACGAAACGACCTACAAGTATTTGAGGAGTTCACATAGAAACGGTAATTCCCTTCAGCCTTCTTTACCAAAAAGGCCTTCCATTGTATGGGCTGAGCGTTGCTCCAGTGACATCTGCAACTAGAATCTGCAATTATTACTTTACCTCAGGCTTGGTATTGGTATCCGCCAAGGCCTGTGTGGGCGACATGTAAGTTGGGTTGGCGTAATGGTGGTCTCAAAACATGTAGGAAAAACCGTACGCTTCTAGCAGGTACATGCTGACGAGCGAATGCAAGGCTGGGCTCATGTGTTACGCGCGTAAAGGAGTAGTTCTTACACGGCCAATGAGTGGTGCGGACTCGTATTCAATATACAATTTCCGCAATTTGAAGTCCACGTTAGTTCTGTTGGACTCCAGGAAATATGTCCACGTTTTGGTCTGCTAAGGATTCAGTGATATGATGAAGACCGAAAATTTCCGACCAATCGATAACTGATCAGGCACTGTGGCGTCCGTATCAATCAGATACCTGTCTATCGTCTGTTACTTTCATCATCTCGATCGCCTGCTTATGCAGCGCTCTGAATATATTCGAACCCGAGAAGAAGAGAAAGACTAAACGTGCTGAATTGGTACAGAGACCGCAGCGCGCCTCACCGGAGATCGTCGTTTTCACTGTTCCATATTTCCGCAAAAGAATGCAACATCCTCGTTGTCTCTCCCATATACATGCCTCTCGGTCTTATTCCTTCGACTTTACACTCAACATGCGGTGTGTGGAAGGAACTGTGTGGCTATGCAGCGCAATCCACCTATTATTCTTCAGCAGCGTGAAGGTGTAATGAGGCTGCTCGCAGCCTCAGTTACAGGCAAATCGGAAAACGGATGTTGCCAGCCATGTAACCACGAGAAGAGCCAAACAAATTGATACGTTCGCTAGAGATTATAGTACTAATTTATGAAAGTGAATAGTGTACAGATCAAAACGTTCCTCAGCAGTAAGAGTAACAAAACAAAGAGCTGTGACAATCCACAGCGTTGATTTCACCGAAGCCAAGCGATATCGACAAAGACGACACAACGCAAGAGATACAAAGTAAGCAAAATTCGCACTCACTTAGATGGAAAAACCTGAGGTGTTTTTGCATATTGCCTTTCAGAGAAAACGATCTACCACAGTGTTCACATGTATGGCGTTGTTGCTCTGCACCAAAGAACCGAAATGCATAAGTTACAGGTGAATCGCACAAGGAAAACTGACAAAAAATAGCGAATGGGTTATAAGAAAAACGGTGTACCTAATTAGCAATACAACAGGAAGTTAATCACGACCATTAAATTCGAGGAATCAGTGCTGGAGGAAAGTTTATAATGGAAGAGCAAGACGAGATAAAATGCAGTGTCCATCGCTAATAACGACTATATATTAACATAAGGTACCAGACAAGTTATTCAATATTTCAGTTCAACCACGTCATTCAAAGAGCGTAATGGGACGATTATGCCTGGCGCGGTCAATTGCAGTCTGCTCATTTCGTGCCCGACTGGCCAATTTGCTTTCCTCTCAGCCCAGGCTTTACATTCCAAACGGTCATTCCAATCGAATCCGTCCATCTTTGCCTTCATATACGTCAAACTTGTTAAGCAAAACCCTGTTTTCATCTCTACCTGAACAGTTCTGCTTAGGTTGACGCCCCATTTCAGAATGCCTGGTTTCCAATTCGTGCGGTGTTCGACAGTATCCTCGCTACCGTGCCCGGACTCATGTGACGACGTTTGCAAACCAAAGTTATATGAAGTCCCCGGCGTTAAAAATTACAGATCTGTGGTAGACATAGCATCACTAAAGAATACTCAATTTATTTGAAATAAAACAAAATTTCTTCCATGGTTACTTCGCTTCAATATTGATACACACGTATCGTAACATCTCATCTGTTAGATAACATTTCACAACAATCATGATCTTACTGGACGGTATCAACCATAAACTGCATTATAACTGTAGTGCCGCTTGATACAACGTAGCACAGGTAAATCTTAAATAAACAGTTTTAATAGCTATGATATAGAAGTAGCGTGCACATAATCCTGAGTTCTAATACTTGATAAGCTCACCTTTGTTTCTCTGAAAAGGCTTTTTTATCGCAAACACTGAATGCAGCAGCTTTTGGAGATGTTCGCAAATGATGATATGGCTCAAGGAATCCATAAGAAACTCAATAAGTCCCATTTTTAATAAATAAATAAATAACCTTTTTATTCTCGACAACGCCAGGCACACCTTTATAGGCATGATCATGTTGACATAAGAAAGTGTGGTCAAAACATGTACAAGAATACACGTTTTACATAACTTTGAATGTATGTGTACTAGTGTATATACGTACGTAATTGTTCTTTATGTAGCTGTGTAGCTTGTGCTTTTCAGGGCGTTGCCGTCAGCAAGTTGAGAATATTACTCGTAAGTAATAGGATTTTAGTTGTAATTGTTGTAAGGTAATCATCCCGATAGTTCACAAGCTAAATAGCACAGCCTAGTCAGGAAAAGCACCAGACGCGTTTCGCCTTATTGAGGCTCGTCAGTGGTGCGCATTCCCTCGGTCCCCTAATGGGGATCGAACCCATGACCGCTAGAGGCAGATGCCAACGAGCCACCAGCTTAAGCCACTGAGCCATGGGGGACGTTGGCTGGGTTATATAATTTGCAAACTAACTGGGATATAACACCACCTATCTTCCACTGTTTCTGACAGTGGTTAGCCTGCGAGGTGATGACGTCCTATCACTAGACGCCATATCCATCGCATTTGAAACTAGGAAATGCTATTTAGTTTAGATTACTCGTAAGTAGCAGGAGTTTAGTTGTAATTATTATAAGGTATTCATCCCGGACTAGGCTGTGTAATGTAGCGCGTGAACTATCGGGAGGAATACCTTACAATAATTTCAGAATAAACGAATGATGTCAAGGGGTTGGATAGCATTATCGGTATATCCACGAGGTAGTGACTTTAGTTTGTGGCGAGTCACATCCGCCACGTCAGTGTTGTTAAACGGACACAGGTGGCTTTTTATACGGAGACCGCATTCCAGGCCAAGACAATTTCTCGGTTGCCAATCGGAGGAGACGCTTGGCGCGCCTTCCGGTAAAGTTCATGGAGAAACGACAGAGCACCAAGGCATGATCAGAGTCAAAACACGCACTCCAGTACGAGCGGCAATCCAGGATGGAACCACGACATCTGTACCTTTGGGTCCATCGTTAGTCAGTTACAGGAGGACGCTAAGTGGCACTTGGGAACCCACTGTATCTAAAATCAGTGCTATTAAGAAACAACTGGTGCTCCGTACACAGTTGCAGCAGACACTCTCCGTTGTCAGTCCGTTCGGAGTTAGGCGCATAATTACCAACCAGCTGAGCTTCTGAAGAGCTCAGACGCCCTACTTGTGCGTTCATATCCCCTGTAAGTACTATAGTATCTGAACTAGCAACACTGTGTAGTAGCGTGTTCAGTTCGTGATAGAATGTGGTCTTGACAGCATTAGAACTGTAGTTGGTGGGAGCATAAGCGGAAATCACAAACAAACAGCGTTTTGCACTACTTCGTGAATCAACCTTAGCTGATGTCGCCAAATGGGCTGCACATAAATGGCTGTGCAGTGGATTCCAATCAACCAACGATGGTTCAGCTTTGCAGCCTAGAATGATACCTACACCAGCTTGACCAGCGAGTGCTGCATCGGCGTCTCCGGATGCATGCAACCAATAACGAGAGGATAAGTCGAGTGCAGTTAATTCAACAACAACATTAGGGTCATTTATCCTAGTGTGGGACACACAACACACATAACTACCCAGTGTGTCCAAGGTGAGTGCGAGTGCAGCCTGTTGAGCTATTTGTCTTAGAGTGCGAACGTTGAAAGTCGCGATGGAAACGAGACAGCGTGGCCTTATAAGGGACGGTTGTCGATAGGCGTCCGGTGCGTGACGCGAGGTGGCTGCAGATGGTTCTACTCCAGTGGCACTTCGGTTGCTGTCAATTAATCTGGGAATTATAGAAGGAAGAGTAGTAATGGGAGTCGGGATGGGAGTAAGAGAAACAGGTGGAAAAGTAAGAAAGGAAGCGCCAGCAGTAGCACGTTTTCGCTTATCCGCCCTGTTGTATGCAGCAGATAAGGCGACGCTTGTTAATCTGCTCGACCGCCGATGCAGGATGAAGTTTATGTTTGAAGAAAAAGTTACGGTTGTATGTGGGCTGATACTGCCAGGGCGCCCAGACCTAGACAGGAGGACGATTGGGGGCCTCATACAAAGCCTGTCCACAAGGCAGCGGAGAGGTGCAATGATTTAGTTTTACATAACTGGACGCCATTCCATTTCAAACCCCCAACCTGGAGGACCAGGAAACTGAGTTTGTCTGACCACTCACCAATAACCAGACTGATAGAAGTAGCTCTCAAGGGACCCGGAGGCACCACCAAATATAGTCCAATGGGTTAAGGAGGTAAGCAAACCGTCGCACCTCGTTATGGTCCAGTCTCGTTACAACGGAGTCTTGCAATCGGGTATCTGAAATGCAGCAGACGTCGATATCGAGGGCCCTAGAGCACGCGGTAGATCGGCTTGCTGCCCAATCAGCTTGAGTGTCCGAACATTAAAACACACCAGACAGAACGAGGATCGGGGTGGAAGTAGAGCCATAGAGAACTCCATGGTTCGCGGCTCAACCGGAAACGCAACCAGATTTTTGAACACATGAATCGGGTAACAGAAAGTAAGGATTGTCAGCAACCAAACAAATGGCGTGTGATGAAGTCGCGTGAATGTAAGAAGCAGAAACGGTAGCCGATGAGTAGATTGTAGAACAGTCCATGGTTTCGTGAGAGGGCGTGATACTATCCGGTTGCCTAAGCCGAAGCAGGGAGTTGCCTTCAATGACCCCGCCCCGAGCCTTTGGTTAAAATGCCTACCAGCAAGGCAGCGGGACGAATTCAGGGAATCGCGGACTAAATGTTCACTTCGTACATCTTTTCTTCGGTAGATCACCAAACACGGGCCCAACAATTTCCGTGAAATCAGCACAATCGCTGGACTACAATGCCACATCGAAGTGGAACAATGTCGCAGAACACTTCGCTAAAACGGGGGGGGCACCATGAGGAGATAGTTCAGCAAGCCGGCCCTCTAACTATTAACATCCTTCTCGGTCCAACATGAATACTCTCCGGCACATGAAAGTGTTCGTTATTCTTGTGCATCAGACAATAATAGTTGCATCCATGCCCTGCAGCCTATTAGACCGAAATTCAAGCACAAACTTCTTACCGCTGAAGTGCGCACATTCACAGGGCACCACAGTAGCTGAGGAGATATAAGCTTCCTGTTACTCAAGAATGACCTAAGCAACACCATGTAATCTCGATCAGTTGACATCTTGGGTTGACAACATTGGTGCTTGTCATCTGTGTTTCCAATCCCAGTTTGCTTGTTAATACGTCTGATGGATGTACTTGGATTACAGTCACTGTCCGCCGCAGTCTCTACGTTAGAGTTTCCATATTCGTGGAGTATTACTATTTTAACTAGCGCATCTTTGGCCACATACTTAAGCGATCACTTGAAACAAGAGAAACAAGTGCTGTGAGTCTGCACTGAAACTCTCCTCAAATTTACGAATATACAAGGGTCTCTGTTACTGATCAGGAATTTCAAATTTCCAACGGAGGAAAATTTATCTTGTTTGAGGAATAGGCTTAGAACCCAATTTGAAACATTTGATACACAATACACCATACAGGTTGATCCATTAAACATACTACGGCCAAAACAGTTTTAAGCTTAATAAAGACAGTGAGGACGAGAAAATAACTTCTGTGATAATGGATAAGTAGTTTCAATGCACTTGTTTTGTCATGCAGAAAATGTGAGACTACAAAAACGTGTTTTATTTACGAGATGATGCAGGACTTTTTCAAAGCGCTGTGCCATGGATTCGTTGTACCTACCACAAAAGCCGTTAACTTGACCAAAGCACTCCAGTATATCGCATGCTCAATGAACATAACGCCGCTCGAAACGAATTCCGTCCTTTGAAATGAAACGATAAGCGAAACATCGACCGTTACAATGACTAGAGTCCCTGTCTTAACGATTAAGGCTTTCACAAAGCTGAACTTAGCTTGGGGGCGAATTACCCAAAGATGTACATAAAACTTCATCGCATATCGAGAGAAGACATTCATCCGCACGTTCGAAGTTAAGCGATGCGTCTTGCAGACCAGATGCAGTATAAAAAACCGACTTAACGAATGAAAGAATATTAAACATATAACTAATATTCCCTTTAACTGTAACAAATCCGGACACCGCCATCCAGATTTTAAAAATGACTCAAGACGGATATTCACATTCATTTTGAGGACACATTGCACAATATACGGTGGGGGACTTGTAAATCCCCTGCATTTGCGTCGCCCCTGACGGCGCGCTGATCTCCCAGTGTGAAGATCGACCCCTTCTCACGAACAGCCATGTTAGTTGAGACCATACCAGACTCGTGTACGTGGATGGAATGAGAAGAACCCTAATCGAGCTGACCCTTATTGATCTGGGGTAAAGGCACATTGTCAATATTTACACCAAGCACAGCCATCACGGGAACATCAAGCAACAGACAAAACCTAAAATGCAAGAAAGTTAACACGCAGGCACTTCATAATCGTCAACACCAACAGCAGTACATCAGCCATTTGAACTGACGCTTCGCCATCACATAACCTTAAGACCTATGGAACGAAGAACAATAAGAGGGGGAGAAGGTGGACTTTACCGGAAAACTTTAATGCCCTATGCGAACATTCAGGATCAAAGCACCTAGACCTTGTCAACAACAAACCGTCACAAACAGCGGGCTATCGTGCAAAGAAAAGGTAGCAACGGGGAGACAGCTTCTTTGCGGCTTTAACTTCCTTGTATGGTAATCAGCCATCACCCCTCAGATAACTCAGCAAAACACGCTTTAAACAGGCGGTCAGATTAGAAGACGAAAGTAGACACGCCACTGGTCGACGGCGAGCCATGTCCAAGAACGACCTAAGCCAAGCAAAAGGCGGGACAAGTGGATTCCAAGCTAGTAGATGAGACGGAGCGAAGCCACCTATTTTGGTCGTCAGCGACTTCATTTCCCACTGCCAAAAACACTTTTGTCCACATCGAGCCTTGCGCCACCATAAATCCGACAGAAAGAACGAGGCTCTCCTGGGTAAGCGGTGAATACGCAAAGGTAATACGCACTATCTGATGTTCTAAGAAACCAGCACAGCCACTGCCCAGCAATCGTCTACACACACCTTTGTTGCGGAGATGGCGGTGCCACACGACACCAGCACTGCTCCGCAGACAGTGGTGATCAAAGAATTGCAGGCGCCTCAGATCCTCAGACGAAGAGGCCAAGTCCCGTGCCGTTAGAGTAGGACGGCGCTCATTGTGGCCTTGTAAATTCGAACGACCAAACCGAGTGTAAGTTGATTCTGACGCCACATATGTCGCAAATTCAAGAAGGCAGTTCAGGCTTTTGCAATACGCAACTGAATTCCGTCGCTATGCGGCTATGGTTGCTTATGCAACTGCAAATGTAAGTGAATTGGACAACTACCTCAAGTTCCTCGCCATCAAGGGTCAAGCGGATAACGAGTGGCTGGTGGTCCTTCAAAAACACTGCAATTTGAAGGTGCAAAGCGCATACAAATAATGGTACCAATCTAGAGATGCTATTCAGCGTTGATTGCGCAGCCCTATCGGCGTAAACCTCCATGACATTTTCGTCCGCATAACCAAGATAATTGGCCTTCCACCAGGCAACACTATGACACCTCCAAAGTGATGATCTGCAAGGGAACATTCGACGATGGAGCCCACGAAGAATTGAACAAAAACGGAAAAATTTGACAGCCCAGATGAGCGCCACTTGTTGTCGAAAAGATACCAGATAATTTACTGTAGACACTAACGCGGCCAGTGATATTCCTATAGAGCACGTAGAATGTTCACATATTTCGTGAATACACCTTTCCGCGCACATACTTCTAACAGAATGCATCAGTCGATGGAGTCGAACGCAGCTTTAAAGTTCAGGAAAACAGCGATTGTTGGTTTGCAGTATGTGTGGCGCAGCTCTAAAACCTGCCAGAGCGGAAACCTGTTTACTCCTCCATACTCCGGGATTACCGTTCCGCAGTAAGGAGACGAATGAGGCAAGAAATTCTGTCACAACTGGCGTTAGGCTAATACCCCTGTGGTTAGCACAGTCGGTGACAATGCCCATCTTGAATAGTGCCACTATGATCAATTCACTAAGTTAGCCGGGATGGTCTCTGCCATACAGATATGTTCGAACAGAGAGGTCAGGAGTTTGCATAAGACCACACCTCTACCCTCAAACAGTGCAGATGGGAGGGAATCCAGACTCATAGCACGGAAACGATAGAGGGCTGTGATCGCGTTTCGAAGAAGCCTCTAAACTAAACGTCCATGGCACATCCTATATCACTTGAGTACGAACAGATCCGGAATCAGAGGGACAACTGAACTGATCTTGAAAGTGCTCCGCCAAACGATCCATACGGCGCACTTTGTTGTGATTCAGGGCACCCGCGTTGTCTCCGATTGTCTCGCTGACGCTTGGTTCCTTGGATCTAGTGGTGCGGATCATGTAAAAAGAGTTTGCGATGATTGCCTACTGTTCCTGCCTCCTCCATTTCTTTAGCCCGACTGGTTCACGAGGCTTCCTTGTCAGCATGTAGGTTCGGCTTTAGTCAGCGCTTACGAATCCGCAGTCACATGGTGCACAGAGTCAGCAGGGAGGGTGCTTCCAGGCACAGTGGCTTGCGCGGTAAGTACTGATAGTACCACAAGCAGATGCTCCTGCAGCCCGACCGATGTCCTATTCCAATGATACCCAGCATCATTAGGACAAGGGAGCTGGAGTTCGGTACGCAGTGCGTTCTGGTACGATTGCTAGACCGAGGACTGAGATAACTTCTCAGTTACCAATGGAGGGAAAGGCTTAGTACGCCTCCCGGCAAAGTTCATGGAAAAGCGACAGCGTACCAAGGCATGATCACAGTCGATCAAGTACTTCAGAACGGGTGGCAATCCGGGATGGAACCACGCCACTTATGGCAATGTGATCTATTTGGGTCCATCGCTAGCCAGCTACAGGAGGACGCCAAGTGGAACTTCGGCGCCCACTGTGTCTAAAAGCGGTGCTACTAAGAAACAGCCGGTGTTCCGAGTACAGTTGCAACAGACATTGCAGTCCGTTCGTACGGAATTAAGTCCATACTCGCTACCTACCTGAGCATTCGAAGAGTCCAGTAGACCTACTCGCGCATTCATATCTCTTGGAAGAACTATGCTATCTGAACTGTTAAGACTGCGTAGTAGAGTGTTCAATTCGTGGTTGAATGTGTCCTTGGCAGCAACAGAACTGCAGTCGCTTGGGGAATTAGCGGAAATCACAAACAAACAGCGTCTTCTACTACTTCGTGAAGCAAGCTTAGTTGGTGTCGTCAAACGGACTACACACAAATGGCTGCTCACGGTAATCCAATCAACCAATGATGACTCAGCCTTGGAGCCGAAAACGATGCCTATCCTAAGTTGACCAGTGATTGCTGCCTCAGTAACTTCGGGTGCGTGCAACCAATAGTGGGAAGACAAGCCGGGCGCAGTTAATTCAACAACCCGTGAGAGTCACTGATTCTAGTTTCGGACACGCAGCAAACGTCAATAGCCAGTGTGTCCAACGTGCATGCGAGTGCGGCCTGCTGAATGCCGCCATGGAAAGGGGACGGTGTGGCTTTATAAGAGACTCCATGATAGGCGTCCAGTGAGTGGTGCGGAAGGTAACTACAGATAGTGACTACAGTGTCCTTAGGGCTGCTGATGAAGGATGCGGTCGAAGTTTGAAGAAATAGTCATGGATGTACGTACAGATTAACTGCAGCGATAATGTAGCATCAACAGCTGCTATCAGGGGTACATTCAGAGAGGTACGGTAGAGAAAACCCGCTGGTAATACAACAACACTGTTCTCCGTCACCGAATTTTGTTACTCCACGTAACTAATCAAAAACGGCCAAATGTTGACTAGAAACTTTAGTGCCTCTGATTATCTGCCTCTCATCATCTATGCTCCTAAGAGGGTGATGCTCGTTTCAAAATGAGCAAAACGCCTTGGTATCCCGCACCGCGATAACTGCAGCATGCTTGCCCGACAGGCCTGATGTGCACTACAGTATTGAGGTCAAACAAGAAGCAAGGGCACATTCAGTTGCGGACATCATAAGCACTGGAATACTCGTGATGAGCAACATCTACGTCAACGCAATGCAGAAGATTGTGACGCGCGTTACTTGTCAAAGAGGTCGGCTCACGTACACGTGAAAGTATCACACATTTTATTGGTCACTACCGTACGGTCAAACTAAAAAGGTTTCAAACGAATGATGTATTCAACATGCTACTCACTCATGTGAACAGACTGCTCGTGGATCCGGACCACGTCCAAGCGAGAAAATGTTTTCTCACAGTACGTGCATTTGTGAGGTCGCTCTTCTGGAACGTAAAAAACGATGGTTACACACAGTATTAAAAACGTGTTTTAGAGAAAACGTGATGGGTTGCCGCAAATGTAATCAAGACGGGTTACCGAAAATGCATGAGACTGATGTCCCACTTCGCCCGATTTTATCTATGGCTAACTCACTCTACCATGCTATCGCCCGATGGCTAGGAGAAATTCTTGAGCCAGCGACTTACACACTACAGCCTTCGTGACACTTTTCAGTTCAACGAGAGCATCAAAGACAGCTTTTGTGTGGACAAAAGAAGCTGATCGAAGCTCTTAAGCTATTTTGGCTAGACAAAACGGAAAATTATGAGACCAGCAGTAATCGTTCAACTACACCGGTGCCCTAGTGGGCGGTTAGCATATGTTAATTGCTGGTTCATGCCCCTGGGCGGCACTGAACTGATCGAATACACTGTTACGCCCATTGATATTGTATTCATATGATAGTACAGGTCAAAGGATGAATCATCTAAAACAAATGAATCATCAACCCGAGCTAACAGTATTCTGAAACACTTTAAACAATTTTTTACCTTCGTTCCTTTGTTCATAATGATTGAACGGGAAGTTTGCAATCGTCTTACAATACAATTGGAAGCGATCGGGTAGTCATCACTTCAAAATGCTTGGGGAACGAGCGGTTAATAGATTAATCAAATGCGCAACGTTTCGATTTTGACTCAAAAGCTTCTTGAGGGCAAGGAAATTAGCTTAAAATTGACTGGTATTTGATACCGATCATGGGTAAGTTACATTCAGAGACTAAATAACTTGCAGTTCATGGGCGAAAGATTACAGAGGTCAAAGTCACCACGTTCTTGCATGCTCCCTGGGTTTTAGCAACAATCAACGAGAGTAAAGGCTGCTGCTCAGAAGGCAGTTACTGGCATGGTCGGGCAATCTTAAGTAGACTGTTAAAAGGAAATGGGCTACTGATGGAAATGGTCTTCGATACTCAGAAATTTAGTGGAGAGGATTTTGATAGTCCACTCCAACTTCAGATCCATCCGACGACGCCAATGAAACTGCACGCCAGGCAATAGACGGCCCTACTCCATTTATTCGGTTGACGCAGTTGTCAGTCTTGGTTATTTCCACAGACTCAGCAATTTGACTTTGTTCGGCTAACCGCAATCCACGCCTGATAACTTTGACATCGAAGTCAATTTCGTGCCGTGTCGAGCGCATGCATTGCAACCGCTGAATCCGATCAGAGCTCTATAATCCATCAGGTTCTTCGGAGGTAGTGATATGCGCCGCCAATGTTCTGAAACATGTGAACGGCTTCGTTCACTGAACAGCTAAAACCTGGATCTCAGCAACTTCCTCGGAACTTTTGGATCGTCGACGCACCGTGCCCGCAGGTATGAAACACAATGAAATCCGTCGGTCCATCTCCCAACAGTTGAAAGCAACCCATCGTTCTGACGGTAAATCCTGGTGTTCCAGTTGTGATGCGATGAAAACCAATGCATCGGTTGGAAACTGTCGCAGGTTGTTTCGCCTCATCAAGGTCACCCGCTGAAATTCACACGCCAGCAGTCAGACAATCCGTGAGTTAGACGGCACAAAAATCACCAACCTGCAGAGGCGATTAGAGCACTGGGCAGAGCACTTTGCTCTTCAATTCAAACTATCCAACACAGCCCTTTGTGACACCATCTCCACCGCATGGTGCTTGGCTACTCTCCACTGACCTTCCCTCCGAAGTGCAATCCATTCTCCGAAACGGCATAAAGCTGCCGGCCCTGACAGCCCTCCTCTGGCTTTTTTCAGATGGTGGGGATATACTTGTCAATGAATTGCTCGCACTTTTCACAAAAGTTTGGACTAATGAGAAAGTCGCCAACTCATGGGGAGACTCAACCGTTGTCCCGCTTCAGAAGAAACGCCCGCGCAAAGAGTGCACTAATTACCGCGCTATCTCACTGATCTCAGTTGCTTCCAAGATTTTTAGTCCATTCTAATTCGCAGGCATTTCCCCAAAAGAGAGTTTAAAAAAAGAACTAACAGGTTTTCGAGCAAGCCGAAATTACATTGAGCAAATCGTCAAGCTCCGATAAATCCTGGAGCTTAGGGACATCCACGGTCGACCAACAATCGTAGTCTTCTTGGACATTCGCGTGGCATTCGATTCAGTAGACAGAGCTGCATTGCGGAATTGTCTACTAAGGAAGAGTGAACCCGACAAGTTTGTCGCCATTCCGATGGAATTGTACAGTCACACGTCAGGCAAAATTAAGGCTTACGCCAGGCCTCGGTTGAAGTCAACAGCGTCGTTCAAAAAACTTGCCCTATTTCGTATTTCCTCTTCAATTTTGCCATCAAAGATGTCGTACAACGAGCACTGGAAGGTGTCCCAAATTGCGGTGATGAGCTCCTCCCTGGCGCCAGAATCATAGACGAAGACTACGCCGATGACATCGCTTTGCTGTGTGACAATCCGTAAACCGTCCAAAACAGCTTAATACGCTTGGCGATTGGGGCATCCAATTATGGCTTGTATTTCACCCCTGCCAAATGTTAAGTGCTATTTCAGGATTGGTAGGGGCCTGCGTCCGCGCTCACCATTGCTAGTGACATTCGGGAACAAGTGGATTGCTTCAATTATTTAGAGAGTAGCATCACCGCGGGTGGCGCTGTTGAAGATGGGGTGTGACAGCGCATTGAAAAAGCCCGCCCTGCTTTCATCAAACTGAGACACCTGTGCCGTCGTCGTGACATAAGTCTCAAGCTCAAGAGCAGGGTATACAATGCTTCCATCCGAACGGTGCTGCTTTAAGGCTGTGAGATCTGGCCTGTTCGGTCGTAAGATATTAGAGCACTGCCAGTTTTTGACAACCGTTATCTGCCGAGGATGAGTTTTGCGTGGTAGAAACATCACATACGCAATACGGTTAATGAAAGAGTGCTTAAAGCGAACAGTTCTCCGGCACCATACGCGTTGGCTCGGCCACGTACTGCGGATGTCAGCACATCGCCTTCCCCGGAGGAAAGCATTCACAGCGGTTCCTGGAAGCGACTGGAAAATAGTGTCGCGATTGAAAACCAACGACCTGGAAAAGGAGCATGAAGAAAGCAGCCTCAACCATAGCTTCATTCGGATCAGCGCGCACCGCAGATTGGGGACAAAGTGAATCGAAATTCCCGTGGTTGCACAAGTTGGATGTGATGGCATGTAGCAGGCATGAGTGTTGTTGTGTCGTTTCATCTGCTTATTGATCTCCAGTACATATTGTAAAAAAGCTAAAAATGGCATGTATGAAACCGAAAAGCCGCCTCTATTGCTTTTTTGTACGATTTTTGGCTTCCTTTTGTGCCATGGTTCTGCTGACACATTGTCGGTATACAGACGTGCGAATATGGTTGGCAGCATCCGGTTTCGGATTTGCCTGTCACTGTGACCAGCCACAGGACGCCTGCGCCTACAGAGGGACCACGGGTGGCTTGTGTTGCACCACCCATAGCTCCAACCACCTACCTCATATCCAGTGTAAACCCGAAGGAAGAATACCGGGAGACACGTGGATGGGACGCACGCTTCATCAACGGAGTCAGCCCACACTCCTCCAACATGCACAACCGCGGCATTGCTGATTAGCAAAAGTGGTACTCATGTGTATCAGATGTACACAAGGCCGTAATCCGCTCCACACTGGATGGAACTATTGTTTGAGCCCAGCACGGACACGAGAACAGTGCACCCGTCCCCCTCAGCAACGATTCAGTCTCCTGGAGAAAGCAATCGAGGTTCAGGGTTTTACATAGGTAAGCACCTCGTCAACATTCACAGCAACCGTAGCGACACAAGGGATATCAACCAACCAACATAGAATTCGAAGTAAAATAAGTGCGCAAAATTAACATGGAATATGCAGCAGAATGACAGACCTGAGCAAATCAAATAAAGAGGAATACTTTTTATCTAGGTTAAGATCTAGTCTAAGTCGATGAAGGCAAACTTCGGTGAATAAGCATGATGTATGTATGCAGCATCAAAGTGTTGATGAGGCATATATAGTGCTTTTCCGGGCATTTGGACGAGTTTCTGATCTGGAAACTGGCTGCGAAGAACCTCACTTAATGACATCAAAATCCCCTACTCATGAGTACATCAAAATATATCCGCCCTGACAGTTTCTAAATGCTATGTCTTACATAGCTACTGTTAGTGGACGTCGTGTTTTTCGGGGCCAACCCTGTCTTCTGCAACGTTCGTAACTTGCATGGCAGTGGAGGATAAGACGCGCTATATCGCAGTTAGCTTGTAACTCGTGACGGTCCGAAGCTGTCCCTCGTGGCGTCCCCAGTGGCATAAGCTGCTGAGTGGCGGTTCAAGCCGCTGGTGGTCATGGGTTCGAATCCTGATGGATCCGATGGATGCGCACTACTGACGATGCCCAACGGGCTGAAACAGCAGTCGAATGCATTTCCGGGCAGTTGGACGACTATCTGATTTGGAAGCTGGCTGCGAAGAACTTCATATATATATATATATATATATATATATATATATATATATATATATATACAGGTGATTCGTTAGAGGTAACATCCGAAAAGCATTCGACGATCGCTTCCAAATGTTATCTGGTTGTTCGGAAAGGAATTTCGTTTTTCACGACAAAAATGAAAAACGATGTCCATATAGCTAATTATTATTTGATTAAACTATATTTTCTCCATTCTTATCCAGTCGCTTTTGCCATCTTTCTGGCACTAGCATGATTCCACGCCCATAAAACCGTTGTTTTTTGCTGTAAAAATTGAGACAAATGATTTTGGACCTCCTCACGAGGTAAAGGTTTTACCGTGCAAAATATTTTGTAGAGGCGGGAACAAATAATAATCAGAAAGTACCAGATATCGAGAATATCTTGGGTATGGCAGTACATACCATCCAACCTGAGAAAGCATTTTGTGGCAAACTTATGTGAGGTTACGCACTATCTTGGTGGAACAATATTGATCAATTCTGGCCTTTCCTCTTTAAATGAATCATGACAGTACACTTTATAATTGATCGTTGTGTTGTCCGGTAGAAGCTCAGAAAAAGGAAGCATAACTTTTTTGATGAATATCCCCTTTCGAATTGTTTTGAGCCGGTTCATCATTTTCAATCCAACATCTCTTGCATTTTTACCAGTGTTGTAGACAACCAAGTTCTCGTCTCCAGTGATGATGTGCTTTAAAATGGATCACATTTTGATGTTTGAAAAGTAAATCACAGACGTCGACGCAAAGCCGCAAATTTCCTTCTGTAAGGTCAGAAGAAACCCATATTGCGAGCTTTGAGGTGAAACCTATACCTTTCAATTGATCATGTACGGTCGAATTATAGAAATTTAAGCTCTCATCAATCTCACGAGCTGTTGTCCGCCGGTTTCCATCAAGAACTGTAAATTATTTAATGTAATTATTTCATTAATGTAGTTAATTAATTATTTATGCCGGAATGAAATTTTTAAACCAGTTTCGGCACTGGTGTTTTGTCAATACATCAACGGATAAATGTTTCTTGCTTGAACAGCATTTTTACCTCTTCGATAGTAAAAAAGTAAAATAAGCCTAAAAGGATGCATTTCACTCTCCATATTTGAAAGGGCGCCAAACAAAAAATACTGCGTGGAACCAATCAAACTTTTCTACAGGCAAGCCTAGCTATATCAGCTGTCAAAATATAAAAATTGCGGCTTAAGTGTGAAGTTGCCTGTGAAAAAATCAAATCATAAGTTGGGAAAAAACGAAATTACTTTCCGAACAGCCAGATAAAAAAACCTTAGATACAATTACTATGCCATTTCCCGGCCAAGCTGTCCTCTTGGGCAACAGAAATAATCTGAGGGGGCATTCAACATGAGTCTACTCAATTAATTTGAGCCGTGCGTGCGCCACTTACTTGTGAAGGTGTGCGTGTATAGCCCGTCGCCTTCAGCCAATTGGACCTCAGACGCACTAAGTCATAGGGGTGCAGGTGGGACGTTTCAGCTTCTACGCACGGAACAAATTGATTGGGTAGACTCAAGTTGAATGCCTCCTCAGATTATTTATGTTGCCCAAGAAGACAACTTGGCCGGGAAATGGTGTAGTGGCGCTACAGTGTATTTACGACCGTTAAATAGAGTTTGCATTCAGCAGTTTTTGTGCTTCATCTGATGGTTATTGTAGTAGTTCAATGTTTGATCCCTGTGTCTTCTTCCGATATACCCAAGTGTGAGGTATTCCGTCGGTGTCCCTTCGAACCAGACCATGCAGGAGGGGCAATTTATTGTATTCCTCCAATTCAATGGTGAACTTGTTGTCCTCAAATGTGTTGCTGATCAAATTGTGTGTACGCTGTATCGAATTGCGTTTTATTACGTAAAATTTATCGTCAAGGTACCGGATCAAAAGCTTCGGATTGATCAGTGACATGACAATATGCTCCAATTTTGGCATTACAGCTTCGACAATGCGTCCTGATATGGGGACCCCATTGGCATTCCTTTCAATTGTTGGTAGAAATAACTAGCCATGCATAGGTCCAATAGTTCCAAAACATACATTTCCGGTTTCACCTTTGCTGTTGTGCTTGGTTGATGCTGCAGTAATTCCATCATCGTCACCTTGACAAATTCGTGGTTAATCGACGTGCAGAGAGCAGTGACATCGAATGACAACTCAATTTCACGGTCCTCTATCATGACACAAGACAGTTTGTCAAAGAACTGTTTAGTATTTTTATGCTTTGCTCATATCCGGCGACCAGGGGTTTTAATCTTCTCCTAGGGTTGTTGTCAGCTTGTTGACAGTGTTACTGGAAGTGAAACGATTGGTCGAAGTGGGGCCCCGTCCTTGTTTACCTTCGATACCCCATAGAATTGTGCAATATTGGTATCGATAACCGTTACCTTAAAATACAGCCCATTTCACTTTCAAACAAATTAGGGGTACAGATGTTATTGGTAAATTACTCCAGGCGATGAACAATATTCCGTTTCTACTGCGCTGTAGAAAAAGAAACCGTACCATTCAAGAAACGCGCCAACTGGCAGACAGAGCGCGCTGTGGCGACTGAGAAAATGTGGTAAAGATCTGTACAATATCGTAAATGCCAAAATCAGATCTGTGGATGTGTAATATGATATTTCACGTCAGAATGATGGGTCGCGCTGCAGTTATGGAGCGCTAGTCGCCTCTTCGGTGTTTTACGCCCGACCGCTAGGATGTGAGGTTTCACTTTATAGAGGAAGTTAAGGCACTAGTACAGTTGCGTGTTAATAGTACTGCCAAAGTGAGCAAATAACTAATGCGGTAAAAGATGGAAAGATCAAAGCAAACGCTCTCTGGTTCGTGCTAGTGTGCAGAACATGGGGGGACTTGTTTCATGCAAGTTCCTGTCCCATACTCAATGTTTTTCAAGTGGTCCGGCGTCGCAATCAATAGTTTACTTTTCCGATATTATCATATGCAAATATTAACATAATCTCAAGGAAGATCACTGGCCCGATCGAGTAACCCAGTAGAACAAAGGGAACTGAAACGAAACCGTGAATAAATCTAGATGATGGGTACCTATAAAAAAATCTTAGTTAAGAAAACAATAGCTAGACATTTAGTCCACACTTAAACTCACAAACTGGCCGGTTGGAGACGCGCTTCCGCTGCTGCTTTCAGGATTCTTTTTCGGATATCTTGGTGCATTGGATTTAAAGCGAATTTTCTAAACGGTTGGTTTCTATCGTTTAACTCCTTCTCGAACAAGTTTAAAGTCTATAGGCATAGGCTTAGTGTATTCATACCGCACTGCAACTCTGATACTCCACATTCCTTTTCCCCCTTAATCCGCCGCAATTGTTCCTTCCAGCTGCTCAACCGATTAAGGTCTTGCCCAAGCTTACGCTGACAAGCACAGACGTCAAACATTTCTTCAGACACCGGCGACTCATTCAAAAGAACAGCAACACATTTACAAACACAAGCAACATACCTGGCTGCATACCACATTTATGGATCCACATATATGAAACCCTAATATACCAGTGCCACGTGTTGCT
>OX104069.1:21462433-21498562 GCA_944474145.2 Dicrocoelium dendriticum
GTTCATATCAAACTTGACCAAGTCGGCTGATTGCGGACAGTCGATGTCTATTCTCTTCTTAGACATGGAACAAGCATTCGACCGCGTACCCCATGCAGAACTTTTAACAAAGTTAGCCTCTTATGGGTTTTCTAACCCATTACTAGCATGGCTGTCATCTTTCTTGTCTACACGCACCCAATGTGTCAGAGTAGGAAACTGAGTATTTTTACCTATGCCAGTAACCAGCGGCGTTATACAGGGAAGCGTTTTGGGCCCACTGCTATTCCTATTATGCATAAATGAAATTTTCCGAATCTTCCGACATGGCAGACGCTTTCTTTTCGCGGATGATATCAAAGTTGTGTTCGCTTTTGATAGCATAAATGAACTAAACGGCGCCCAAACAATACAGATGGAGCTCCTGGACCTACAGCTGCGGTGCTGAGATTGGAAAATGACATTCTCTGTTGGCAAATATAAAGCCCTATCCTTCAGATGTAACCTTATTAATGACATACTGACAACAGATGACAAACCAATCACCTGGTGCACAACGATTCGTGATCTCGGAGTTCGCTACACAATCTCTTTCAACTTCTCCGAACAGGTACATCGTGTCAGCGCCAAAGCGAGATTTATCATAGCACGTATGTTCAAAACGTTACGCTTTAATAACTCTAGAGAAGCTATGTATAAAGCATATGCCCGTCAAATCTTAGAGTATTGCCCATTAGCATTCACAAATTTAAAAATGTATGACAAAAGCAATCTTGAAAAGTACAACTTTTCTTCACCAAACGGTTACTAGGGTTTGGATACTTGACTTATCAACAGCGATGTAAACTGCCGAAGCTCGAACCATTATGGTTGAGAAGAAGTAAGATTTATCTTATATTCCTGATTGATTTAGATCATAAAAAGTTCTGCGGAACCAGATACTGTCCAGTTTGAAAGTTTCTATCAATGTGCAACTAGAAATACATCATCCAGCTTTCGCATCGCTAGAGTGCGTACAAGGTTGAGCGTCAAACTCTTTCGCATGAGAGACAGAACGTTATAGAATAAGCTGCCTGAATCCATTGGATGCAACAACAGTAAGCACATATTTCAAGCTCAAGTATTCAACCACTTCACGAGAGGAGGTATTACGTATACTGGGCGAATCTATATCTCTAGACGATATTTATGAGAGAGGTCCCATAGAACTTTAAAGGTCGAGCCTCACATCTACCACATTCAAAATTCTGCTCGGCTTAGATCTTACCTCGTACTGACTGCTTATCTGCCTTTTGCTTTGCTTTCGTTGTTAAATGTTTTATTTACCCCATTCGGGGCTACCGGGGTGCCTAACGTGAGGTTTCGGTTCAGTTAGTTTCACTGGTTACTGGTCATCTGATTTCCTTTTTTGCCTTGTCTGGGATTGAAAAAAGTGCACCCCGGTACTCCATATCATAACATTCCAGAGAGTAGTCGAAACTGTCGGTCGTGCAGTGCAGGGATTGGAGAGAGCCACACCGAAATCCTCCACTTCGGTGACGGTCCCAGTGACCGTATTGGCAGAGGCTGACTTTAAAGTCAACCGATGCCAGGACTGAGATTGTGTCGCAATCCAAGACACACGGCGGGTGTTCCAAGATCCGAAAATCCACTTCTAACCGCTGTATCAAACACTGCTCGCGGAGCTCAAGGGCCTAGTGATCATGGCGATAGCCGCTAAGCACTATGCGCCGAGTTCCATTACCAGCTCGGCTATCTCTACTTGATGAGTCTAAACAAAGACGATCCGTCGATCGTGGAGTGCAGGGATGGAAGAGAGCCACACCGAAACCCTCCATTCCGGATAGTCAATTAACTAATCCTCTGATGAAACAACAAATCTGACCCACGTTTTTGTCATTCCACTTCAGTTAACCTTAGCCCTCCATCTCTTAAATTTTATCAGACTTGAACGCTCGTCGTCTGCCGATGTCAACACTGGCAGATTGGTAGAATGAAAAGCCAGATCATTTTCGGTACCTTATTATAACCTTGCTCTTCAATAGTTCATATTCATTTAACCTGTCCCAATAGTTAACCGTGTGTCAGAGTGACTCCTGTCATCTCGGATATCCGGACTTCCAGGATTTTCGACAGCCATTACATTCTACCTTGGCCATCTCCATGAAATTCTCTTTTACCTGGCTCCATATCCAACTATGCGCCTTTTCAATCTCAGGCACAGTGACAGGTGGACACCCAACTCCTAGTTTTTTACAGACCTGCTCTACCACGCTTATACTTTTATTCGTACCCTGGCGTAATAACAGTTATCATCGTTCAGAATAACCACGGAGGTGATAGCTGATGAAGCATACAAGCCTTATTGTATGTAGTAATAATTCGAAGTATTGCGGCTATAAAGCTTTCCACTACATTTCATGACCACATATACTATTGTGCTACACCTTTCGGATTTCGTTTGACAATTTAGAAACTAAATGTGCCAACATCTAAGTCGCTTTTCCTGTCATAGCTGCGTCGTACACAAATGTTGTCATGTACCAAACGATGCACCTTTCGCTCTCATTGGACTTAGCGCCAGAGTCTGTTGCTATTAGAATCTATGTTTCATTCTGAAGTAGTTATCACACAGATTAAGGCTATCTGCATCAGGCCGCATTTTTACATATCCCAAAAGAACTACTAGGGAAATGACAAGAACGCTAGGTAAATTTTATATATTCCTTGAAAAACGGATGTCTATATGTTGGATTATTCTTTGCCAGATATTAAGGCGTTATTTATTTTTACTGGTAATCATGTTATAGCCGTTGCTTGCCTAGCTTCATACTATTATTTATTTTGTTTCCTTCCTGAGTCCAATACGGACTGGAACTTCCGAACGTGTTTTGATCAATCGATAAAGTTGGACTGCGCGCCAGCGGGAGTTTAAAAAATGGCTCATCCATGAAAGTCCCATTTCCGCCTTCTGGTCAGACTGCGCTGGTTCAGATCGACGGGATATCCGTTAACGGAGGATATAACCCCAGCACAATCATCTGCACTTAACCCTGAATAACCTGAACTGAAGTGCTGCACACTTCCGTACGTGCCTTTTACCTCCAAAGTGCAAAGCACTAGTGCTGGACAGGACTGATTCGTTGCCGAGACTATGCTTTGCAGTTGTTCATGTGATGCTGAAACGTGGACTGATACGAGCAATAGAGTCCTATGAAGCTGAACTTTGCAAATCGCGAAGCACCAACATCCAGATTTCCTGAGTGCCTCAAAAGAGTGGTTCTCATAGTTTGGTGGATACACAGCATAATGTATGGTGAAGGACTTCATAATATATTGAACTTGCATCGCCCATGACGGTTGTCGATCTCCCTGTGTGATTATGGACCACCTCGCATGACCAGTGATGCTAGCTGCCATTCGTGTCAGTCATAAGAATGGCAAGCATCCCAATCCAACTGGCACCGCACGGTTTTCGAAGGCGGTACGCTCGTCATCAAAATTAAAAGCCACCAGTGGAATTTACAGATAGGTAAGGTGGGAAATCCGCTGGTAATCTAACATTGTCCCTTGCTCCATACATAACTAATCAAAAACGGCTAAACCTTACGACATATCCCTGGTGTCTGTATCACAGCATCTATGCACCTTAAATAGTGACGCTCGTTTCAAATCGAGCAAAAGGGGTTTGGCATCCCACACCGCGATAACTGCAACATGCATGTCCGACAGGTCTGATGTGTACAACAGACGAGTTGTGACAAAGAGCAACGGCACATTGAATCGCATTGGTGAACCGTAACAATGCCATCCATATCGAGTGATCTTTAGCTACCGAGTGTGAGTTAATTGTGATAGATCCAGTTGTTAGAGTCGAGTGTTAACTTTCAATGACATTCGCCAAAACATGAACAGAATGCAGCGGCGATGATGAAAATATAGAGATGTAAGCAAAGGAGCTCTCGGAAACACACACATAGAAGAGGTAATATACAACAAATAAGGAATGTACAATGTATTCTCAGAGTGAATGCTTCCAGCATAAGTAAGCACATCTCTTGCGCTTGGTGTCACGCGCGTGTGCACAAGAAAATACTTCAGTGGAACACTAATACATTTGATGAGCACTAGTCACCAAGTGAACCCAGATGATTCATTCATAGTCCTCATGCGCAGTCAAAGGCTACACATACTCGAGCTACTCGAGGCCATTGTGATCCAAGGAAAGCGCCCACCGCTGTGTCCAAAAACAGTTGACAGCGACATTAAGACTATCGTGGTGGCGTGCAACGCACCAATCGGGAAACACGTTATCTAGAATGGATTTCATGTGACCTAGTTTTTGCATTCCTTGTTAGTTGCTTGTATTATGGTTGACAAGTAAAAGCACGAAATGACAATGTCATCCCATAATCTTCGTCTTCAGATTTTCTTATTTTAAACGAAAAGGACAGCAGATGCATACCGACTATTGGTAGCACTGTTTCGCTGCTACGAAACGGCAGGGCCTCAAGATAGTAGGTAGGAGAGAACACTGATGAACCCATGAATACCACCAAACAGGACACTTTAAATATGTATCCTACCAAGGCATACACAGATGGAGACTACAGAGTATCGGTACTCTGCGAAAAGTTTTCATGATGAAACGACCTGAGAGCGCAGGGTCAAACGGAAGAGGAAGTGATCCGCCGATGAGCGAAAATTGCCTCCACGTGGTTACAGTGAAGGGAACAAAATAACAGTCATTACTGAGTACCGTAGTACAAGACCGTTTACCCAATCCAGCAACCCAGCAAGCGAAAAAAACACTTATTTCTGACTGCAGGAGACGATATCCTGGAGATAATAGATAAAGCATACAGGCGAATCAGTGAAAAAGCCACCATATGGCGTGCTCGGCAACTAGCAAATATGTAAATAATTCTGAGTAGCAAACATAAACAGCGACGCCGCTGTTTGATTCTGTGTAAAAAAAATTAAAACGAGGAAGCGATTAGTCAAACAATGTCAAAAGAAAATTGCGAAGAAATTTCTTTTCGATAAATCTCTTCAGGTAATTATAATTATGTGCCTCATAACCATTTGTGCAGTAACTATTGCTAGCGATGCGACCCAAAGTCGTGAATGCTGTGATCGGATGAACGGTGGTAATCTATGACTATTTGAACCCACTACCGTTGACCAATATGTCCGAAGTCAGAAGAGTATTCTTTGCGACTCTCATGCTGATTATGTTCACCAGTTGAATCAATTTAACAACGCGCACCCATCGCTGTAATTCACTTGCGAGTTTGAAGCGAACAGTAAGCTACCTATTTTGGATGTTTTGCTGCGACGACGAGAGAACGGATCGCTTGAAAGAAAGGTTTTCCGCAAGCCAACCTGGGTAGGTCGGTATAAGCACTTCCACAGTTTGGTACCGATAAAGTACAAACGAAACTTTGTACGTTGTCTGTAGTATCGGTCCACAAGGATTTGCAGCCCCGAGACACTAGATGTGGAAAAGAATTACATACTCAAGACATTGGAAGGCAACGCATACCGAACTGCTTTCAGCAAAAAGCATTCCCAGCTCCGAGCTAAGCTTAAGCCGACAATGACCGTGAGAAGGAAAGATATTTTCCTCTCAGTGCCTTTCAAAGGAGACATACAGTTCGAACTCTTGAGTAGGAAATTGACTTTCGCGCTAACCCAAACGTACCCGGCCACCAAAGTACCGCATTGACGCCGAAACCGTTCCTCACATCACCAACCGTCTAAAAGACAGAATTCCGGTCCAGCCCGAATTCTATGTCATATACCAGTTCACTTGCACCTGTGGTGCGAGATACCTCGGACACACGACCAGAAGTCTGTCAAAGCGGATAGCGGAACACTGCCCTGCCTCATTACAGCGTGGTACCACCAGAAATGTACACAGCTCCATTCTAGGACACCTAGTAGATTATGGACATAAAACACAAACGTAAGAGGTCTTTCAAAAAATGTAGGTAGCAGAAAAACGCTGCACAAAAGGACTCAGGAAGCACCTACTAGCCACAGCAGAAGCAATTGCGATCAAGCAACCGAAGCCGGAACTGTGTAAACGGCGTGCATTCATGCAGAGTATAACCCTACAGTGTCGCTAGCCTAGTCACCTGACTTCTGACATATTGGTCAACGGTAGTGGGTTCAAATAGGCATAGATTACCCCCGTTCATCCGATCACAGCATTCACGACTTTGGGTCGCATCACTAGCAATAGCTACTGCACAAATGGTTATAAGGCTCATAATTGTAATTAAGTGAAAAGATGTCTCGAAAAGAAATTTCTTCGCAATTTTATTTTGACATTAGAATGGGGATGATTTAGGAATCAATGTCAATCAACCTGTGGGGTCACACATACGGATCACTATTTGGCTAGCATACAAATTACTGATTGGTTCGTCTCCATGCTTAATTTGATCGTTCCGTACCACTACTCCTAGCATGCCCCAATAGCTGTTTACCTCATACCAACTGCCCATGCAATGCTCCTATTTTAGCTTACAGTCCTCGAGATCGCGTTGTCAAAGTAAACGAACACAAACGAACAAAGCAAACATAAGCTGGCATGGTATAACGATTTGAAGCGGTTCGTTAAACTCCAAAAGACATCCGAATTTAAGACTACAGCAGAACGGGAAGTCTAAACCATCGAGATCAGCTGACCCCATAACGAAATCGGTAGCCTTAGTGAATTTCGTACACTGCCCGATGCAGTATCACTCACTGGAAGTACACAATAAACAAGCAGAATTTTGTCACTGAGTTGGATACGCTGAAGTCATCAACTTATCGCGGGTAACAATAGCAATTCAGAAGTGATTCCATTAGAATGGGACCACAAATGCAGGAGAAAGGAATCAGGCAACAAGATAAAATGACCCAGAGGAGAATCAACGGCAAGTTCATCAGGGAATTGGTATAAATTCACCATCCACTTTCTTAGCCGGAATGTTCTCAAGGCACTCAGTTTGTGTGTTGTGAATTACAGCTGAACACAAGGTGCGATGCACATAGGCCAAGTTGCTATTTCAGCACGCGCCAAGATTATTGATCCCATATGGACAACTCATTGACAGAGGCTGAAAGTGATCTTAATTCCTTCATTATTCATCAACCCCGGGAGCACAATTGACAAAATGCAAAGAACACAACTACCGACCAAACCCCAATATCCACATCCCCATGTATTAGACGAAGGTAGATGATCACTGCAGATGCATCACAGTGCACTTAATTGGACCGCAAAGAAATGGACGCTCGCATCCTACTGACCCCGCTCTCATAGTCATAGATAATTCAGTTATACATGGATCTATATTCTGTCAAGGCTATGCACGCTATCCAGGATGTCTTTTGTGTAATTCAGCTGCGATGAGGATTACACACCCCTTGTTACTTCGAGGAAATCAGCGCAAATATGTAGACAAAAAATCAGCAACTTCATCAGTTCTTTTCTGATTCTGGAAAATCCTACAGTCGGCAGCAATCTCTACGTCAACTGCGATTAAACATTGTCAAATCACATTGAAAAACATGTGACGCACGTTAACCGAGATAGAAGCAGTCTGATGGCAAATAGCGAATGTATAAGAAAGAATCGGATCATCATAATCACCATCAACAGCAATACACGTCAGCTGAGAGAGAGAGAGAAAGCCGCCTCCGCTAAAGTGCCGCAATACAAAAAGATATTAAAAATGACACTATGAAAAATTCAAAAAATCAATTTAATGTTAAATATTATAATATTAAGTTACTAGTTGAGCGTGGTTGGAGGGGAGTCTAAAGGAGATGGCGGTGAACAAAGGAACCCACAGCACAGACCCCATTGTGGCCGGCTCCTAGCCATATCAGCGAGTGTGTCCTTCGGATCCCAGCACGCAGCTGGGATGCATCAACAGACGCCATCTTCGAAGTGAGGGTTTTCATTCCTCTTTATCAAATCATTGTTTAGCCTCCCCTCCTCTACAATCCAAACCCAGGACGCGCAAATAATGCACGTCGCGGGAGTCGGTGGGCTGGCATGCGCAACACGTGGCCCATCCATCAGAGCGCGGTGGGTGAAATAATGATGACGAGTGGTTCACCAGCTTTTCCTGTACCAAATACGCAACGCCGGCCACATTCATTGCTCACGTGGTACCCCAACCGGACGAGTCAAGTTGCGAAGGCAGCAATGGTCGAACGTAGCTAGCCTCAACATTGGTACCAAACAGTTCACAAGACACCCAGCTAAACATTCCGTCTCTACCGTCCAAACCATGATAAAAAATGTTGCGAAAGAACGGCGCGTTCAACACCCTACTCACTCAGATGAACAGACTGCTCGTGGATCCGGAGAGTGCCCATAAGGGAAAACGTTCTCTCGCAAAACTTGCATTTGTGAGGCCGCTTTTCTGGAACGGAAAACAATAATTCGGCAGTGGTACTAAGCGCAAAAGAATAAACGTTTATGGGAAAAGTAGCAGATTGCGACCAATACAATCAAGATGGCCTTCAACGATTGATCAAATGATGCCGAATAAAAGGTAAAGGATAGCAAAGGAACTGCATAACAAAAGTCCGGTAAGAAATAGTCTACCAGAATGCACAATATACAACCTACAGGGTGGTGCACGAAATGACATACCATTTGCTTCGTTTATTACATACTAACAAAATATCATCATCAAAATATTACAAAAATAGTGCAGGATTAATTGTATTAGTATGGAAATTTAGTTCAAAGTAGATTTGGAATAAATCCATTCGCCATATATATATATATATATATATATATATATATATATATATATATATATATGTATATCATACACAATCTGTGGTCCCAAATATTGTGACATCGGAATCATAGCTGAATAAGAAAACAGTATGAATAATAAGAAAATAACAACAACAAATGCTTCTTTTTTGTGCAGTTTACCACATGGTTTTGAAAACAATTTCTCAATTTTTTAGGGGAAGGAGGGACACCGAAACACACTGATGCACACGTCCGCCATTGACATCGATCTTGAGCAATGGCTTCCAAGGTCTTCAGCCAGCAAGTATCCGCATCACTCGGACCCCAAACCAGGTAGTCGACAACAACCGGCCCAGGCCAACCGTTTTGTCAGCTTTTTCATGCGGCTTCTCCATGTTATCGGCTGTCCATTATGCAGTCTCTTTCAGTCCTCTCCAGCAACCGCAAACAACGCACAACGCGGGTAACGCTGGACAGGCCGGCGCAATACGTGTCCCAACCACCGCAGCTGATGCAGTAAGACGAGCTCCTCGAGCAAGTGGCTTCCTCGTCCCAAGACACGCTGTGTAACTTCCACATTGCTTACGTGGTGCTGCCACCACACACGGGCAATGGACCGCAGACAGCTGTGCTCGAAGACGGATAGCCTGCGCAAGTCATCTTTACGAATGGGTCAGGTCTCGCATTCGTACAACAGTACAGCAAGAAGAGCTGCACAATAGACCCACCCCTTGATGGAGAGCCGAATGTCGTGGTGACGCCACAAGTGCTTCAGCCTAGAAAAAGCGAGGCGTGCTCTAGAGATGCGCATCGGAATCTCGTCTCCAACAGCCCCGCCAGCAGTGATGCAACTTCCCAAGTAGACAAACCTCTCCACAACCTCTGGTGTCTCATCACCAAATGTGAGTGCAGGCCAGTCTTGGAAGACAGCGTTGCATTTGGATGGCGAAAAGTACATAACATATTTTGATGCTTCAATCGCCAAGCGGTTTAGTGCAAGTTGGACGACGTGTGTATCGTCACCTAACAAAACGATATCATCAGCATAATCCAAATCAACAACTCGACTACCCGGGAGGAGCTCAATTTTAACGTTCAACGAATCGCCCAGAGCGTTCTTTAGGACATCCTCAATAGCAAAGTTGAATACGAACGGAGAGATAGGGCATCCTTGTCGAACTCCACTGGAGACCACAAAGGTAGACGAAAGCTTGCCATAAGCCTTAACCCTGCCCGAGGTCATACTATAGAGAGCGCGCAGTATGGAGACGAAGTTCGCGGGGACACCATTCCTCAGTAGGCAGTGCCACAGTACCGTCCGATCGACAGAATCGAAGGCTGCACGGATATCCAAGGAACACAGCAATCGTTGGCCTCTGATACACATGGCGGAGCTCGAGGATCTGGCGGAGTGTGAAGATTTGATTGATGCAGCCGCGACCAGGGCGAAGCCCAGCTTGTTCTTCACGTTACAACGATTCGCGCGTTGGGGATAGCCTACGAAGTATGATGGACATCAGCAGCTTGCAAACGACGGGGACCAAGCCAATGCCTCTGTAGTTGGAGCAGGCTGTCCGCAGGCCTTCCTTGAAGATGGGACGACTATCGATTCACCCCAAGATGATAGAACTTTCTCTTTCGACCAAAATTTCGAGAACAAAGCAGTGAGTTATCGAACCAACGAAACGCTACCATCTGTAGATAGAGTTGGAGGAAGAGCATCAGGGCCGGGGGCTTTATAACGCTTCATGTGCCGGAGCTCCTGCTCGAGTTCCTGGTAAGAGGGAGGATCTGTGGGGGTAGACCACTCGGCCCCAGCGCGAGCGCCAGAGGTAGCAGATGGAGCTGGGAGCCAACAAAACTGCGAGCCAAAATGTTCGGCCCATCGCTCCAACGTCGTTGAAGATTGGTGATTAAGGTGCCATCCTCTTCGCATATTGTTTCACTTATACCAGATCGAATACCTTCGGTGACTCGAATGAGATGGAAACGTTTTCTGGTATTACCAGAGAGACTAGCAAGCTCCATCTCCCTAGCAGACTCACACAACCAAGCTTCGAGGTCCATTTGCAGACACCTGCGCAACTCAACCCAGGGATTGGCGTTCTTCATTGCGACTGGAATCCGACGGGATCATACGGCGTTTGTCAATCAACGACAAGGAGACGGTGGAAATCTAATGCTTCGGAGGGTAACGGGCAACTCCATAAGTGTTGATACTGGCGGAAACTAAGGAATCTTTGATCTGCGCCCACTGCGAATCGAGGTCACTGTCAATAGTTGAGCAAAGCATTGTTGACAGTGAGGCTTGGTACCTGGTTAAAATCGCAGGGTTTTGTAGATTTGCGACGTCCGGTCGATAGTGAGCGCGCTTGGGTGATCCTCCGAAACGCATGCAAAGCTTAGCACGAACCAATGCGTAATCGGAGTCTAGATAAGTTGACCAGTACGATCGGCAGTCCGTTACGCTTCCGCGCCATCTGTAGCTGATTGCTATGTGGTCAATCTGGGAGCACTCTTGCATTTGTGAGGGCGGGCGCCAGGTAGCAGTGTCTCCTCGAGTGCCGAAAACTAGTGCTCAAAAGAAACAAGTGATGATCAGAGCAAAGAGCGAGCAGTTTGTCTCCATTGTCTGATCGACTGCCACCGAGACCAAAATTACCCCCAAGGTAGCGCTCGTTTGGTGGAAGGCGGCCCACCCGTGCGTTAAAGTCCCCGGAAAGAATGACTGTACCAGTCTTTTTGGGGGAACGTAGAAGTTCATGTAGCTGCTGGTAAAGGCTATCTTTAACTGCATTCGGGCTGCAGTCTGTAGGGGCGTAGGAGACGACAAACAAGGCACGCTTAACGTCTCGACACCTTCTTACATTACATGAACCTCGTAGTCTGACTGCACATAGCAGACTGTTGACTGGGATCCAGTCAAGCAGAGCTGATTCAGCCCTGGCACTCAGTGCCACCCCAACACCAGCTTGGCCAGTGGCGGCAGCTTCTGGGTCTCCGGAAAGCCACAAGTGGTATTTGGCGTCAGGGTTTACCAGAGAGGCCATTCTGATGACGGTGCTTGGTCTCTGAAAGTCAACAGATATTTACCGAGAGCGTTTCAAGAGTATGGGCCAGATATGCTTGTCGTCCGATCTGCATCAAAGTTCGAACATTAAACGCTACGAGGATGAATGGAGAACCAGGTCGAAGAAGAGCTGGAGCTTCGGTGGAGTGAGAAGCGGTTGCGATCGCAGGACATTGAAAACCGGGAGTCTGGCTGTTACATCCATCAGTTGAAAGACGTGGTCGTTTGTGACGGTGACCGTAGAAGCAATGAAAGTACATATAGGTGAAGGACGGGAGGCGGGGTGATGTGTGAGTGGAGGTTGAGCAGTTGAGTTAGCATAGAAGATATGCATAGCAAGAGCAGTAATAAGCAGTGTGCTCCATGATTCGTCAGTGGGCGTGATACTACCCGGTTGCCCAGGCCGAAGTAGAGGGTTGTCATAGGGGGCCCTACTCCGAGCCTTTGATCATAGATCTAACCTACAAGGCAGCAGGGCGATGTGAGGGCGTCGCAACCCGTTGGGAGCCGGTGACCAAACAGATGGTTCATACGCCTTTCGGTCCGTGAAGGAATAGGGGTCCAACACACACTTGAATTACAATACCACTCAGAGAGAGGCAAAGAAAAGTGAGTTTATTTAGTGGCGAGTCACATCCGCCAATCGCAGTGTGTTAAACAGACATTTGTGGCTTTTATAGGGAGAACGCTTGCCAGGCGAATACCCACCACATCCTGGAACACTGCCGCCTAACCATTTGCTGGAACGGGAAAAACCCGAACCACCCAGCTGGCACCACGAGGTTGTTCAGGAAGCCAGCATGTGCATATATCGATCTGTTTACCGTCTCATCAAAGAAAAATAGTCAGTGTTAAAGTTTACACATGAGGAAGTAACGCGCACCTGAAACGCAATAAGGGCTCTTAGCCGAACGACGTAAAGACAACAGAATACGTCTAGCTGGCCGCGTGCAAATGTGTATTCTGATCAGAAGGGGTAGAGCATCGATCAAGTAACTGAAGCCCATCACTCGTGAGTAGGTGATAGCTAGACAGACAGGCGCACACGGTGTGAACGCTGATTGGAGCTGGTAACCAGTACGCCACAGTCCGATGATTCCATGGGGTGAAATTGCTGCTTATACAATGACCTTTTCTCCATAATTGTCCCTTTCGTGCAGAAGGTGAGGATGTTCACTTGCCCAGAAACGAACATTTTGCTTATTCACTACGCCTTTTAAATAAAAATACACCTCGTCGGTAAACCAGAGAACGTGATCCTCTAGCATTAACCATTAAGCGAACTGATGTCTTCGTTGCTAGTCCACTTCTGTTAATTTAGGGACAAATGTTAGCTTGTAAGGGAACATTTAAAGATCAGAATGCGAAATCCTCTGTATGGACGGACGAGAAACCCCGAGCTTAACAGCTGTCCTATTTGTTGATTTGCTAGGACCTCGTGTCAAAACAACACGAACTAATAAAACACAAGGTAGCGAAGAGTACTCGTTTCGATAAATCTCATCGGGCCTTTACATGTTTTCAGGGGTACGGACACTTAGTATGCGTCGTCGACTTTTCTCCACCACAGAGCCAGTTATTTCAAATTGACAATATAATTTTTGAAGATACTATTTACTTGGAGCCCATTTTATACGAAAGTGTGCACGAAACGCATTTGTGTCACTACAAAACTCCTACTTTCTGTAAAAAATATATTACAAGTTTCACCTTCTGTTCAATGTTCAATCTGCCCTTATGCATCATGGTGAAAATTGTTTTTGGCGTCAAGAAAATATTCCATACTAACTTCTCGTGACGTCTATCGGATTTTCCACAGAGCAAAGTGTACGAAAACAAGTTTTCAACATTACACCTATAATATAACATGTGTAATGAACAAAACAAATGGTAAGATATTGCGTGCGCCACTCTGTAGGATTATAAATCTTGACACATTGCGACGTGTGAATTCGCGCATCTAACAGATTGACCACTTAACGTTCGAATTGCTCATTCACGTGAATAAGTCCAGCTCAGACCAACAAGCTCAACAATTTTCACGATGCGATGGCTAAGCTACCTATGATAGCACAAACCATGTGCGTACAGATGACATTAAATCCAGGATGGAAGAAGGTAAGTAACGTTTCTTTCGGTGTCAATTTGACAGTGCCGATTGGTAGAACACAAATCAAGGGAAACGCTGAACCTCTGGGAACATTTGACAATTGCTGACATGCTCACTGTACCTCAATAAGAAATGATGCGGCGGCATACACTGTGTTGCTTAAGGCACGCTTGCGGGTTTCGTAACGCGCCGGTATCGTTTGTGAGAACTGAATGATCATCGACCGGTCACCGCTGTACCCAGTCACCGAGGAATCGGCTCGCCGCTCAGACCACAACCTCAGGCTGATTACTGTCGATAAGACGATTAGTCGCTCAGCCAAGTCCTGAACAATCATGAGCAGGAAACATCTGTCAATGTAAGCCCAAGCGAAAAGTAAAACATGTCCTCGATGGTGTTTCCACTCCAAAACGAATAAAATAAAAGCAGCTAACAAATATTTGGTGATACATCCACTTAATAAACAAACCATATCAGTAATTTAGAGAAGTTAGTTCCATTCAACAACTTAAAAAGCACGGTAAGAAGACGAAGACTGGTAGATGCAAGCATTTCGTATTGTCTCCTCAGTACCATTAACAATAACCGATATGCATAGGTATAGCTAGCAGTGGGTGCAACCAGACAAGCTTGAGATGCAGAACGAATGACGGAAGTTCACACCTACGTACAATACAGCTTTAGGCTGACAAACAATTGTTTCTGAACACACAAGGCTAGCTTCATCCAGCTTACAGCGACAGCCCCAGCAAACCGAAGGAAACGGGGATTAGGGTGACGTAACACAACTTTAAACGCTGAGCCCATTCGGTGACTCGAGTCTAATAGGTGTTCGCCTATCGAGCAAGCCGGCGATCTACGCGAACATGGAATCTGACGAGGGTAGGTAATCTGAGCAACTTCACGCTGAACCCATCTTGGTACATGCTCCTTTTTCCGGGAAGTCAACGTTCTATTGGTTCTACCTATGTAACTGCTTCCGCAGTCACATACAAATTGGTATACACAGTGTGAGTTGGCCCCAATAGGCTGAGCTTCCTTCGCTAATATGAGCAAATTTCGGGTTCGGTTGATGACGACAACTTGTGCAGCATAATAACTTCCTTGTGTAACCGAAATTATACCATCAGATATCTTCAGCGTAGCGAAATCACCTTTGAAAGGTAACTCGATATACAATTTCTTCTTGGCTGCCGTGTGCACCAAGTCATTTGGCCCTCGCGGTTGCCTGTGTTTCTCGATAAATCTTCGAGGGTAGCCGTTCGCCATTAGTGTTGCTGTAATTAGCACTAGCTCATCGTCCAGACAGTCGGCCGAACAAATTCGTCTGGCACGATTAACTAGGATCTTCACAAGTGTCCGTCTGTATCGCACTAGTGTGAAGCTGGTGAAGTGTAGGTACTGATCAGACCAAGTTGATTTTCGGTAAATGGACCTCTTAATCAATCCATCATCCCTGCGACTTATGAGCATGTCCAGATATGGCAGACAATTGTTCTGTTCTACTTCGCTGGAGCTAGGCTAGCGTTTAAAGTTGTGTTGCGTAATACTAATCGCCGCTTTCTTTGGTTTGCTGAGGCTGTCGCTATAAGCCGGATGAAGCCAGCGTTGTGTGTTCAGAAACAATTATTTGTCATCCTAAAGCTGCTTTAGACATAGGTGTGATCTTTCGTCATTCCTTATGCACCTCAAGTTTGTCTGATTGCACCTACTGTTAGCTATATCTATGCATATCGGTTATTATTAATGGTAATGAAGAGACAATACGAAATGCATGCATGTACCAGCCTTCGTCTTCTTTCTGTGTTTTGCAAACCACATCAGTGTCAAAGAAATACTGCAGTATGATTTGACATCGGTTTGGGGTATTCATTGATGGATTTCATACGAAAAAGACATAGACACTAATGTTGCGATGACCAACAGGCACCGCCAATCCGGTTGATGCTCAAGATGTTGGGGGTCAACAGTGGCAGAAACAGGCCCATCGTTTTATATGATATCAGTATCAAAAAATCATATGCGAAAAGTTAAGGGCCAAGCTCGTCTGTCATGGCAAAAAAATGCTCCAAGTCAGTTTGGAGGTCTAACAGCAATAAAATGGATTGCTGTGAATCGTAAGACTGTGATCCAGATGACTGGTCCCATATACAAGGATAATACAAATTAGGCATTAGGATAAGTAAAACAAGAAATAGAGCCTGACGTGGTAGTCAAAGTTGCACTCACTCAAGTGGACGCAATTTACGTGAGTCTGAAGTTGGGACTTTTTGGAAAAACGTTTCTTACAGAACTCACAGGAGTAGGCTCTTGGTTCTGGAACAGAAAGTAGGCGGACAAAAAAGAGCAGAATATCAACGAAAAAGCGAGGTGCAATTAACAGCAAGTCAAAGAAAATATTCTTGTGTTTACGTCGGCGACATATCCAACAAAACGCACAAGTAGGTAAGCTGATGGCTGGCAGTGGAAACGAATCAAAATGTCGTACAAAACTTCCAAACATCAAGATAGCCAATCCTGTGACAAACATGCAGGAATAATGCACCTGCAAGCTAGTTTCTCAGTCAACTTTTCTTGCAGATGCGCCACGTCGCCAACTGGTCATCACATCGTTTCGTCCGGCCGCACTATGAAGGCGGTCAAAGGCTACACGGCGGAAACGACGTAACGGAGCCAAAGGGTTGAAGTTAAACAAACACCCCAGTGCGGTACCAGAGGATTCTTCTAAAGACCAACAGGTGGACTTCAGTATTGCGAACCCGGTGCTCCCAACTGATATTAGCAATAATCCACAAAAACTGGTTACTACTGCCTTAATGTTTCCAAGGCGAAGCGAACATCCTTTCGATCCACGCTTTGCAAACACTACGCTTGAGTAACAGGACGAAATGCTAGGGTTACTGCAGATGATCAAGACTTTGAAAAGCCACAACGTATTCGACGACACTTGAAACAATTGCAGATCGATCATGTGTCATGTAACACTGTGAGAGTCAAGACGAAATCTGGAAGATGATCAAACCTGTTATGATCTACGCCTGACAGCGATAAACCATGTGACCACTTATACCATCAACGCTTCTCACGTACATTTGCCGGCACGCGCTGTTCGTCTGTCGTAAAGGGTCAATGTCAAGCATTGTTAGTCCGGAGCCACGCCGAGCTTGGTTCATGCTAGGCCGCAGTTGTTCTGCGTCGTCAACACTGCCCGTGAATGCGAATGTGTAAGTAGGTCGACTGAGGTTTTCAGAAGCTCAGATAGGTAGTAAGCATGGACTTACCTCCGACCGGACGGACAACGGTGAACGTCTGTTGCAACTGGGCACGGAAGAGCGGTTGTTTCTTAGTAGCACCACTTTTAAACACAGTAGGCGCCGAATGACCATTTGATGTCCACCTATAGCTGGCCAGCGATGGACCAAAGTTAAGCACGTTGCCGTGAATTACAGGTAGTGTGGTTCTGTAGTGGACTGTCGCTCGTTCTGAAATACGTGCATTAGTAGGATGCCGGGTTTCCGTGAACTCTATCGGTAGACGTACCAAGCGCATCTCTCAATTGAGAACTGAGAAGATATCTCAGCCCTCGTTTAAGAAATTCGCTTACTTGTTGCATCTCACCAGATATAAACCTTACTGGAAGTCGATCCCAAGACGGCATTGTCACCGGGAAACCCCAACTTTCTTCTGTTTTATTTATTAACCTCATATATTCTACTTTAATTCAACTTCTCATTCCCACGCCTATCTATTCATAATCGCAGACGCGTACCAAGTTTCCTCGTAGTTAGCTCCCAAACTACGCGTAATTGCGGGAGCTTGCATAGCCCTAGGACCTCATTGCTGTTATTACTCCCCTTATTATGCTTAACTTCCTTTGCTTAAATCCGGCTTGCTTTATTTGCTCGATAATAAACGAATTATCTTAACGGGATAGTCTGCGGTCCACTGGCAGAAATAGTATGAGACCCAGGCCTTTGTGAACCCAGTTTCTCTTGACTTGGTCCCATTCCGCTTAGCTTTTATCTGAGTTAAATGCTCGCCAATCGCTATTGGAAAAATTGGCTTACAAGCAGCACGAAAAAGCAGATTCCATTTTTCGGCCATTCTTACATCTTTACCATTTCATATTCGCTTGACTAGCTTGAAAGCTTGCCATGTGTCAGAGTGCCACTGCCATGTCGGAAAGCTGGACATCCAGGACATTTTGATCACCACTTCATCTTACCTTGGCCATCACTACGAAACTTATCTTAAACCTGGCTCCAATTCCCACTATGAGCTGATGAAACTCATGGGCAGCGGTGGGTGGACAACTAGCTCCTACATTTTAAGACATCGTGCTTTTCTTAGTGTATGATATTATCCATTCATTATGCTTGGCGCAATGGAACAGCCAGAACCAGCAAAACCACAACTGCTCTTGCGCACGATACATTCGAGCTTACCTTAGCCGAACCTCCACTGATAGATAGTGACCCACCTACATCAGACCTACAAAACAGTAAAGGGGAGCCTCGAAAATGGTATAATGGTGGACGCTTGGTGTAGTCAAATACGAAGAAAACCTATATTCCCACCTAATTCAATCCCAAAGTCTTACAGCCATGGTCGTCAAGGCCCGCTAACGGTCTCAGTGAAATTATCGGTACTACAGGCTGCTTCCTATCATTCCTCTTCTTATCTACTTACTTTTGTTGGCCTAAGCCTTGTATCTCAAGAGTAAAGTGGACCGAAGCCTTTTGTTATCTAGAACGTAAAAACTGTGGTAGCTTTTGCAGTCTCCAACACCTCAATTGCAGGCAAATGAGCTCATATTGGCCAAATGAATATTGAGCTGACCTTTTGTCTCCATGCGGTCAAGGCTCATGTTGCCCAGGTCTATACACTCGACCACTTGAAGGTATAGAAAAAGTAAATGTTTCCTTCATTGCATTTCTCTAAGTTTCAGTATCCTCAAAAGAATGTTCGAGTGGCTCATCTTACCATGGACTAATTGAAACGAGTTCACAGATACTGCGTTTACGTCAGCTTCCACATCGATCGTTTAGCATGATCGCGAAGTTACACGCGTTAATCTTATTTTTTATTTTCAATTACTTACGCAAGAAAAACCATCGCTACTTCTGTGTTGTGCCCCGTCTTATTAGATGCGTCTTGTTACCTAACATCTATCCATCTGCACTGTTTTTTCGTGGTTTACTTGGAAAGCAAAACCGCAATTTAGCGAAAGTTAACGTAGGGCGTTATTCACAGTTTTTCGTAACTTGCAAACTGTTGAGGATATCGCATTGATTTCGCCATTATAAGGTAGAACACCACCTGTTTGCTGCTTTGGTTTGTTTGTTTTTACTTTTTCCCCATTTTCGCCCTAGAAAGCTCTTTAGGCTAGTAGTCCAATTCGTTCGGTCGCCCTCCATGGTCACTCACTGATTTAATGTATGAATGGCATACTGAGTATCTTGTGCATGCTTAAAAAAAGCTTTATCTAGTTGCACTATACTTCGCTTAACATATTAAAATTTATGTTTAGTCTTATGATGTTTTGCCTTTTGCTACTGCATTCATTTGTTTTATTTTCCCCTGTTTACCCTAATTCTCCTGCTCTATTTACGCATTTATCGGGGCGATTCGCCTGGCTGATTTGGACATCTGGAGGAAGAAAGTGAAAACGTGATTCTGTAAGCTGGATTATGGTTGGAAAACGCAAACTCAAACAGCAGACAAACTGCAACCTAGCACACACATCGCGGGCGCTTTCATCTGCCCGTTTGGAATTCCAGTTACAAAACACCTGACAAATAACACCTGAAAACCTCATGCATGAGCATGAGGATACTGTACGTTTTGATCTGACCCTCTCGGATTCAGTCTCTCGCAGACGAGAATATACATTACTTCTTCTTCTTACCAGGATGAATTGCGTACCGAACTTTCACTCTCTTGTCCTGATGATACTAAGCTTCATTGGAGTAGGATCTCGGCTGCCATGCGCGATGCCAGAGCCTCCGCTTGCGGCCCTATGTATCGTCGCCGCTAGTTACTTGATATCCGAGGTCGGTTAACCCTTTGAAATCTAGAAGAAAACTCCATGCAGGATCTAAACACTATGTTATCAGGCGGACTACTAGGCGCGAAATCAAGCAGAGCCTGGGTTCCAACAAGGGAGCCGGTGGATTAGTAGGGCTCAAGAAATGGATGAAGCAGGAGCAGTAAGCAATTATCACCAACTCTTACTGCTGATCCGCTCCACCATTCTCAAAAGAACCAGGCGCCCTCATGCTCAACAGCAGCAGTACACCTGCCATTTGAACTGCCGTACAACCACAACGACCTATGTAATGAACAACAACAAGAGAGAAAAGGGGTATTTACCAGAAGACAGTGTTCTAACGAAACATTAACATTGGTACTGATGAGATAATACGAAATGCTAGCATCTGCCAATATTCGTCTTCTCATTTCTTTGTTGAAACATTAATGGTCAGAGCGCACACATCTTGTCAAATACATACCGTGACAAACGGCTGAAAATCGTGAAAAATGAAGACGTCAATGAAACAATTACAGAGAGCACAGGTGCCCTGAATCATGATAAGGAACACCGTACGGTTCGATGAGACTAGCGCTTTAGATATAAGTTCAGTTTGCCCCTTGATCCAGGACTACTTCCTGCTCAGGCGGTGCAGGCCAAGCCATGGACGATTAGTTAAGTGATGCCATCTGAGGCTAAAGTCTGAAACGTGATCACGGCCCTTAATCGTATATGTGCTGCTGGTCGGAATTCCCTCGCAACTGCATTATTTAAGGAAGGTGGAGATATCCTCTGTAAAGCACTAACCTCACTGCTCGAACACGTCTAATAGGAACAGACCATCCCAGCTAATTGAAGTGAATGGATCGTGGTGACAGTCACACCGACTGTGCTAACCACAGGAGTATTCGCCTAAATCTGGTGCTGAAAAATTACTGTCATCCATTCTCGGTCGTCGCCCCACTGCGAAACGGGAACACTGGACTACGGAATAGTAGATTCTAGGGAAAGAATGTTAGATTTGCGCGGCTGATAGACGGTAAACGAGCAATACATAGATTTCAGTTCAGCTGCTCAATCATCATTCCAGCACTGAGGAGAGGTGGACCTAGTTGTCATGACTAATACCTGCGGGATAGTGGGGTTGGGTGAAAAAAATGTAAAGGGTGGCCACGAAGTCCCTGGTCATTGTTCATAACTGATGTCTTTTGCAATAACATTTATTTAATATTTGCACGTTTATCATAATATTTATAGCATATATGTACGATACTTTTGCCTTTCTATTTTCAGGCATACATTCGAAAAATGACCGACACAAGTCCCTACACCATTGAAGGGACTGGTAGCTGCTTTGTGGGTACATGATCGAGTGCTAGAAAAAAGAACAATGACTGAGGTTTCCACCAAATTCCAGGAGCGTTTCAAGAAGCCTGCACCAAAAAAGGACACATTATTGGGATAGGGGAAGGAAACATTTGCATCTGGATCTGTGCTGGATGCTCCTCGCTCTGGACGCCCTGCCTCCCGAATGGAGCATGTGGAAATCATTCAGCAGTCAGTTTCCAATTCTCCAAAGAAATCGACTCGTAAGAGGTCTGTTAAAATGCATATTCCCTGCTCCACACTCCAAAAGGTACTCAAAAACGTCATAGGTATAACAGCATTCAGGCCAATGCAGGTCAGTAAACTGTCTGATATTGATCGACAGAATCGAATGGAAGCTTGTCAACACCTACTCCAGGAATTCACCACAAACATCAGTCGTCCCAATGTCTTCTTTAGTGATGAATGTGCTGTCTATCTCAGCTCACAAAATGCTTACATTTGGAGCAAGATTAACCCGTACAATGCTGAAGAAATCGCCCACAACGCACCGCACGTCAAGATGTGGGCCGCAATGTCAGTCACAAAAATCACTGGGCCATTTTTTCGAACACTCAGTGAATCAGTCCACCTACAGAGAAATTTTGGAGACCTGGTTCATTCCACAATTGGTTTCAACTGCAATAGTGCATGCAGCCATTTTGCAGAAGATGATGCTCCTGCACATCTTGCTATCTCGTTGCGCCGGTTCCTGGATGAGAATTTCCCTGGCCGGTGGATAGACATGGATCACAGCAACAATGGTCAGCTCGCAGTCCTGACCTCTCATTATGCGACAATGCCTTGTGGGGCATGATGAAAGAAGACATCAGAAAAACAGGTTACAATAACATAGAAAAACTTAAACCTGCAATCCGTGCTTCATTGAACTCGATTTCCCCTGATATTCTGCAACGCATCTCAACACGCACTTGGATACGCATTTGCCTATATGCTGAGAATGACAGTGAACACACAGACACATTGGATCCATGACAGTGTGATCATAGGCTAGTACATGTTTGTTTCAATAAATTTTGTTGATAAGCGAAGAGCCCTTCTTTTCCGAAACAAGTAACATGTACAGTATTTACATTTATACAGTTTTACGTAGGGATATGCATAAATGTGAAGTGTCCGGGGTCATTGTAGCCACCCTGTAGAGAAAATAAAAGCAAGAAAAAATGCGTTGGACTAATCAGAATGGAACGAAAACTAACAACCAGCTGAAAGAAGCCAAATGCAGAAACACTAAGGGCCTCATAACTGCATCCTGCTGACACGGTCTCTAACCACTGGTGTGGACCGTCCCGAGGCATCCATACACAAAGCCCGCACGCAAAAGCTTGCCCAAGTCTCTCAGTCAATTATTACAAGCTTCCATGACACGCATGGACTGGCCACCACGAGGTTTCGCCCAATTAAGCGTAGCACGGAGTACAATGCAGGACAAGAAAGAAGAATGATGGGAAAAGGCCATATTTTCCAAGAACTACATTGGAACCAGCCAAAATCATGGACTTGTGGTAAGTTACCATTTTTCGAGTTTTAAACGGTGCGCACGATCTGTTCCCGTTTCAAACGAGCACTGTGATTGGCTGATTTGGCAAGGTCGTTGAAGGACTTGAACGTGACCATTACCTTCTAGACTTTCTGTATTGGCGTGCAAATAGATCTCGTGGCTGAGGTCTTGTGTTCTTGGCTTCCTTGTTGGAGCTAGAGACTGGTGCCGGATTTGTGATCCCATGCCCTGATTCCGTTGTGAGTGTTCAGTTTCAGTGCGCGTTCGTTCCGTATTGCGTTAGTGGCCATAGGATCGCCACAACTTGGTGACGGAGCCTGCTTTATCAATGAGCATTGACAGTAGTGATATCAAACTGATCCTGCAGCAACAGATGAGACTGATGGAGTTGAGTACTGAACACCTTTCTGGGTCCTCGCTAGGACAGTCTAGCTAATCCTTCATCGCTGAGTCAAGTGAACAAGTTATCAACAGCAGCACCGAGGTTTTGATCGATCCTGTGGCCAACGTAACATTTCATTCTTGGTTCACACAATACGAAGACTTATTCCGCATGGAAAGTTCGCCTTCTGCTCCACAAACTCGGTTCCGCTGAACACGAAAAAGACTCCAATTACATCCCGCCACAGAACCTACGCGATCGGTCATTCGATGAAACGGTGCAGACACTTACACGAACATTCGGTGAGCAAGCATCACTTCTCAATATCCGTTACAAGTGCCTCAAACTTGTGAAACGTGACGCAGACGATTTCGTCACTTATGCCGGTGTGGTTAATCGGGAATGTGAATGCTTCAAGCTACGCTCTCTCACAGACGATGAGTTCAAGTGACTCGTGTTCATATGAGACCTTCCATCGCCAAACGGTGCCGATATACGTACGCGACTTTGAACAAATTTGAGCAGGATCCCCAGATGACGTTTCAAACTGTCACTACTTAATGCCAGAGCCTCATAAATCTGAAACACGATACGACCATGATCCAGAATCCTAACCGCCCCCTCAGTTCCATTCAGTCTGTGGAAGCTTCCAAACGTCTTGTCAGTACAAGTCATCCACCATATTCCACCATTAAGAAGATACCTCCATCTCCGTGTTGGCACTGCGGCGAATGGCACTTCGTTTGTTTTGCTCGTTCAGGCGCCACCGATGTCAGCAGTGTGAGAAAGTTGGCCACAAAGACGGGTTTTGTCAGACTCGTGCCAGTTTCAGGAAACCCGCGAAACGGAAGCAGCAATCAAGACGTCCTACACGAGCCGTTCATTCCCGTAGCCCTCTAGCTACATTCAAATTAGATTTCACTTTTCGCCGAAAGTTTGTTTCTACAAAAATCAACGGCCATCACGCCAACCTTCAAGTAGACACCGCATCCGACATCACGATAATTTCTAAGGAGCTGTGGAGTTCCATAGGTAGCCCTCCTGTTCAAGCTACCTCTCAGGAAGCAACCAGTGTTTGTGGTGGTTCGGTTCGCCTTACCGGTCAGCTTTCTGGCTCTGTCACCTACGATGACACTACAATCGATGATGTTTGTCATATTTCAGACTCCAATCTCAAGCTCCTTGGTCTTGATTGGATCGACAAACTGGGGCTTCCGCGAGGGTCTTGGTTGTTGTACACAGATTCAAACAACTCTCTGGTTAAAGCATGGTTGTGTTCCGTCGTTTCGACAAAAGCGACCAGTACCCTATGCTGCGCTCCCGTTGGTAGATCAGGAACTACGCCGCCTCGAAGAACTGAGCGTTCTATCTCCAGTGTCTTATTCTCCATGGGCAGCGCTAATTGTAGTTGTCAAAAAGGCAAGTGCTTCAGTTCGCATATGTGCTGATTTTCCCAACGGATTAAATGATTCTTTGGAAGACCAGTGTCATCCACTACCGATTCCTGAGGATATCTTCACCATGCTTAACGGAGGAAGTTGCTTCGCCAAGCTGGATTTGGCTGACGCTTATCTGAAAGTCGAAATATCCTCGGAGTCTCGAGAGCTGTTAACCATAAACACACATCGCAGTTTGTTTCAGTACAACCGTCTACCTTTCGGCGTCCGGTAAGCTCCTGCAATTTTTCAACAGACAATGGATTCCATGATCTCTGGTGCAACCCGCGCGGCAGCGTACCTGGATGATATGATTATAATGGGTTGCACCACTGACGAGTTGCACGGAAAGATAGCTGAGGTTTTGCGTCGAGTTGAGGAATACGGATTCAGGCTGAAACCGGACAAATGCCGGTTCTTGTTCTCAGAAATCGAATGCCTTGGTTTCACCATCGACAAAAATCGCCGCCGTCCTGACTCTGAAAATGTGTGTGTAATCCGGGAAATGCCCGCTCCAAAGGATGTGTCATCTCTACGGTCGTTCCTCGGGCTAGTGACTCAATACGACACGTTCTTACCCGCCATTAATAATGCCAGAGCACCACTGAATAAACTGCTTAGAATGGACAGCGCATGACCGTGGTCACCAGAATGTGAACGCGCATTCAGCTACCTAAAAGCAATGTTAGGTTCCAACGTTCTCCTAACACATTTTGATCCCAAGCTACCAATCGTAGTCGCTGCAGACGCCTCCAGCTACGGTGTCGGTACCGTCATCTCACATGTGCTTCCAGATGGATCGGAGAAAGCAATCATACATACTTCTCGAACCCTTATGCCAGCCAAGAAGAATTATGCACAGATCGAAAAGAAAGCTTTGGCACTAATATTCGACATGAGAAAGTTTCCTAAGTAGGTCTATGGTTGCCACTTTAGTTTGCTGACCGATCATAAGCCGTTACTCGCTATTTTCAACTCTAAGAAGGATATTCCGACATATTCCACCAGCAGATTGCAGCGTTGGGCAACCTTTCTATTGAACTATGACTTTGACACTTGCTACCGGCAAACGCAAGATTTCGGTCAGGTCAACACCTTGTCCCGGTTAATCAGTACAAATCGACAGGAGCAGCAGTCTCCATGGAATAGGATGTTCGTTCGCACCTGACTGACGCTGTTCGTGCGGTTCCTGTCACTCTTTGTGACACCAAAAGAGAAACGAGCATCGATCCTGTCCTCCAGGAAGCAAGTAATTGTGTCTGCAGCCGATGGCCCACGACAGCACCAAATGGAGACCTACAACAACTTTATCTACGTCGAGCGAGCCTGTCCATAGTTGCTTCCCGCTTAATGTTCGCAGATCGCATTGCCATCCACTCTTCGCTTCGACTGATCGTCTTACGTCAATTTCACGCGAGCCATCCTGATGCAGGACGCGTGAAACCCGTCGTCCGAAACCATGTATAATGGCCGGGTATCGAACAGCAAACATCAGTGTCCCCGCTGCCGACACGCCGCAAAGAAGCCCCTGCGTGTCACACTAAAACCGTGGAACCAATCTGATAAGCCGTGGTCTCGCCTACTCGTCGTTTTCGCTGGCCCAATCAACGGCGTTATGTATCTCATGGTAATTGACACAAAGTCTAAGTGGTCAGAAATCATTCCTGTCACATGCGACAACATCGTCCACTATCTTTGCCCTTCGAAAAATTTTCAGCCAGCAAGGGTTTGCAGATACCTTCAGATGACGCAACCCAATTTAAATCGGTACTTTTCCAGGATTTCTGCCGTCGGAGTGTTAGTGACCACGTTTGCACCCCACCGTACCACCCTCAAGCAAAAGGTCAGATCGAACGGTTCGTGGGGATTTAAACGGGCTCACTTGAAAATACGAGGGAAGAAAAGTACTGATGAAAATATTAAGGATGTACTCACGCTTTACCGGAACACTCCAAATCCAACAACAGCAAATGGATCCCCTCTGCCGAATGCCTTATGGGCAGCAGACCACGCACCACATTCGATGCAATCTTGCCGTCGAAGAAGTCGTCACCAGTTCCAGTGCACCCATCAGGGAAAATATTCGCAAATGGTGATTTGGTCTACGCTCGCGATTACAGGCAAGGTTACACAGCATGGATCCCAGCAGTGATAGATAGTCGCTGTGGTTCTGTAGTGCCTGAAGTGACGGTTGGATTGCACAAGTGGGCAAGACAAAAAATCAGGCTCGCCCATGCCATGACGAGGTCACAACTAAAGACGAAGAAATGCCGCTAGAAACGTTCGGAATTATCCCTAACCCATTGACAGAGGTACCAAATGCACCGCCCGAACGGGTCTCCTTACAACCCAGAAGATGGACCGTCCGGAAGTGCCGTCCAACAAGATCCATGCAACTGGATCCACGGCGTCCTAGATACGAGCTTCCTTTAGAAGAGAGGTGTAAGGAAAAGGCCATATTTTCCAAGAATTATACTGGAAGTAGCCAAAACCCAGGACTTATTGTTAGCTACCAGCTACGGCGCGCGCGATCTGTTCCCGTTTCAAACGAGCACTGTGATTAGCTGATTTGAAGGACCTGAACCAATCATGAGTTGCCATTACCTTCTGGTCATTCTGTGTCGGCGTGCTAATAGAACTCGTGTCTGAGGTCTTGTCTTCTTTGCTTCCGGTGTTGGAGCTATAGACTAGTGCCGGATATGTGTTGCATTTGTGATTCTGTGCCGTGATTTCGTTGTGAGTGTTCAGTTTAAGTGCGTGTTTGTTCCGAATTGCGTTAGTGGCCATAGGAACGCAACACCGACCAACAAGCCAACGCAAGCGAATAAGATTTATCAAACGCTCGAGAGAGGCACCAGAAAGCTTCTTGTCAAAAACCAACTGACGGACCTCAGCATTGCTCACGCAGTGTTCCCACCAAACGCGATAAATATTTCGCAAGTACCAGTGGTCAAACACGGCCAAGCGTTTAATGTCTTCGTTGCGAATTGTCTGCGATCCATACAGTAACACTGACCTTATCAGAGCGTTACACAATCTACCTTTCAGTGAGAGGCTGATGTGCCGCCGTCTCCATAGATGGTTGAGTCTCTGGAACGCCATACGGGCTTTGCTGATACGCAAGTAACCTCTTCAGTAATGTGACCACCAGACGTGATATAGCTAACAAAGTAAGTGAACCGATCCACCACTTACAGTGGCTGTTCGGAAATAGTTAAAACCGGAGGTGTGTCGGCCCAGTCCTTCAACAGCACTTTGCACTCTAAAAGTGCAAAGCACATGTCGAAGCGTGCAGCGCTACGCACAAGTCTGTACAGTAGTGTTTGTACAGGCGATTTATCAGGCCGAAGGAGAACTTTCGTCCGCATACTCTAGATTTGTCAGTCGGTCGACTCGCAGAACATCCACTCCGGAATAGTCTGAAAGAACCGAGTCAGTCATGGTCATTTCGATCACAAAAATGAAGAGGAAAGGAGATATAGGACAACTCTGGCGAACCCCACTTGTCGTGAGCAACTCAGGAGAGAGTTTCCTGTAGACTCACACGTCCTCGAGAATCACGGTAAAGGGACTACAAAATGGAAAGGAGTTCAGCAGGCACACCCTTCATGGATAGGCAGTGCACAAGCTGGTAGGGTCAACAGAGTCGAAAGCATCTTACAAGTCAAGGAACATCCCCATGGTAGGTTAACTGTATGTGTCTCTGCTCTAAAACTTGGCCAAAAGTAAATATGTGGTCGATGCAACCACGACCAAAGCGGAAGCCAGCGTGGCTTTCAGTGATTAGGACCTCACGCGGACCAGTAAGTCCTCGGAGAATGATGGATGTCAGGAGTTTGGATGCAATGGAAACAAGGTTAATGTCTCGATGATTTTCGCACAAAGCACGCTGGCTCTTCTTGAAAACGGGGCACGATAGTTGATAGTCGCCAGTCTGAAGGCACCTCTATAATTGTCCAAATGGTGTTAAACGTAGAAACAAGTCCAGTCAAGGAAGAGTCACTATCACCTTTCAGCACAGATAGAGCAAGGTCGTTAGATCCCGAAGCCTAGTTTCGTTGCAACACGGAAAGCTCATGACAAATCTCTTCCAAAGTGAGAGGTGTGACATTAACTTCCCACATCGGCTCAGGCGAATCGGTAAGTGACACTGTCGCAACAGGACAGCTGAACTGCTCCTCAAAATATTCCGCCTAAACGGGATAGTCGACGACATTGAGAATGGATAAACGGTCCATGTTTCCATACCACTGTACCCATAACTGACGGCTTTCTCAAAACAAGTGTTTCGGATGAACTGGAACGGTACCTGACTGTTCCCAATAGCGCTGGATTTCTCCATCTAAAAGGCCCTTGTCATCCATCAACGCTCTCGGTCAACAGGAAGACTCCATGTCAGTCATCGTTTCAGGGAGTTACGAAAACACTGAAATTCAGTGCCCATCGGAACCTGTTTACACGCCTCGATCAAACTGGTCGATGCTTCAGATATCCATACAAAGTTACGACGTCTAAAGCCGGGTGACCAGCAAGCGTCAAAGGCATTCCATAAGGCATATTTGAGACGATTCCAATCAAGGTTCGACTAACCAACCTCATTTATCACTGATATTTAGTGGGCCAGTTCGTTATGATACTGCTGAATCGTAGATTGCGAGCTCCAATTACAGTTAGGAAAAAGAAAAGACAGAAAGATATCAGCAGCACGCCAGTAAGCAGTACAGACGCTTCGACACCACGTAATCACCAGCAGTCGCACGTGGACTAAGAATACCGCGAGGGTTGAACTGTACAAACGCAGGATCGAAACCGCACCGCAAGGTTATGACACAAGTTTGTTACCCATAGGCTGTGGGACGGCAGCTAAAAAGATAGGCGCTTCATTGAAGCAGGAAAAGTGAGCGCACTGTTTTTGCGCACTAGACCATGGTCGCAATCCAGGTATGTGATCCAAACTGAACGACAGTCGCGGACTGATGTAGAACACCTAGAGCTGAAGATATGGTCAATTTGGGTACTGGTCATTCAGTTTGAAAAGCGCCAGTTGACACGATGTGCACCTTAGCGCTGAAAGCAGTATATATATATATATATATATATATATATATATATATATATATATATATATATATATATATATATATATATATATATATATATATATATCCGGTTTCGGATTTGCCTGTCACTGTGGCCAGCCACAGGACGCCTGCGCCTGCAGAAGGACCATGGGTGGCTTGCGCTGCACCACCCAGAGCTCCAAGCACACACCCCATATCCAGTGTAAACCCGGAGGAATAATACCGGGAGGCATGTGGATGGGAGCCAAGTTTCATCAATGGAGCCGGCCCACACTCCTTCACAGGCAAACACAAGCACGCTGTATTTAGGAATCAATCGCACACAAGGCGGTGACTGGACCGTAATCCGCTCCAAACTGAGTGCATGGAACCACTCTTTGATCCTAACACGGCCACAAGAACCGTGCACCCCGTCCTCTCCAGCAACGACCAACTGTCTTCTAGAGTCAGTATGGATGAGGTAGAGGGTAATAGACAAGTAGGCACCTTATCAACATGCACATCAAGCGCAGCCACACCAGGGATATCAAGCAACAGCCAATCACTTGAGAGAAAGATAACAAATAAAATAAATCGAGTAATCCACAAGGAAACGGAGACATAAATCTTAAATTAATGAGTACATGAAATAGGTTGTCTACAAACGAATCTGAGATAAGTTCACGAGGCTAGAAAGTATTTCTTACGGAAATGCTACAAGCATGAAAATGTTATCGAAATAAACTACAATCGGGTTAAGCGACGTGTGCAAGCGTACAGAAGAGAGTACAAGTAGACATTCATCTGAGAAAAAAAGCATTAGGACAAAATTGAAAACCCACCACCTGAAATAAATAGACTTAGCATGCAAGCACGCGGTTAGTAAATCGAATGCAGCGTACCTACAAAGGCTGCGCCGGTTCTGCCTACGTTCTCTGCAAGACCCGCCGTCGCTTCGGTAGTAGTCTAGAGTAGCCGCGCTCATGACTCACTAGGACTGCCTGACTCAAGCACTCGCGACTGCATGTGCTACAGCACCATGCGCTCGATGTCGATGGAGTACAACCCATCGGTGCTTGCCGCTTCTTCTCTGCATGTATGAGGTCTTTCTCCCGCACTTCGGCAACTGCCTTCGTGATTAGATCGCGCCACACACGCCGATCGACCGCCTTCGATTCCCATGACTTGCAATCAAGATTTGAACGTGACAGGCTCACTTTGATCATGTACTGGAAACGTAACTTTGGTATATATATATATATATATATATATATATATATATATATATATATATATATATATATATATATATATATTTACGCGGGAGAGCCTATGGTGCGCTTAGGCTAGTGATGGCTAGATCCTGACAGATGGTCTACCCACTGCTGCTACTGTTGCGCCATAGTCTCATGTCCTGGGCGCCTCCTCGTGGCGACCGCTGGGTGGGAGTTGGGTTTCGCCCTTCTCCCTGCTAAGATCCAGGACACCAATCTGCATGAGTCGGCTAACTGACCATGTGCTAGACCCGCTGCCTTTCGGGTGTTTATTTAATCGAAGGCTTTGGCTGAGGACCCGCGTCGTTCTCCTGTCAGGATTGGGCGCCCTGGCAGTATCCTAGTCTATCCTCTCCGGAGGTTAGGAAGTGGTCGATGGCCCACTTTCCGTAAAACCTAGCCGTGAGAGACAACAGGTTTACGGGTTATATTCTCACAGCTCGATTGGCGTAGAGCACGAGTGCCACGCATTGTCTCGGATGGTGGGAGGACACCACCGGGTGTTCAATGGTTTGCTACTGCCCACCTCAAGCCAGGCAGCCCCTGGTCAAATTGGTGCAAACCCGCCAAAAACCTACCTGCGTCTGGCCGTGGTCGCAGGTTCATATCCTACTACGGTCGCAAAATATATAATAATGGTTCCAGAATCTCAAAGGCTGCGTGTGACGGCCGTCAAGCAGATCCCAAGCTGTCTCTGCAATCACATTCCCGAGCTGGATCTGCTCCCCACTGCCTTGTGGGTCAGGCTATTTAGCCAAAGGCTCCGGGTGGAGTCCCTCAAGCAAACCTCCGAAGCACAGTCACCACCTCGCGTGCGATTTCCCACCAATGCAATAGTATGCCTGCGCGCAAAGCACTCAACATCGGGTGCTGGAACGTGCGCAAACCACTGGACCGGAACTCCAGCGAGCGCCCGGAGCGACGCACTGCACTGGTCGCAATGGAGCTGGCGCGCTACCATATCGATATTGCGGCGCTCAGTGAAACTCGGCTCGCTGAGCAAGGTAAGTTACATGAAGCAGGTGCTGGCTACACATGCTACTGGGTGGGGAACACCGCTTCAGCACCACGTGAACATGGGGTCGGATTTGTAATATCCGATCGCCTCCATGACCAGCTGGTGGGTGAACCAACGGGCATCAGCGCGCGACTGATGACTGTTCGCCGACGACTCGGAAGAGGTAAGATTGCTACTTTTATAAGCACGTACGGTCCGACCATGTGTTATCCTGATGACACGCGTGATCAGTTCTACACTGAGCTATCCTCCGTGATAAGGTCTGTGCCGAGGAGCGACCGACTATTTCTGCTGGGTGACTTCAACGCGCGCGTTGGGCGTGATGCATCAGCGTGGACAGATGTTATCGGTGCGCATGGCATTGGTTCAGCGAATGCGAACGGTGACAGGCTGCTCTCACTGTGTGCCACTCACGGCCTGACGATCACGAACACTCGGTTTGCACTGAGTGCGAGTGATATAGCAACTTGGACGCACCCACGGAGTGTTCACGCTCACCTGCTCGACTATGTCATCGTACGTCAGCGTGATATGCGTGAAGTGCGCATGACACGTGTACTGCGTGAAGCTGAGTGTGGCACTGATCATCAATTGGTTCGAACCAAACTGTACATATATTTTCGTAAATCAATGTATTGCACACCCGCCGTGAATCAACGTAAATTTAACATTCTCTCCCTCGGTACTGTGGCGAAACGTACTGAGCTGGAGAAGGCTCTGGCTGTACGCCTGTGTGATGTGGACTGCATAGCCACAGTGGGCGACCTGTGGCTCCACATTTGCGACCAGGTGACAGCTGCTGCCGAGAACACCATCGAGCGCGCAAACTGTAAGCGGCCTGAGTTGTTTGATGACAACAATGTGACGATTGGCGAATTGGTGTCAGAGAAGAATGCAGCATTTGCTGCACATGTGGCAGACCCCAGTGACTTGGGGAAGAGTAGTCAGTTTCGCAAACTTCGACGGCGACTGACCCGAGAGCTCCGTCGCATTAAAAATGCATGGTGGACGGAGAAGGCGAAGCAGATGCAATGATACGCCGAAAGCCGCACACACAAGGAATTCTTTGACTGCTTGAAGGCGGTGTATGGACCGAGATTGGAGCCGCTGAGGACACTGATCGATGGTAGTTCAGGCGCTACCTGCACCCAGACTGCAGACATAATGCAAATCTGGCAGAAACACTTTGACTGTCTCTTGAACAACCGTTCAGAGATCAACTGGCCTACTTTGAACGGTCTGAAGCAGCACGATGTGAAGGCGAGTCTGGCGGATACGCCGACACTGGATGAGACACAGAGAGCACTTGCTCAGCTGCAAAACGGCAAATGTCCTGGAGGTGACGGGCTCCTACCTGAAGTATTGAAACACGGTGGACCCGCGTTGTTGACTTCGCTGCACCACTTGGTGCAACGCGTGTGGATTGAGGAGGAGGTGCCTGCTGAGCTGAAGGATGCCCTTGTGCTACCACTGTACAAGGGCAAATGTAGCAAGCAATGTTGCACGAATTATCGTGGCAGCAACTTGCTAAGTTGTGTGGGCAAGGTGATTGCCCGAATCCTGCTCAACCGCCTCGTGAGTCAGGTTGTGGAACCTAACGTGTCGGAAGAGCAGTGTGAATTCCGTTCGGGTCGCAGCACTATAGATATGGTGTTTGCGGGTCGTCAGTTGCAAGAGAAGTGCAGAGAACGACACCAGCCATTGTACTCGCTTTTTGTTGATTTCACCAAGGCATTTGATACGGTAAACCGCGAAGCATTGTGGCTGGTGTTGGGTAAGTTTGGTTGCCCGCGTAAGTTTGTAAGTTTAATTGAATGTCTGCACAGTGGTAAGCGAGCGCGGGTGCAGCTGAGTGGAGAGACCTCTGATGACTTTACAGTTGTCTCTGGTGTGAAGCAAGGCTGTGTCTTAGCTCCTGCCCTGTTTAATATCTATCTTCATGCAATGTTGTCTTGTGCTTTTGATGCGGCTTGTGCTTACGGTGTGCGTGTGGAGCACCGTATCGATGGTGGGTTGCTGAACATCCGTCGTTTCGGTGCGATAACTCTAGTCTGTGAGCCAACTATCCGTATGTTGCTGTTTTCTGACGACTGTGCGTTGTTTGCACACAGCGCGAATGCGTTGCAGCACATGACTAGTGCCCTGGCTTCGACAGCGGCCAAATCCGGGCTCACCATCAACACAAGCCAAACTGTCTGTCTCTTTCAGCCTCCACCGGAGGTGCGATCTTCAATATTGCCGCAAATCAGCATTGGTGCTGAAGTATTGGAAACCACCTCCCGCTTCTGCTACCTTGGGAGTGTGATGTCGACTGATCAGCAGCTACACGTTGAGTTGCGTATTCGCGTGTCGAAGGCGGCAGCGGCTTTCGGGAGGCTTGAGTAACGAGTGTGGAACAACCATCAGCTTAGCATTGGCACGAAGCTGATGGTGTACAAATCCATGGTACTGTCCGTTCTTCTATACGGCAGTGAAACGTGGACGATGTACCTTCGGGATGTGCGATATCTCGAGCGGTTCCATCAGCAGTGTCTGCGACGAATTTTGCGGATCGCCTGGGGCGACAGAGTTGCAGCCACGGAAGTTTTGCGCCAAAGTGGGATGTATGCAGTGGACGGCATACTTTTACTGCGACACCTGAGATGGCTCGGTCATGTGAGCCGTATGGATTCGGCGCGGATACCGAAACAACTTTTATACGGTCAGCTGAGTATAGGGAGGCGGCATGCTGGGAAACCAAAGATACGTTACCAGGACATGATTAAACTGAGCCTCACACGTTCTAACCTTGATTGCAGATCATGGGAATCGAAGGCGTTTGATCGTGGTGCATGGTGCGATCTAATCACGAAGGCAGTTGCTGAAGCGCGGGAGAAAGCCCTCATGCATGCAGAGAAGAAGCGGCAAGTGCGGAAGCGGCAAGCACCAATGAATTGTACTCCATCGACATCGAGCGCATGGTGCTGTAGAACATGCGGTCGCGAGTGCTTTAGTCAGGCAGGCCTACTGAGCCATGAGAGAGGTCACTCGGGAACACTGCCGAAGCGACGACGGGTCCCGCAGTGAACGTAGGCAGGACCGGCGCAGCGTTTGTAGGCACGCTGAATTCGATTTACTAACCGCATGCTTGCATGCTAAGTCTCTTGATTTCAGGTGGTGGGTTTTCGGTTCTGTCCTAATGCCTTTCTCATATAAATGTCTAGTGGGCCATGAGCTGTGCCATTATGGGCCACTACAGAAGCGACGATGGGTCCTGCAGAGAATTACGGCGAGCCGGCGCAGCGTTTGTAAGCACGCTGAATTCGATTTACTAACCGCGTGCTTGCATGCTAAGTCTCTTTAGTTCAGGTGGCTGGTTTACAGTTTTTACCTTAATGCTTTTCTTTCTCATATAAATATATCCCTATACTCTATTCCATTAACTTGCGCACATCGCCTAAGCCAATTGTATTCGATTCCCATAACATTTTTGTGTTCAAGGCATTCCGTGAACTATATTTCCTGACCTCGTGCCCTTAGCTAGGATTTGTTTGTAAACCACTTATTACATATGCTACTTAATTAAGGTTTATATCACCGTTTCCTTATGCATTAATCGAGTTTTGCCCTTTTTCTTTCTCTCTCTCTCTCTCAAGCGTTTGACTGTTGTTTGATATCCCCGGTGTTGATGCGCTTGATGTGCAGGTTGACAAGGTGCCTCCCTGTCTATTACCCACTACCTCGTTCATACTGGCTCCAGGAGACAGTTGGTCGTTGCTGCAGGGGACAGGGTTCACGGTCCTTGTGGCCGTGTTAGGATCAAAGAGCGGTTCCATGCAGTCAGTGTGGAGCGGACTACGGTCCAGCCACCGCCTTGTGTGCGCTTGCTTCCCAAATACAGTGTGCTTGTGTTTGCCTGTGAAGGAGTGTGGGCAGGCTCCGTCGATGAAACGTGGTTCCCATCCGCATGCCTCCCGGTCTTATTCCTTCGGGTTTACACTGGATATGGGGTGTGTGTATGGAGCTGTGGGTGTTGCAGCGCAAGCCATCCATGGTCCCTCTGTAGGCGCAGGCGTCCTTTGGCTGACCATAGTGACAGGTAAATCCGAAACCGGATGCCGCCAACC
>OX104069.1:21499059-21531002 GCA_944474145.2 Dicrocoelium dendriticum
GAGGAAACGCTTGCCAGGCGAAAACCCACCACATCCTGGAAAACTGCCGTCGAATCATTGCTGGAACGATAAATCCCGGACTACCCAGCTGCACCACGAGGAGGTTGTTTGGCAGGCCAGCAGTACTGCTAAAGCAAAGGCTGTGGTCAGCACACAGTTGCAGGAATCGATTATCATTGTCTGGCCAGCGTGTAACGATTTCGAAGCGGCCTCCCGGATGTTATGCGGAGTCTCAAAGACGACGCACGTGGGCATACGAATCACCAGCAACAAGCACGATGTCAGTATTTTTCGCCATGAGGAAGAGATAAAAGATGGTAGTAGAAATCATCTTTGGAACCCTCCGAACTGAAGTCAGTAGGAGTATAAACGGAGGCGATGAAAATTTACCTTGTCTTAATACGGTGCTTAATGACCCCAAGAGAGGTTCGAAGTCGAATCACACATATACGGCTGTTCACCGGTATCCAATCGAGTAGAGTACATTCAGCATGTCTGCAGATGGCGATTCCAACACCGTAAATACCTTGAGGCATTGACTCGGTATCACGAGAGACGTGAAGAGTGCAGTCATTGTCGTCAGATTCAGAACCAGAGAGTCGAAGATTGGTCACAACGCTGTTGCTTGCATGCGTGGTTTTGAGACACTGTACACATCAACACCAAGAGAATGAAAGACAGTGCTGCCCGTTGACTGATCTGACCCAAAGTGCGAATGTTGAAAGAACCAGTACAGATTACGGTAACAGCCTCGGCCTTCCCTATTCTGTGAAGAATCACGTCTTAATAGTTCTCATCAAGCTGGTACATACCAAACACTGGTTGAAGCATTTCAATGGGCTAACATAGTCGGAGTTGGGTTGGTTGACTCCCAGAAAGGCACCAGCAGTACGCCGGTAGGCAGTACCGACACATCACTGTCGCGCAACCACCAACGGTCGCACGCGGGCTAAGGATACTGCGAGGGTTGCTCTGCCCCCACACAAGCTCGTAGCGCGCCACGAGATTACGAGACAAGCTCGTTACCACTACACTACGTCAATCCAACTGCAATCGATGATGAGAGTCGCGCACACAAAACAGCAGCGGTCAGTCCGGCCGAAACGGCGACGGGGCCAGCTGAATCACCGCCGTGATCGAACTGCACGGCACTCAAACCCAGCTAAGGAAAATGGTAGGAGGACGGCCTGCACCAGCGCTCACAGGCTGACAGTTTGAAATACATCAGTCACATCGTAAAGACCTCAGTCGTCATTGGTAGCTGTTTTCGAAGTCTTTTCGAGTCGCGTGTTCGCACGACCTATAAAACTTTGAAAATGTATGTGGCCACGAACTGAGCGAGGCGTTCCAAAACAGAGCTGTTGATAGTTGTAACAATGCGCATCCACAACGCGAATGAGTAATGCTCTGTTATGCTTTGCGTTAATCATCTAGTGTGTCCGAGGCATCTTACACCAACACCAAGCGAATTGACACGGTTCAAGGTGGACCGAGAGTCAATTCTTGAAGGCTGAGTAACAAAAGTGGCAGTTTCGATAACAACATTCTAGCAGGCAGCGGGGGATGATTTGGTAATTCAGAGAGGGCATCTCTCTTAAAAGGGACTGAAAAACTTTCTTTCTTGACACTGTCACGATAGATTCTCATCCGCCAGAGAAGGCTGAATGTCTCCGAAGGAAACGGTTAGGTTAACCATTACGCTGTAGTGTCTTGAGGTTGCAACTGTCCCAATTCAAAAGGACACTGCATTACAAATGTTGTTGACATAACAATGCAGGCAAAGAACTAAGTTCCGTTTGTACAGTTCAGTTTAATTGGTCAAATTTGATCTCAGCACCGAAGTGCGGCGGATCCAGTTGCCACGACTCACAACGTAAGAATAACAATAAATAACAACGGTAAGATAGTGGGTTGGGGGCAAATAGAATGTAAAGTAAATGAAAGCAAGAAGGAAATGCGTTGGACTTAACGGAATGCAACGAAAATTAACCACCAGCCGTTTGTACTGCAAAAGTACAGCCACGGCATACACAGCCTCCAATTTCCTGCAGACCACTGCGGTCACTGAGAATTTGAGAATTAAAAGCACTCAGAGCTGTCTGAACTCTGTAACACATAATTCCTCGAGTTTGCACTTAGATGTAATGTAGGAGCACTGAAACGTTGCCGGCGAGCTACTAGACTATCGTGAGATCCCGACTAGACCTATAAACTCTACCTCATCACTTACGGGAGCAATCATCTGGATTGGCACCATGACATCGGTCATCACCGGCGGTTCACCATCTCCTTTGATCGGATATCTGCACGTATTCAAAGGAAACCCTCATGTTCCGAAGTTTCAGTGAATGAAATTCGATACCCCCATGAGAAAGCATTTCGAGTCACTGAACCTCCATCTCGGCACTTGTACCTTGTGAATAATCAGAGAGTATCATCTAGGGCGCCATATTAAAATGCAGGGGACAGTAACATGCAATATACCGATTCCAAAAGAACCGAAAAAGCAAGGAGCATAAGCTGCCACTACAAGCATACCTCATACAATGACGGTGCATATGATCATTGCAGCCAGATTAACTCTGTCTATCGGATCAGTGGCCATAAAAACCATATACAACTGCACTAATTCGATCAGTACAGTAAGAGACATACATGCAGTGCAAACGAAACTCACTAAACCGCAAGTGTAAACAGAATGATGGATCTAATGGTGTAACTGAGCTGTGCTCTCAAAAGTCTTCAAACGTGGGCTGTACAAGAACGGCTAAGTAACGTAGGTTGTCAAATGACAAGAGTGAACAAAGTGATACCAGTTCGATTGAATAGAATCAAGAGAATGGAATGAGGCAATTTCGTGCAGAATGCCCATTTTGTCAAACGCGAGAAGAAACGTAAGCAGAACGCTTAGGGCGAACAATTATTTTCGATTTCTTCCTCATCAGTTCTAGTACAGAAAGATGGTTTGAACAAGCAGGTTTGTGGGATAATATAGTGATGCACCATTGATTAGATCAAATTAAGCGTAAACAGTTCCTGTGGTAAGTGTCAGATGATCAGGTGATTGGCGGCAAGTGGGATTGATGGGCGGCAGCAAATTCCTCCGTGTAGTTGATGGGAATGGAAGTTGCAATGCTTGAATGAGCTTCTTTTGGATGCAGAGATTAGGCTTCATCAGTCTTATGCTTACTGTTTCAGCAGTAGCAAGAAGTCGTGCTGCTAACTGATGGGTCAACGCTGAAAGTCAGCATAAGCACTGCTTTCAAGACCGTTACATCCAGTTGACAGGAAGACTTGTCTTCAGAGACGACTCCTACGGTCGTTCACTGGTATCCAATCGATCAGAGCTGCTTCAACCTGGGTACTAAGAGCAATGCCCACACCATCTTGACTGGCATTTGAAGCTGCGTCATCTTCGGACAAGCACTGTGCGAAAGTAACGCCAGTGTTGTATGTGGGAAGTAGTAGGGAAAGCATAGCGTTTCAGATAAGCAGCAGATTTCGATCGATAAGGTCTCTAGTGTTCGGGCAAGTGGTGCCTGTTTGTCAACCTTCAGCAAGGTGCTTACCTTGAGGCATGCTGATCTTAGGAAGGATCGAGGGCTTCAAACAGAAATGGGTGAACTGACTTTGACCGCTTGGTTGAAGATGGACCTGTCGACTGGAGTGGAGCTACGCCATGCGATTGTGTGAGTTGAAAATAGAAGACAAACGAACATTGAAGCAAGATAAAGGGGAAAATGTGAGGTTGAAAACAGAGGGGATAAAAATTCAGGGCAAAAGGAAAAGGCGTTAGCAGTGCGCTGGTACGCAGTATCGACGCTCCGCTGCCGCGCAACCATCACATCGCGCGTGGGCTAAGGAGACAGCGAGAATCGCCCGGTCCCTTAAGCAGGCTAGAGTCTGCGCCCTCATCCCAAGACAGGCTTGTAATCCTTAAGAAGAAGAGTGCGTAAAAGGGGGATAAGAAGACTGGATGGCATGAGCAGTAGTATCCTCACTCGTAACCAACCTGCGTGAGGCAGCAGATAGAGCGCTGTTAGTTATCATCTGCGGTGGTCAGGGCATCAAGGATTTGTTTGAAGAGAAATTCATAATATTGCATTAGCAAGGTAATGTCATCAACACCATTATACACATTAGCTACAGGCGGCAAACACCTCAGCTATTGTGTCACAATACAAAAGAAACAAGAGGAAAATATGCTACAGAGGCATACCGGCTGACTCACCAGTAACGGATGGATATCGTTCCGGCTAATGTGCCGCAAAATAATTACATTATGTCTAATAAACCAGGTCATGGTTGAAGGGGGCTAGGTGGCAGAAAGAGGGAAAAAGAAACTCAAAATATAAACGCCAACGAGGCAGGTTCCTAGCCATGTCAACAAGTGTATTCACCCAAAAGTGGTCATTGTCTTCCGGACCCCAACCAGATAGCCGTGACGCTCCAACCGAGGCCAACTTCGAAGTGAGGACTTTCATTCCTCTCGACGAAGTCATGGCTTGACAACCTCTACTCTTCTTCCATCCACACCCCCGGCGATCATACAACGAACGTCGCGGGAGCCGGTAGGCTGGCATGCGCAACAAGTGGACAAACCATCGGAGCCCGGTGTGTGATATAACGGGGCTGGGCGGTTGGCTCCTTCTTCCTGTGCCATAAACAAGGCGTCGAACGCGTTCATTACTCACGCGGTGTTCACACCAGACATGTGCTAAGTAAAATAAGGTCAGGTTGCCCAGGTCTAGACAAGGGAACGATTAGGGTTCTCATCGAGACTTTAGTTCAAAAACCTAATCGCAACGCAGCGGGGTTTAGGGACTAGGCTACAGAGTTCGTTTTACGAAATAAGGATCCACGCTCACTACAGCCTCCAACCTGTAGGGCCAGGAAACTGTTTTTCCGGCCCATAACAAATGACCAAATTGGTTTGTGTGGCTAAGAAGATGTAAACAGTAGTGCCCAGGTTAGCTCAATAGATAATCGAAGCAGGTAAACTATCGCAGCACATTTAGTCTCATCATCCGGATTGCTAAATCCTCACGCGAATGAACTTTACACTTCATCCGGACAATTCTCGTTGTTGATGTGGTCAGGTTATTTGGTCACGACGTCACACGCCCCATAAAATATCCAGCCACGACCGATCTTTATGGACAAAGGTACGTACCAGACATCGAAGACCACGAAAAGCATTTGGGGAGCCGAAAAACGATGCCCATCCCTTGCGCACATTTTCATTAAACCTAGAGTGTGCTTGTCATAGTTCGGTTCTACTAATTCCTCATTATGTCACACTTTCGAGACTCATATGCTCGGTGGGTCGGTACAGCAACGTCTGCTTCTTCGCTTCACGAACTAGTGTGTCACTCACGAATGTAGTCCGCCAAGTTCTACAACGGTACTGGAGGCTAAAATATTAATGCAATCTAAAATCACGAAAATGCCTGATTGGGAACACTGGTTAACAAGGCAGAAACTCGCAACGCTAGCTGCAGTTTTCCATTCGATTGCCTTCATTCACATGAAGGGTCACTCTATAAATAGTATAACAATTGGCAGAGTGAAATTATATGTGTAATTATGTAAGTGTGCCCAATGTGGGGAAATACCTTGCTGAGAAACGGAAGGTGGCGTCACCGTTCCAATCGCACATCCGCAACGTTCGTCCGAAGAGCTCACAGAAGCGTCTTGTTCAGTTTTCAAGGACTGACCGGAAGTACACTGAGGCTTGGAATCTACTCCGTCATTCTCCTGGAGAACCGGGAAGGCACTAAACGTTTCCCCGTTTGAACTTGCCGCTGATGAATATGCATCTGCGGTCTCGGGCTTCGGTCTCAGAATACAGAGACTCGAAGGTTGGCTCATCCGTGAGCTCCGAAGCGTCTTCCTGACAAACAAAGACCAAATTACATGAGTAACCCAAGTACTCAAAAGCAACTCAAATTGTCCTCTCACGTATGTGATCACAAGCTCGTACACAAATCAGGAACGAAACGTAGCAATCAAAAAGTGCAAATGCAAGACGTCTTTCAAACTAGCACGGATAACAGTCGCTTCAGGGTGCGGTTAACTAAAAATCTTTATCAAGCCGTTAATAGGTGTATAAGATAGTAGAACACGTGGACAAAGAGTTTCTGCCTCAGTAGAGGTGAACAAGGTAAATCCTTTAGTGACCCACTTGCCATTTGTGAGGCGTTCAGCGGCTTCCTTCTTGCCTCCATGATTTTTGAATCTTACCACATACCGGAATGCGCTCAATCCGTAACAACCGAAACGCTAAGTAATTACGAAATTTCTCTCAATTCTAATCAGCAGCTAATGAAAACCATCAAACCTCTCAGGTTGGAATGTCGTATTTAATGGGAATAAAAGCTGGAGCTTTACATGACCTACAAGATTTAGAGTTAGGGTCGGTTTTAATAAAATGGTCAAGCAACCTTATAGCGGGTTGGAATCGCGTGTTAGCCGTATCTTAATCAGGCCTGTGACATTTAGACAGAATGCACGCCAGGTAAAGCGTGACACCCTACCAGGCCTCCTGATACAGTTAAGGAACAGAGTATAAAAGGAGACTCCATCAACAGGTAAAATGTAAGGGTTGGGGGTAGAACAAAATGTGACAGTTATACGCCGTAAGGGCGCTTCGCTGCTGTGCGACCACCACCAGTCGAACGCGGACTGAGTATACCGCGAGGACGCGCACCCCTACGCGAGATTGAACCCGCGCTGCAAGATTACTAAACAAGCTCGTCACCTCCAGGATACGGGCCGACGGAGAAGAAGAACAAATTGTTGCGTCAGGTTACAGGCGGCTGATAGTTGAATGGGGCTAGGCTGGGGGATAAGATACAGAATAGTAAGTAGTTGTCCCAGGGGAGATAGCGATGTAGTTCGCCAAGAAGCTGGTCCAGGCAAGTCTTGAAATCGGTACAGTAGATGCCGAGACTAAGTCGGCAGGCAGCGCGTTCTACGGTCCGCAGACTCACAGAGGGAAGTAGTGTCACCTGCAATTCAACCGCCTGTCCTGACATGTGACCCGGAGTGGGTGCTCACGAAGATGGGAGTATGAGCGGTGCAATTTGAGTAAATCGCGGAAGGGGTGTCCAGGGTTAGATAGAATTATAAACGCAAGGATCAAGTTGTCCAGAAGAAGTCGGTAGTTCAGCGAGAAGAGACCAAAGTGATGAAACCGTTGTTGGGCTTCAAGCATACGCTGATCACTGAGTAATCAGCGGCTCAAAGCCTGGATAGCAAACTCAAAGTGAGGGCGGAGGAAGGCAATTAGGAGGAGACGGAAATTCCACGGGTCAATTTGGCCGAAGACACATTTTAGCAACCCCAGCCTGCGGTTAGCAGCAGAGACTGCTTTTCGGCAAAAAGCAGATACTGAAATGTTGGTTTCGGTGATGATACCCAAATCCCTTTCGGCTGGCGAGATCTGGAGAACAGACTCCCACAGGAAATATACTAGAGAAGCGGAAGGGCGAATGGAGAAGACGCGACATTTCGAAGCGTTAAACGGAAGGTTGTTTTAAAGGGACCACTGGTGCACACGGCTGAGGCCTATTTGAAGTGCGCGGGTATCGTCCGGAGCAGTTACTGCGCGCCACAGCTTGGCGTTGTCGGTATATAGCAGCAAAGAGGACACGACTTGTGTTCTGACATCGTCAATGAAAAATAGGAGGAAGTCCGGTCCGAGAACAGAGGCCTGTGGAACTCTGTCGCAAGGATTGCAGAAAACATCGCTCCGTCGATGCGTACGTGAACGGTACGGTGGTGGAGGTACTCCGCATCCAGTCCATCAAGGCTCCAGATATACCGTAAGACAGTAGTTTGTGCGTTTGAAGTGTGTGGCTGAATTTGTCAAAAGCGTTGGCGAAACCCAAGAAAAGGGGGTTTCTAGGCCGGTGTCAGCAGCAGTCGTCCAAATATCCCGAGAGAGTAGCAGGGTACTCAGACATGACCATTGCCACCGGAAGCCGTATTGGCAATGGGAAAGTAGTTTCTGAACCTCAAGGTGGTCCATCAAAATATCTGCGATGACCGATTCCATCACTAAGGAGATCGGGGAGAGGAATAATTGGTCAGTAGCTGATGCGATATTTACGTGCGCCGCTATTGTAGATTGGCGTAATCGTACCGTATTTCCAATCGTTTGGAAACTTCGTCATGCAAGAAGTGGGTGAATAGTTCTGCTAGAGGTAAAGCTAGAGCTGGAGCACACATTCGCAGGAGACTTGAGTGGAAACCGTCTGCGGCTGGGGAGGCCACTGACCGCAAAGGTTGGAGTTTTGCCAGGATCTTTACCGGAGTGAACTGAACCGTTGTCAGGGACGTTGAAGGTGAGATCGGAGAAGGCGCCGTCGTTGTAGGGACTGATGAAACAGGGAATGCAGATGCATACTGTTGGCACAGTACTTCTGCAGCCTCATTCGCTGATTCTGTGAGCTCTGTGGGGGTCGTCAGCGCAGTGACGCCGTGTTTCACATGTAGAAGGCAGCTGACGTGACCGTACAGCGAGTTGGGATTGAATAAGAAGATGCGCATGCTGACGCTGTTACTCACTCTTATCTTCGCGTATAAGCTGGACGCATTGGTTACGGAGAACTCGGTAGGCTTCCAGTGAGTAGCGGATGGACGGGAACGATACGTTCTTCATGCCGTGTCCCTGTGGGCCATGCACTTCCGGGTACGACTTCAAATGGGTGCGAAGCGTTGCTTCCCTATCGAAACCTGTTTGCAGCTCGTAGTTGTGAAGCGCAATACAAACAGATTAAAGCAAAAGGTTGGCCACGCGCTGTCGGCACTCAAGTGAGGTTCGAGGGAGTTGTCAGCAGAAATGATAGTGTTCAACTTTTCGTAATCAATCCGGCGTTTAGTGTAGGTTAACGAGTTGAGGAGTCGGCAAATCATACAAAGTCGAAAGGGAGAATGCAGTGATCGCTGAGCCTCAGTTGGGCATCGTACTCGGTGCGCTCAACCATCAGTTCATCGTTGGTCAGCATGAGATCCAGCAGGGATGGTTGGCTGTTGTTTCAGAATCTGATCGGCTGGTAGGGGTGGTTGTACAACAGGGCCGTGTGAAGAAGATCGATGAGGCTTGACGCAAAGGAGTCAGCCGTCTGAACGAAGCTAACTAGACGGGGTAGGTTGAAGTTCCCCGTGATAATAAGGTGTGTGTGTTTGTGGGACAGAGTAAGGTGGACGTCGTGCAAGAGTTGTGCGTCCTCGGATGAATTGTCAGTGAGCGATAAATAATACCAATACATCAGGAGTGTTCATCGGTTAGCACGACCTCGCACCACATGATGTCGGGAAACTGCAAAGTGTCTGCTACGGTGGTGAAATTGAAAGAGGTGTCGTAATAAGTTCAAGTTCACGTTCAGGTGAGACTGGAACGATAGGATGAATCCCGGAAGTGTTCTTTCTTGAATAGGCAGTTGATCCCGGGGTTGATAAGGGGTCAATGACTTCTGTTATTCATTGAGATCACTGTGATAGAGAGCAGAAGGAAGGTCCCGTGTCAGCTCCTTTACTTGCCGGTTTTCCATGGATTGCAGGTGTGGTAGTTATGGCATCCCTCAGGATCTAGTGTCATCCCTGCAGGATCCTGAAGTACTCAGTAAGTAGGTGTTTAACAAACGTTTGAAGCTTGCTTCTGACTGCGCATTAACAATCGGGTCCGGCAGTAGGTTCCAATCAGTAACTACTCGAGTAGAGAGTGACGTCGGTATGAACTTTGAACCTTCTCGGTTTAAACAGCTTCCAGCTGTAACCTAGCGTCGAACTGCCAAGCCTTGGCTGAAAAAGCTGTCGAAACCCGTTTCCCAATTCTCCGCGTAGAATACGTCTAGAATAAATGAGGTCACCGTGACGTCTGCTGAATACTGAATACTGAGAATACGCAGTGAGTAGAGTTGCTTCTGTGCAGCTACAACAAAAATATTTTAGGCAAATCTACCTATTATGATGATGATTATTCTCGAAATCTCAAGTCGGAAAAGTGCGAGTCTAGGAGTTTCTTATAATCTGACACCTACTTTACTTCGACTATATCTGTAGGCAGGTTGTTCCAAGTATCCACTACCCTCCGATCGAGACAGAGTTGGTGAACGACCCGCTTCAAACCTGGTACGACAAGCTTGTACCGGTGTCTTCGTGTGCTGCTTCGTGTGCGCAGATGAATCAGCGGCCTCAACATGAGGTAATCACCCAGATGTAATATTCGGTGCGTCATGATAAGGTCAACCCGCATACGACGATAACACAGGGTGTACAACCCTAGTCTCTTGCACCGGTCTTCATATGGCACACCTCGTAAACTAGGGATGAGCCTTGTGGACACATGCCACACCCGCTTAATCCTTTGCACCTCGCCCCGGGTGAGCGGACAAAAGGGGGGAGCTGTACGCTAGCATTGGTCTGATAAGAGAAGAGAAGAAGCGGGTGGCAACCTCTTCGGAATAGATGCAGAAGCTGCGTTTGAGTGCCCAGAGCATGTGCATTCCGTTTTGGTAAAGCCTGTTGGTGTTTTCAACGGGCCTCAGATCGCAGCGTGAGAGCACGCCGAAATCTTTCACGGATGGCGATGGGTGTAACTGCTGGCCGGCCAGATTGTAAACTCGGCCATTAGCATGCTTGCACAGGCTCATGAATACTGACTTGACTGGGTTGATCCGAAGGTTGACCTTTCATGACCACACAGAGTCTGTCAAGGTCATGCTGAGGCAGGTCGCAGTCGTCGGGCGCCTCAAGGACTTCCGCAAACAACGCGCAAGGTGAACTAAGAAGCTGAAGAAAATGGATGATGTGGATTAGGAATAAAATGGGCCCGAGGACTGTGCCCTGTAGGACGCCACTTGTTGAGGGATACCACTCGGTCAAGTGGTCGTCCACCTGCACCGTCCACGTCGGACCAATAGGGAAATCACTGATCCACTGGTGCGGTGAGCCACCAACACCGCACATCATCAGCATCCGTAGGAGGATCACATGGTTCACCTTGTCAAACGCTTTACTGAAGTCGATGTAAATGACGTCAACCAACTTCCTTTGGTTTAGTGCTTGTAACCATTTGTGCCCCAAGAGCAGCAGGGGAATAAGTTCATCCTCCGGAGTTAGGCGGGATAGGGGTTCGCATAGTCCAAAGACAAATATCGAGGCTCGTCGCTGAACTTTTTCGATCTGGTCACTTTCATGCTTCGATAGTGGGGCTATGGTTGGAAGTCCAAGTCAAGGATTAGACAGATGTGAGGTGAAGAGGAGTCTGAGTACCTGCGGCGTCATTCTAGAGAATGATCTACGTATGACACCCCACATCCTGTTCGTCTCAGAAGTTTTCTTTAAGGTGTTACGGGTAGTTTTGACATCGGAGGATATTATTGTCCCCAGGTCCCTTTCCTGAGTGGCAGTCTTGAGTAAGTACCCACCAATGTGATAAATACCCAGTTGTTTCGTGGCACCGATGGGAAAGGCAGAGTACTTATCATTGTTTAGCGGCAAACCACACTTGATAGACCAGGCGTGCAGTAGATCAAGCGTTTCCTGTAATCGGTCGGAGTCTTCGACGCTGGACACTTCCGACCAAAGCTTGAGGTCGGCTGCATAGATCAGACAGCCTATTTGCAGTACAATTGGTACGCCATTGACAGAGATCCTGAACAGTCCCGGTCTGAGGACGGAGGTTTGTGGAATACAACAGTACATGGGAACTGGAAATGAGTGGGTATCGTTTACCTTGACTTGCATGCTCCGGCTTTATAAGAAGTCAGTGATCCATAGTAAGAGGTTCTCTGTCATGCCCATTCCGCAGAGCTTACAAAGTAGTTGCTGATGAGCGACCCTGTATAAAGTTCCGTTGAAGTCTAAGAATACCGCATCTAAGCGTTTTCCAGCGTCTACTGACTGCCCACTTCTCACTTGCGACAAGCAGATTAGTGTTGTAGGAATGTCCCCTTTGGAAGCCATGCTGAGTAGACGAAGTGATGTTCAATTTTTCGCAGTGTCGATGGATGGCACATTTATTGAGTATTCACATGATACTGAAGGCGACCGACGTAAAGCAAATCGGGCGATAGTTCCCAGGGTCCTGGAGGTTTCCACCCTTGTGTTTCGGCCTGACTACGCCAATCTTTCAGTTAAGGGATAGTCGAGTAGCTTTGAGAGCTGGAAAATTTGACAAAGCGGTGAGGCAATTAATTTCGCTACGATCTTGAGAAACAGCGGGTGTATCCCGTCTGAGACTGGTGAGGAAGCTGAGTTCAGTTTTAGTAGTAGCTTCAATGTAGAAGTTGCATTGATAGCGATATGCTCCAGAAGTGCTGGATGTGCAAGTAAATGGTTGTTTGCCAGTGCGTCTCTCCTCGAGTATACTGAGAACTGTAGAGCCAAGGGGTCAGCTTTGGCGTCATCATCACAAAGTATAATGCCTGGCTCGTTGGTAGACAACGCAGAAATTCCGCAACCGGCCTTAGAGGATCTGTTAAGGAATGAGAACAGTTTCTTTGGCCAATTAAGGGATTGTTCAGCCAAGCTATGCTCATATTGTTACCGCTTCACGTTTCTGCAAAGAGCAGATGTTCCTGACGTTTTTGTATTTAAAGTAGTCGGAGTCTAAGCGAGAAAGTTTGAATTCGTTCCCTATAGTTTTCGTTGTTGTTATTGAGGCCCGTAGCCTAGAGATAACGAAATTGACTCGTGAACTTGTGGCGCCGGTTCGAATCGGCGTATAAGTTGGCGGCCTCTCGGTATACTCGGTCTGTGTGCGAATGGTGGTGGTCGCACGGCAGCTAAGCGACGTTACGGCGTGCAGCTGACACATTTTTATATTTTGTTTCATATTGGCCATGAGTTCTCGGTAGATGCAAGGGGGACCCATGAAGAGACGCCTATTACTATGGAATGAGACGACCCCCTCAACGAGTAGCTTCAACTTGGAGAACAAATCGTCACAAGCAGCATCGAGTTCCAAGTGCTGTGAAACATTCCAGTTAAGCGTACTCGTTGAAGCTCTTAAGTCGGATGCGTCAGCACGCCAGTATCTGCAACGGAGTGCGCTCCGGGCTTGAATAACTGCACGTTTGGTCCATAGATAGGAGATCGTACAGTAGTTGCTTTTGTCAATGCGCTGTAGAAGGACCAATCCCGAGAGATCAGACAGGGCCTAGTTGAGCACAAGATAAAGTATGTGCTTAGTCTGACAGGGAAGAAGCCGAGTGGACGATGTTATATACTGGGTGAGATTCGGTTTGAGGACGGTTTTAAGGTTAGCGTCAAATGACTCTGGAGGAAGGCGGCAATGCGGTAAGTCCCAACTGACACTTGAGGCATTAAAGTCACTCACAATAAGACAACCTCTGCGGTTTCCATACGTTTTAATAAGGTCTAACACATAGGCGTCATGTCGCAACGGCGCTATGTAGACAACGCCAAACAAGAGATTTGAAGCCAGCTTGGCGCTGCACACGCAGCACTTCGTTGTCACCAAGCAAATAACGCGTCGGTGAGTCATTTGGTCCTACGCGTGGGACTGAACATTTTGCGAGATTCAGGCGTAACTGCCACTGTCCCAAAGTCTATCCAGAGCCCACTGTAGGGTCAGTGGACCAGCAGGATCCTTCACTGTAAACCAGAATTTTAGGTCATACGCACTCCCAGTTTATCAGGTACGTTGGTAACGTATAAAGTAAAGAGAAGGGGCCAAAAGAACCGTGTAGTGGACTCGGACCCAAAGAGAAATAAAGATGAATAAATGATGATCAGAAATGACAAGACTCACAGAAGGGTTTCGACGTGGGTTAGAAGTCCAACCACATGAAACTTCCTAGTCCTCTTGCGTCAGCCACTCCGATGGATGACAAACGACGATGGTGAAACCAGTTGAGACGGAACGAGATCTGTAGATGAATACTGCTCTAGGTTAGAACGTAGTGACCGACAATGCCATAAAATCCGTGGCACAAGAACACAGAGAGAACACGTCGATTTGCCCGCGTGGTTCAAAAAGTGTGTTATTTATCAATCAAAACAAGTATACAAGGTTAATGTACAAGAATTGGTTGTAATAGGAAAGGAATGTACAATGAAAGATAAGTAAATTTACAGGCGCTACAGAACTCCCCCCTAGAGCGTTGGAAAGAGAGAAAACGCTCGATGGTATTGTTGTGTGTAGTCGCGGAAACGCACAGGAGTTTTGTTAGCCCTACCAGAACGAGTCGGCCGGTGGCCGAGTGGTTGGCACGTTTGCTTTCCAACCATAAGGTCACCGGCTCGAATTCGCGTAGGGGTGGGCGTCCTCGCGGTATACTCAGCCCGCGCGCGACTGGTGGTGGTCGCGCGGCAGCGAAGCGCCGTTACGGCGTATAAGCTGACACATTTCATTTTCATTTCATTCATTCATTTCACCAGAACGAGTATGTGTTGTAGGAGGTTGTGGTAAACAGGTAGAGTCTGTAGGCGTAGTTGTCGTTGGATGCATACAAGTACATTCGGTACGAGGATCAGTAGCAGAGGAGGACGAGTGTGAGAAAACCGGAGTGGAGCTGGAACAATCATCCAGGTAGGCAACTTTCAAACGATCGAGACTGACAGAATCAGGCGTGCTGTTACGATCCACAATGTAATATTTGTCATGTCGCGAAATCACTTTGAATGGCCCTTCCTAAGGCGGTTGCAGGGGCTTGCGAACAGCAGCAACGCGAACGAATACGAAGGGGCATGAATGTAAATCCTTATGAACTTGAGGTATGCGTGATGTCCGTCTCGTCGGCGTTGGCTGGAGCTGACTCATATGATGTTTAAGCCATCATCATCATCATTATACATGTCAGCTAGAGATGGTAAAACACCTCCACTATTGTACCGCAATACATAAAGGAAATACATACATACATACAATACATAAAGGTCAAATAAATACGACAGTTGAATGCCAGCTGAGCTACCAGCAACGGATACGCATCGTTCTGGTAAGCTACTAGCCGGCTACTAGGCAAAAACAAAAATTTAATTACGTTTTACCCTACGAAATAAGATCGTAGATGGAGGGGGAGGCTAAAGGGATGGGGAGGGACAAAGAAACTCACAGCAGGAACGCCACTGAGGTCGGCTCCTTGCCATATCAGCAAGTGCATCCAGCCAAACGTGTTCACCGTCTTTTGGACCCCAACCAGGGAGCCGTGAAGCTCCAACTGAGGCCAGCTCCGAAGTGAGGGCCTTCATTTCTCTAGACCAAGTCATCGCTTGGCCACCTCTCCTCTTCTTCCACCCACATCCCCGGTGAGCAAACAACGCACGTCGAGGGAGTCGGTGGGCTGGCATGCGCAACACGTGGCCCAGCCATCGGAGCCTGGTGAGTGAAATGACGGTGCTGAGCGGTTCATTCCCTTTTCCTAGGCCGTAAACAAGGCGTCGAACACGCTCGTTACTCACGCGGTGTTCCCACCAGATGTGAGCCAAACTGCGAAGGCACCGATAGTCGAACGTAAGTAGCCTCTTCATGTCCGCCGATCTTAGGGGCCAGGTTTCGCAACTGTACGGTAAGGTCGAACGTACCGCTGCATTGTACACTCTACCCTTCAGGGCGAGAGTAATGTCGCGCCGTCGCCATAGGTGGCGAAGGTTAGCAAAAGCACTTCGAGCTTTCGCTATGCGGTTCGTGATCTCGTCTTCGATCCCAAGGGCGCTGATACAACTTCCCAGGTAATTGAATTTCTGAACGACTTCTAGCTGATCCCCACCAAGGGTCAGCACAGGGGGCGAACCCTGCCAATCCCGGAGGAACGCTTTGCACTTCGGTGGTGCAAAGCAAAGCCCGAAGCGACTGACAGCCAGTGCTAATCTGTCCAGCGCGGCTTGACACGTCTGGGAGCTGTCACAGATGAGGGCAATGTCGTCTGCATACTCTAAGTCAAGAAGTCGTTCTCCTGGGAGTAGCTCCACACCTTCCAAGTCATGTCCTGTAAATGCAATCTCCATGACTTCGTCAATAGTGAAGTTGAATAGGAAAGGTGACAGCGGGCATCCTTGTCTCACACCGCTGGAGATATTGAAGGGTGGCGACAGCCTGCTGTAAGCCCTTACTCTGCCCGTGCTACGCGCATATAATGCTTGGATAATATTTACATATTTCTCGGGCACACCTTTCCTGAGTAGACAATTCCAAAGGGCACATCGATCAACCGAATCGAAAGCACCTTTGATGTCGAGGAACACGACTACGGTGGGCCGCCAATATGTGTGACGGTGCTCCAACAACTGACGCAAGGTGAAGATGTGGTCGATGCAGCCACGACCCCGATGAAACCCGGCTTGCTCCTCACGAATCTGGCTTTCACGAGCGCCAGTCAGTCTGTGAAGAAGTATGGAGGCGAGTAATTTGGAGGCGATGGAGATCAGACTGATTCCTCTATGGTTGCCGCATTCCGAGCGCAAGCCGCCTTTGAAGATGGGAACAATAACGGAGCGGCTCCAGTCGGTTGGGACAGTTTCCTGCTCCCACAGTTTCACTAGTAATTCATGCAAAGCATCAACAAGAGCAGAGCCCCCAAATTTGAAGAGGGCTGGAGGAAGATCATCTGGTCCCGCGGCTTTATTCAACTTCAACAGTCCGATCTCACGTTCGACTTCTGAGCGAGAGGGTGGATCCAAAGGGACAGCCCACGGAGCGGGGCGATCAGTGACCGGCGAATCGAACAATTCTAGCCGATTAAACTGCTTTTCAAAATGCTCAGCCCAACGCTCCAAACGTTTTGACAAATTGTGGATAGGCTGTCCACTCTCATCACAAATTGTTTCACTAACACCAGGTCTCCTGCTGCCCGTTTCCCGTATCAGCCGGAATAACTTACGATGGTTGCCAAGGGCAGCGGCCACTTCCATCTCTGACGCACGATGAGACCACCAAGATTCGCGGTCTCTCTTCAGGCTAGCACGGAGTTTTGCCCGGAGCTCTTTGCGAGTTTCATTGTGTTCGCTTCCAGCCGGAATATGCCGGCGAGCGTCGATACGTTCCAGAGACCGAGAAGAGATCCAATGTCCATGTTGGCTATTAGACATACCACATGAGGATTTGCCTGCTGCCAGTAAGGTCTGTTGAACGTGTGACCAGTGACCATCAATTGTCTCCTGTGAGCGAGTACTCAACTCGCATGTCAGCGTACTTCGATACGCATTCAGAACAGCTGGCTTTGTCAGTTGGCTGGTGTCAATGCGCTCACAGCGTCGTCGTGGGCGTCCTCCAAAGCGCATCCGCATGTCAGCATATACAAGTGCATGATCAGTGTCCACACATGTGCTCCAAATCGAGCGACAATTCTGGATGCAGCCTCTCCAGCGGTAACTAATAGCAATGTGATCGATCTGCGTCCAAGGCTGGTTCGAGGCTGGTGGGCACCAAGTCACCCTCTGGCGGGTGCTGTGTCGGAAATTAGTGCTCGCAAGAAATAAACGAGCATCTTCACATAAATGAAGTAACCGCTCACCGTTATCATTACGGGAGCCTACACCGTGCTGACCGCCCAGATGCAGTTCATCAGTGGACAGCTTTCCAACTTGTGCGTTCATATCCCCCGCCAGCACAACAGTGTCCGTGCTTCTTCTGTGGCGAAGGAGCTGGGTCAGTTGGCGGTAGAAGTCGTTCTTTACCGAATCATCGCTACAGTTTGTGGGCGCATAGGCAGCGAGGATGAATAGACATCTATTAGTCCCGCGCGACTTCGAAGCTTTAAACGAGCCAGCCAATCGGACCGCACACATCCGGCTACTGATTGGAATCCAATCAACCAGAGCAGCTTCAGCACGGGGACTCAGGGCAATACCAACACCGGCTTGGCCGGTGCTCGAAGCTGCATCGTCACCGGATAGGCGCAAGGAGAAAATACTGCTTGCGTCCCCTGAAGGGGATCGCAGAGTGAGCACAGTGCTCGAGTCTTGCAGGCGAGTCTCTGATAAGCAGCAGATATCGATCGAGAGGGTCTCCAATGTTCGGGCAAGTGCTGCCTGTTGACCGATTTGTAGCAGTGTGCGTACATTGAGGCATGCCAATCTGAAGGAGGATCGAGGGCTCCAAATGGAAGCCGATGAACTGGATTGGACCGCTTGGTTGGACATGGGCTTGTCGACAGGAGAGGAGTGACGCTCCGCGTTCACGTGTGAGTTGAAACTAGAAGGTAAATGCCTAGCAAAGCATGTTGGGGGAGGGCCAAGAATCGGGGGGTTGAAAACTGGGGGGATATAAGTGAAGTTGGAATGGGACGGTAAGAGTGAAAAAGCGTAAGAGGGGGAATAAGAAGACGGAAGGCTTGAGCAGTAGCATCCAAACCCCTATCCACCCTGCTCGATGCAGCAGATAGAGCACCGTTTATTATCCTCTGCGGTGGCCAGAGCATCAAGAAATTGTTTGAAGGAAAATTCATAGTATTGCGTGGGCAGGATACTGTCAGGTTGCCCAGGCCTAGACAGGAGAACGATTAGGGTTCTCAACCAAAGCCTTTGGTTCAAAAACCTGACCGCAAGGCAGCGGGTTTGGCGTTGGGCTACAAGGAGTCCATTTTAAGGAATAAGGTGCCACCCTCATTCCAACCCCCAACCTAGGGGACCAGGAGGCTGAGTTTGTCTGGCCTCTAACCATTGACCAATCTGGTATGAGTGACTCTGAAGGTGCAAAAGCACCACCCAGCGTAGCTCAATGGATCGCTGAGGCACACAAACCATCGCACCACGGTAAGGTCCAGCCTCATGGATGTTTAAGCCGGGCGACATATGAAGTGGGATCAGATTCACCGGTGATTCTGGAATCGATGATCATCTCACCAGAAAGTCGAAACGCTGTGCCGAAGGTAAGTTCGGCAGGAGAGCAGCCGATGTCTTCCTTGCTTGTGTCGCGTATACTGAGCAGTATGATAAGTAAGGCTTCGTACCAGGATGTAGCGCTGGCTGTTAAAGCTGCCTTCAACTGTCTATGGAAACGTTCCACCAAACCATTAGAAGCAGGGTGATATGCGGTAGTGCGTAAGTGGTTGCATCCCATGAGGCGGTTTAAGTCACGAAACAAGGTGGACGTGAACTGTGGTCCTCTATCGGTGGTAATGGTCGCAGGTACACCAAAGACAGATGCCCACGATTCAACGAAAGTGTGAGCGACAGTTTCGGCAGAGGTATCACGCAATGGGACTGCATGCGGCCATCTTGTGAAACGATCAACACAAGTCAATAAGTGCGTAAAACCGTTTGAAGGAGGCAATGGTCCAACTATATCCAGGTGAACGTGTTTGAAACGCGCGTCTGGAAGTGAGAAAGTTCCTGGAGTGGTAATGGTATGACGATGAACTTTACTCTTTTGGCATTGAATACAGGATTTTGCCCATTGCCTGATGTCAGTATTCATGTTTGGCCAAATATAGCGATCCGTGATGAGCTTAACGGTAGAACGGATGCTCGGATGGGAGAGGCCATGAAGATGATCGAAAATTTTCCGCCGGTACGACAATGGGACGTATGGACGCGGCTTACCGGTGGAAATGTCACAATGTATTTTCGAATCACAGTGAAGCAAGGGTAACTGGACGAACTTCAGTGCTTTGTTATTGCGAACAGATTCGAAATCAGAGTCAGTGATTTGTGCAGCAGCAATGTCCTCTAAGTGGATGGACGATGTCGACAGTTGGTGAATGTCGGTGCGGGATAACGCGTCAGCGACAATGTTGCCTGGCCCCTCGATGTAGTGGATGGCAGAGGTAAACTGCGAGATATAATCAAGATGCCTTGTCTCCCGAGGAGAATAGCGATCAGCTGGCGAGTTAAATGCGTAGACAAGTGGCTTATGGTCAGTTAGAACGATGAAGTGGCGTCCTTCGAGGATGTGGCGGAAGTGCTTAATGGCGAGGTAAACAGCAAGAAGTTCACGGCCGAACGTGCTGTACCTGGTTTGAGCCGGCTGGAGCTTCCGTGAGAAGAAGGACAGAGGCTGGACTTCGTTGTCTATGACCTGTTGTAAAACGGCTCCGACGGCTGATTGCGACGCGTCGGTTTTAAGTACTAACCTGGTGCTGGCGTCTGTGTTCAGATGACTCAGCGAAGTCGCGGTTGCTAGCGTTTGTTTGGCTTTTTCGAAAGCAGCTAGAGCGTCGGGTGACAGAATTAGCTTTCTCGGGTTACGCTGCAGTAAATCGGTAAGCGGTTTTAGGACATCGGAACAGTTAGCGATAAAACGACAGTAGTAGTTAATGATACCGAGGAAACGTCGGAGGCTCTTTATGGACTGAGGCACAGGGTAGTCGGTGATGGCAGTGACCTTGTCCGGAAGTGGACGTATACCTGTGGAGTCGATGTGATGTCCAAGAAAATCGATGCTAGGCATGCCAAAAATGCACTTAGCAGGGTTGATTGTGACACCAAAATGAGCTAGACGTTGGAAAACCTGGTGTAAATGAGACAGATGTTCCTCTTCGGTTGCGCTGGCCACCAAAATGTCGTCGATATAGGCGAAGACAAAATCAAGACCACGAAGGACTTGGTCAATAAATCGCTGAAAAGTCTGGGCAGCGTTTCGGAGACCAAACGGCATACGGAGAAACTCGTAAAGACCGAATGGCGTCGTGATTGCGGTCTTAGGTATGTCTTCTGAGGCCATCGGAATCTGGTAATACGCGCGGACTAGATCAATTTTAGAGAAAAGGCGTTTCCCGTATAGACTCATGGAAAAGTCATGGACGTGGGGAATTGGGTATTTGTCTGGAACAGTGGCGTTATTTAGAGCGCGATAGTCGCCGCATGGTCGCCAATCCCCTGTGGATTTCTTTGAAACCATGTGAAGTGGGGATGACCATGGGCTATTCGATGGACGAATAATGCCTAAATTCATCATGTGTTGAAATTCAGATTTGGCAATGGCGAGTTTGTCGGGAGCAAGACGTCGTGGTCTGGCGGTGACAGGATTGCCTTTAGTTTCGATGTGATGGCGGATTTCGTGTTTGGGCTGAAAGTCGTCGCTGATCGGTTGATAAATGGACGGAAACTTGCGCAGAAGAGCAGTAAACTTATTGTCGGAAGGCAGAGCCAAACGAATGCCAATCGAGTCGATAGCGAGGACTTTGCCGGAGACAGTAAGTGAGGTGACGCTATCACGGAGTTTCCTGTTTCCGAGATCAACGATGATGCCAAACTTCGTCAAGAAATCGATGCCAAGAATGGGTTTCTGAACGTCGGCGATTAAGAAAAGCCAAGGTAGTCGACGTCGGAGTCCCAGATCTAGGGTTAACAGTTTCTGACCGTACGTCTGAATTTTCGTACCATTGGCCGCCTGGAGTGTGACATGCCCGGAGAAAGTTGGCGTTTGTGTGTACCTACGGGTATGACGCTAACTTCGGCACCCGTGTCGACGAGAAAACGGTAGCCGGTTGAGTTGTCAAACACGTAGAGAAGGCGACTATGGTGTTGGCCAGCGGCAGCTGTCGCCATTACTGGCTGGCCGGCGAGTTTCCCTGTTGGTCCTGTAAGCGAAAGGCTTTAGGGTGCGAACACCACGGCCTACAGTTCCGTGCAGCATCCCCAAATCGTTTGTGAAAATAACAGAAACGATTCAGTTGGTCACGGTTGGAGGGTAGAGCACGTGTGTTACGGCCAGGTGATACACTTCGACGGCGGTTAAGACGTTTGGTGATGACGGAAACTTGGGCGGTTAGCTGTTCAATCTGGTTCTGCAGCCTATCCATTACAGATGTACTTTCAAACGCGTTAGTAGGCTGCGAGACCTGATTAATGGGATGCTTGAAAAAGCATTCATGCACCTTGTCAGCTAGTTCAGCCAACTTATCAAGCGAAGTTTCATCACCTTGGACGGACAAAACCAGGACGGTATTAGGTGGTAGACATTTAGTCCAAAGTTGGCGCAGGACTGAGTCATCAACTCTGTAGCTACCAACTAAAGTTCTCATGTGTCGCAGTAACTGAGATGGGGAGCGGTCGCCAAGTTCAACACCAGATAGGAGTTGCTTTAAGCGAGACTCGTCTGAAGCGGTCGTGCGTTTTAACACAGCAGCTTTAAGGGTATCGTAAGGAAATTCTGTTGGCATTGGGTCTAGGACGTCGATCACCTCAGTGGCAATATCCGTAGGGAGCTGAGTAGCCATATAGGAAAACCTAGTCTCTTGTGTAGTAATCCTACGGAAACGGAAATATGCCTCAATTTGCGTGAATCAGACGCGAGGATTAGATGCACCAAAAGCAGGTAAATTAAAGGAAATATGGTTTTCACAGGGAACCGCACTCGAACTAGGTTTGGATTCCATAGTAGTGCAAAAGAAAGAATATTGGGATTTCTGAGCTTACGAATAAAAGAAGCACTAGGAAAAATTCAGGGTCACCAATTATGTAGTGGACTCGGACCCAAGGAGAAATAAAGATGAATAAATGATGATCAGAAATAACAAGACTCACAGAAGGGTTTCGACGTGGGTTAGAAGTCCAAACACATAAAACTTCCTAGTCCTCTTGCGTCAACCACTCCGATGGATGACAAACGACGAAGGTGAAACCAGTTGAGACGGAACGAGATCTGTACATGGATATTGCTCTAGGTTAGAACGTAGTGACCGAGAATGCCATAAAATCCGTGGAACAAGAACACGAGAGTGGATAATTTTTGACATGAAATACTGGCCTGAATCATTGTATCATTGTATGGTAGAGAGCAGAAGGAGAGTCCTTTATCAGCTCCGTCGCTTTCCAGTCATTGCGAACATTGCTGGGGTCATAGTGAAAATAGGTTCCACAATGAACCATTAAAGCTGAAGGGACATTGTGTTCCGGTACAACAGGCTCAAGTTCAAGTTCAAGTTCAAGCGGGACTGGAACGATAGGATAGATCCCGTGAGTGTTCCTTCTTCGGCGGGTCGTTGAACCAGGAGTTGGCGAACTTTGAAATACTGATGGACCTAAAACAAAGACCGCATCACACCCTGTCCAACCAATTAATGCCCACGTATCCTGCCCTAGCAGTCCCTGCTGGGTCGGTTACGTGAAGTAAGAAAGAGAAAAAAGTAAACGCAGGAGGCAAAAGAGAAAGTGGTAAGAGCTAAGCAAGTGGAATACCAAGATATTTGAGTCAATAAAAAGAACTGAAAAATGAAGGTGAGTCAGCTAGGAAAAAGGAAAGGTTTGCTGTTGCCACCCAAGAGCATCGAGCTGGCGCGCAAAACCCTTAACCGTAGGTTCCCTAACCACGTGATCTGGAAGAGAATTCCAGCGATCTATAACTCGGCGCGATAGACGAGTTTCCGTCCTAATCTTATCAGACCGTGGTTTATGCAGTTTCAGTGGGTGACCGCGGAGACTAGGTAACGTAGCGGGACTAAAAAGCCCTGACAAGTCCGGGCCAATCTTACCCGTCAAAATGCGATAAGTGAGAATCAGGTCCCCTCTTATCCTTCGGTAGTGCATGGAGTACATACCCAAACTGAGCAAGCGCTCAAGCTACGTTTGTCCCCGTAGACCCTGCACTAGCGAGCGCCCACTCGCAACACCCTCTCCAAGTCCATTTTGTCTCGGTTAAGACATGGTGGACAAGCCTGGATACAATATTCCAGGTGGGGTCGGACGAATGCCGAAAATAGCTTCACAAACAACTTGGCCGTTAAGATTCCGAAAGAGCGGCGGATAAACCACATCATACGAAACCCTCGACAAGCAGCCTTCTTCCAGTTGTCTCCAGAATGAAGTGCTGATGCGTGTACGACTCCTAAATCAACCTGCTGAGTGACAACAGGGAGTTCACCACCGCCGAGGACATATCGGGTGGGAGGATTTGCAGCTCCGATTCGGAGAACAGAGCACTTGGCCCTATTTATGGGCATCAACCATAAGATAGACCATTCCCAGAGTCTATCCAAGGCACGCTGAATTGCCTCAGGACCCCCCGGGATATCCACAATATTCCAGAGCTTAAGGTCGTCAGCAAACATTAATGATGACACCCCTAGCTCTCCCGGCAAGTCATTTACATAGATCGCGAACAACAATGGCCCCAATACCGAGCCCTGCGGAACGCCACTAAGGACAGCTTGCCTGAGCGAAAGGCTACGCCCCACCCGTACGCACTGTTCCCTCCCCTCAAGGAAGGCAGACACCCATTGAAGGGCGCGACCAGATATCCCGTAAGATCTCAACTTTAGTGAGAGCCGAAGATGTGGAACAGTGTCAAAAGCTTTCGAAAAATCTACGAATAGCACGTCTACAGCGTGGCCACTGTCTACCGCTTCGGCCCAGCTTTCACGAGCTACAAGTATATTAGTCTGACATGAAAATCCTTTACGGAATCCATGTTGCGCAACACTGAGAAGGTTGAATCTATTCAGGTGGTTCTCCACTGAATCCCTTATCAGCTTCTCGAACAACTTGACTACTACGCTTGTCAAACTGACAGGCCGGTAGTTCGCGGGTAGAGCGCTGTCACCGCCCTTAAAATCGGAGCGATGATTGCCTCCTTCCATTCCGAAGGTAGGCTGCAGCTGTCCAGCGATATTGAAAATACGCACGTGAGCGGACCACTCAGCTCAGTGGCCAGTTCATGCAACAGCTTCGGATGAATTGAATCAGGACCGGAAGCTTTAGAGGGATTAATGCCTTGCAGTAGCTCGAAGACCTGAGTCTCCGTTATGCTAAATTCAGCTAAGCAAGAATCCTCTGGAACTCTTGAAACCAATTCAACCTGCGGTAAAGAGGTCTCCCGAGCAAAGACCGCAGTATACTGATCACTCAGTATACAAGCCTTGTCATAGTCAGTTTGCGCAGGGGTCCCGTCTACTCGCAATAAAGCTGGTATAGACAATTTTGCCCCCGCTGCGTCTTTTAACGTAAGCAAAAAACTTCTTGGGATTAGCTGCGGCCGAGTCCGCTAAACCCTGCTCGTATTGGAGACGAGCAGTTCTGAGATGTTGCTTACATTTATTTCTATTCTCTCGATAACTATCATAGGTACTGGCTGATGGAGCTGCTTGGTAGGTTCGCCAGCATCTAGACCGTTTCTTGAGTAGGTACTTGCCTGTGGTATCTATCCATGGAGGCTGTGCTCTTAACCCTCTTTTCCTAATGAGTGGAATATAGGGTGCGGAAACCTCCGTAAGGTATGCCTTAAATTTATCCCAGGCTAACTGGACAGAGTCAGCCATCGAAATCTCACAGTTCAGAACTGAAGCCTTAGTTCGCATTGCACTAAAGTCCGCCCGCCAAATATTCGGAAGTATTTCAGCAGCGGTCTCTTGGTGCTTTGAAAGAGCACATCGAAAGGATATGCATGCGTGATCGCTGGACCCTAGAGGTGCACCGCATGAAACGTCAGTCACGAAGTCCAGGGACTTAGCGAAAACCAAATCCAAAGTAGATGGCATTTGGTTATCCATATACCTAGTGGGAAAGTCAACGAACTGATGCAAAGGCACTTGGAGAGTCAGTTCAAGGAAGTCTGCACCGAATGTTCCTAATGCCGAATTGCAAGAAAGATCGGCCCAACAGACTTCCGGGAGGTTGAAATCCCCTAGAACTAAACACTTATTCGCAGACTGAGTGCGAATAAAGTCAAGTATCCCCCTGGAGGAACTTCCAGGACTTCTGTATACCACTATAACTGTAAACTGGGTAGAGGAAGTGCACAAAACAGCCGATAGGGCTTCAATAGTCTGCTCCGACGACTGGAATGTGCAAGTCCTCAACACATCTAAGTTACAGCTCACATACAGTACAACGCCTCCGCCTTGGCTAAATGGTGATGCTTTCATTACTGGATTTAAAAGGGATGTGTATGGGTCGCTTCGTGCTTAATTATGTACAAAAATAGTGTTTAATAAGATATATTAGTTATAAATTTTGCTTTTATTCAGCGCGATTTTAAAAATACAAAAATTACAATAATCAGAAAAGAGATACGTATACCACTTATCCAAGTTCAAGTTCAAGTTCAAGCGGTACTGGTACGATAGGATTATCCCGTGAGTGTTCCTTCTTCGGCAGGTCGTTGAACCAGGAGTTAGCGAACTTTGAAATACTGATGGACCTAAAACAAAGACCGCATCACACCCTGTCCAACCAATTAATGCCCACGTATCCTGCCCTAGCAGTCCCTGCTGGGTCGGTTACGTGAAGTAAGAAAGAGAAAAAAGTAAACGCAGAAGGCAAAAGAGAAAGTGGTAAGAGCTAAGCAAGTGGAATACCAAGATATTTGATTCAATAAAAAAGAACTGAAAAGTGAAGGTGAGTCGGCTAGGAAAAAGGGAAGGTTTGCTGTTGCCACCCAAGAGCATCGAGCTGGCGCGCAAAACCCTTAACTGTAGGTTCCCTAACCACATGATCTGGAAGAGAATTCCAGCGATCTATAACTCGGCGCGATAGACGAGTTTCCGTCCTAATCCTATCAGACCGTGGTTTATGCAATTTCAGTGGATGACCGCGGAGATTAGGTAACGTTGCGGGACTAAAAAGCCCTGACAAATCAGGGCCAATCTTACCCGTCAAAATACGATAAGTGAGAATCAGGTCCCCCCTTATTCTTCGGTAGTGCATGGAGTACATACCCAAACTGAGCAAGCGTTCAGGATACGTCTGTCCTCGTAGACCCTGCACTAACCGAGCGCCCACTCGTAACACCCTCTCCAAGTCCATTTTGTCTCGGTTAAGACATGGTGGACAAGCCTGAATACAATATTCCAGGTGGGGTCGGACGAATGCCGAAAATAGCTTCACAAACAACTTGGCCGTTAAGATTCGAAAGAGCGGCGGATAAACCACATCATACGAAACCCTCGACAAGCAGCCTTCTTCCAGTTGTCTCCAGAATGAAGTGCTGATGCATGTACGACTCCTAAATCAACCTGCTGAGTGACAACAGGGAGTTCACCAGCGCTGACAACATATCGGGTGGCAGGATTTGCAGCTCCGATTCGGAGAACAGAGCACTTGGCCCTATTCATGGGCATCAACCATAAGGTAGACCATTCCCAGAGCCTATCCAAGGCACGCTGAATTGCCTCAGTAGACCCGGGATATCCACAATATTCCAGAGCTTAAGGTCGTCAGCAAACATTAATGATGACACCCCTAGCTCTCCCGGCAATTCATTTACATAGATCGTGAACAACAATGGCCCCAATACCGAGCCCTGCGGAACGCCACTAAGGACAGCTTGCCTGAGCGAAAGGCTACGCCCCACCCGTACGCACTGTTCCCTCCCTTCAAGGAAGGCAGACAACCACTGAAGGGCGCGACCAGATATCCCGTAAGATCTCAACTTTAGTGAGAGCCGAAGATGTGGAACAGTGTCAAAAGCTTTCGAAAAATCTACGAATAGCAAGTGGCTTACTGCAAGCATGAACTTTACATACATGAAACAATTGTATTAAAACTTATTTGCTCCATAAAACAGCCGTTTACAGTACGCTTTTATTTAGCATTTGCCTGCTTTCCACTATGCCGTGAACTTCAACTACGTCTGTAGTCAGCACTAATTTATCATAACCGTTTTCAAGAAGCAAATCCATATAGCGTTATTTTCTATTTCTCCGCACCCTAATACCAACAAAATTAAAAATATACACTGCAGCCACTCAAACAAACTTGGATGTTACCGAAGACAACGACAGCGAAACCCTTTCCCGCTATGACAAAAATTAGCCCTTCCCCAAGAACACAAAGAGAACACGTCGATTTGCCCGCGTGGTTCAAAAAGTGTGTTCTTTAGCATTCAAAACAAGTATACAAGTTTAATGTACAAGAATTGTTTGTAATAGGTAAGAAATGTACGATTAAAGCTGAGTAAAAATACAGGGGCTACAACCGAACCTCGCGGGACCATACTGAGAACTCATTGTCGGAAAGACAGGCAGAAGAAACACGCCATGTCACCTGCCAAACCGGTCGAAACTGGGGTCGAGTCGAAGGTTCTTGGAGTGAATACGCCTCGTCGAGGTGATTATTTGTATGATACCATTATTATTTCGCAAGGCTGCTGTATCCACGGCAGCTGTTCCCAGGGAACGCATGCTGCATAACCTCCAGTGGTTCAAGCTCTGTGTCAACATGATGCTTTCACCTGGTTTACCCGGTGTCACTATCGGGAAGTTAAATGGACTGGGGAACGTCCCTGTCGATATGCCCAAACCCGCGACTTCTACTCCTTCGTGTAGTCCGCTCAACCCCGGAGGAACGCAAATCGTTAATGCGCTTTGCATGCAAACTCAAGTGTAGCAATGTCAGCGTCCAGCTGAATCTCCCACTGGCAGACCGACTGAAGTTAAAGGGAACCATCGAAAGCCTCAAGAACAGGCGGACGACTGGTGAACAAGGCCCTCATCTTGTGGGTTTTCAGATGGTCTATCGGAAGTCAAATTCTGACGTACCAGAACCCCACCTGGTAGGCTACGACCCAGTGCTGGGCGTGCCTAGTTCCTTCGGGTAGTGCTTAGCAATGTGCGTAGCCTAAGGAAGAAGGTACACGAGGTGGGTCTACTTGTAGACAAATCTCGTCCCGACATATTTGCTTTCACTGAAACGTGGTTGTCCTCGTACATCACAGGCGATGAAATATGTTTACCTGGCTACGCACTGCTTAGATGTGATCACTCCTTTGACCGCCAAGATGGAGGTATCGCTTTTTATGTGAGTTGGAAATTTGATGTGTTGTGCACTTGTATTTTCAGTCGCCGGATCAAACAGTTGAAGAACTGTCGACTATTGTGTGCATTTCCTCTGCTCAGTTCACAGTTGTAGTGGTATACCGAAGTCCTGGAAGTATTTCCAAGGAAGTTATCGTGTTTATTCGTACTCAGGCTGCCAATAGGTGTCCAATACTGGGTGACTTCAATCCCCTGAAGTTTGCTAGGCTGAGCTATTTTGCAGTTCGGCGGTGGACACTTTCGTTTCGGATCTTCTCGAGTTAACGTTGCAACGTCCTTTCTATCAGTTCGTGGATCTCCCGACTAGACATATGAGAAACCAGTTTCCGTCTACCTTGGATCTCACTTCTGCGAAGTCACGATTTCGTGAGGTTACATACGACTGTCCTCCAGGAGCCAGTAACGATGTCTGCATATTCTTTCTATGTGCTCTAACTAAGTGCCATCAGCCTACCGTTGGGGCATGTCCAAATATTCTGCAGGCAGATTTTAACGCAATTTGAGACAAAGCTTCAGTTCTGCGTTGTGCAATCACCGTGGCTGACACTGTGGAGACAGTTTGGGTGAAATGCAAGGCACCCATCATCGAGATCTCTGCATCCCACACCCCACTCCTTAAAAATGGGTGACGGGCGCATTCTCCTTGGATAGATCATACAGGTAAATTCCTGCTCAGGAAGCGCTCTAAGTGCTGGCGAAATAACCAAGCGGCTTCATGAAGCAGCACACAGGGAAGCTATCCAGCGGTTAGAAATAAACATAAGCAACATCATAGAACTATCCGTCTTCAGTAGGAGAAGGATTTGGCTGAGGCAACCACAACAAATCCAAATTACTTAGCTTAGGTAAAAAGTCGCAGAGGTACAAACTCGTCCATACCGGCTTTACTACGAGCGGACGGAACCCGTGGACATACGGACTATGATAATGCTTGTATACTTAGTGAACAGTACAAAGGTATTTTTGCTCGCAAGGCCTCTCTACCACTGGTTGAGCTGGTCATAAAAGTCCCGGATGATACTTGCCCAAGTGAAATCAGCATAACGGAGACACAAGTCTTCGGCCTATTATAAGTGCTAAATCATTCTGAAGCTTCTGGCGCTGATTCAATTCATCCGAAGTTGATGCATGTATTGGCTGCTGAGCTAATTAGTTCTCCCACATGCGTGTTTACAGTATTACAGCGCCTGTAAATATACTTATCTTTCATTGTACATTCCTTTCCTATTACAAATAATTCTTGTACATTAAATTTGTATACTTGTTTTGATTGATAAATAACACTTTTATTTTGCACGACTACTATGGAATCCAAACCTAGTTCGAGTGCGGTTCCCTGTGAAAACCATATTTCCTTTAATTTACCTGCTTTTGGTGCATCTAATCCTCGCGTCTGATTCACGCAAATTGAGGCATATTTCCGTGTCCGTAGGATTACGACACAAGAGACTAGGTTTTCCTATATGGCTACTCAGCTCCCTACGGATATTGCCACTGAGGTGATCGACGTCCTAGACCCAATGCCAACAGAATTTCCTTACGATACCCTTAAAGCTGCTGTGATAAAACGCACGACCGCTTCAGACGAGTCTCGCTTAAAGCAACTCCTATCTGGTGTTGAACTTGGCGACCGCTCCCATCTCAGTTACTGCGACACATGAGAACTTTAGTTGGTAGCTACAGAGTTGATGACTCAGTCCTGCGCCAACTTTGGATTAAATGTCTACCACCTAATACCGTCCTGGTTTTGTCCGTCCAAGGTGATGAAACTTCGCTTGATAAGTTGGCTGAACCAGCTGACAAGGTGCATGAATGCTTTTTCAAGCATCCCCTTAATCAGGTCTCGCAGCCTACTAACGCGTTTGAAAGTACATCTGTAATGGATAGGCTGCAGAACCAAATTGAGCAGCTAACCGCCCAAGTTTCCGTCATCACCAAACGTCTTAACCGCCGTCGAAGTGTATCACCTGGCCGTAACACACGTGCTCTACCCTCCAACCGTGACCAACTGAATCGTTTCTGTTATTTTCACAAACGATTTGGGGATGTTGCACGGAACTGTAGGCCGTGGTGTTCGCACACTAAAGCTTTTCGCTTACAGGACCAACAGGGAAACTCGCCGGCCAGCCAGTACTGGCGACAGCTGCCGCTGGCCAACACCATAGTCGCCTTCTCTACGTGTTTGACAACTCAACCGGCTACCGTTTTCTCGTCGACACGGGTGCTGAAGTTAGCGTCATACCCGTAGGTACACACAAACGCCAACTTTCTCCGGGGCATGTCACACTCCAGGCGGCCAATGGTACGAAAATTCAGACGTACAGTCAGATACTGTTAATCCTAGATCTGGGACTCCGACGTCGACTACCTTGGCTTTTCTTAATCGCCGACGTTCAGAAACCCATTCTTGGCATCGTTTTCTTGACGAAGTTTGACATCATCGTTGATCTCGGAAACAGGAAACTCCGTGATAGCGTCACCTCACTTACTGTCTCCGGCAAAGTCCTCGCTATCGACTCGATTGGCATTCGTTTGGCTCTGCCTTCCGACAATAAGTTTACTGCTCTTCTGCGCAAGTTTCCGTCCATTTATCAACCGATCAGCGACGACTTTCAGCCAAAACACGAAATCCGCCATCACATCGAAACTAAAGGCGATCCTGTCACTGCCAGACCACGTCGTCTTGCTCCCGGCAAACTCGCCATTGCCAAATATGAATTTCGACACATGATGAATTTAGGCATTATTCGACCATCGAATAGCCCATGGGAATCCCCACTTCACATAGTTTTAAAGAAATCCAGAGGGTTTGGCGACCATGCGGCGACTATAGCGCTCTAAATAACGCCACTTATAAGCGACGATTCAGCTTGAAGGGCCTTGAGCCAACGCGTATCCCGCCAGTCAAATAAAAAGGACACTTGACAAGATGACGGTACTACTGACGGACAAGCATGAAGCAATAATATTACAAACCTCAATAGTAGCGCTTCCACTCAACGCAGTTTCAAAAGAGATACAATTCGGTCCGAGAACAACAAAAAAGGGTTCAGATCGTCAACGCGATACAGAATAGAGAACGCTGGTTATATAGGACAAGTGAAGCCCATGCGATTGGTCAAACACAATCCGGATGAAGGCCGGACGCGTGAGATGTGAGTGTGTGGGATGATAGGTACATTGCTCATGCTCAGTGCGAGAATAATTGGGGTGATTGTTGCCGTGGTAAGGGCAAAATATTTGAGGTGATAGTTGCGGTGGTAGTGACAAAGATAATTG
>OX104069.1:21531097-21559430 GCA_944474145.2 Dicrocoelium dendriticum
GCGCCCAACAGCTTAACGGTCTCTCTTTCTCTCTCTCGCAATGTTCACAGATCGTGTGTGGTAGGAAACCCACTTGGGTAACAATAAAACAGCAACTGAAAACATAAGCGGCCTGATACGCTGTTAAACGTGTGCCTACCTCCTAAACCAGAGAGGTCGAAAGTCCGGCCCGCGTTAACATTTCACCTGCTCCGCGGCCTCATCAGGAAGTAATAAATTCAGGCTTGGACTATTTTCGCACATGTGTAATTTTGTTTTTTCTTTATGTCGGACTGAATATGGCCCGACATTTGTTAACCGCACAAAAGGTGGCTTTTCTTGCAAAACGTTTGGACACCTCTGTTCTAAACCAAATGCCTAAAAACCCACTGGATTACTCATATAGATGGACGGCTCCCTTTCAGTTCAATGAGCTTACAATATGCATAGCAAGTTGATGTCCAAAATGCGAACTAGGGCACACACCGATGACAAATGACTCAATAAACACGTTGGGAATGAAATGGGTGACAGTTGCCTGTAATCATCATCTTCAAAATGAGTCAATGAGTTTAATGCGAAAAACATCGATTGATTAGAATAAATTCCATCACCTCTGAACTACTCAAGGGGAATCATCCATCGAGGAATTACAAGTCAAAGTGAGAATTGAATCAACAAAGTCCAAACAGGCTTATGTCCTGGTCGAGGCTGCCACTCATTCATCGCTCCTTCGGGGTGGAATTTCTGATCGGTGACCGACTGATAAACCATGAGTATGCGGACGAACTGGCTCTCCTTGGGTCCGGAGCAGTCACTGCAAGCATCCCGAACAATCTGAAGAGCAGTGTTGCACGCCTCAGTGCAAAATTTGACCAATTCCCCACCGGTTTTAATAACCATAGGACAACAATTGTAAGTCGTCGGTAGGTTCAGTTAGCTTGACAGATTTGTAGACGTTGGTAATGACATAGTAAGGTAATAGCTCCCAAGGGCGAACGGAGTTATTAGTTGTGGGGTCAATATCATCAAGCGTATGGCATCGGATACGGGCAAGAAACGTTCCAGATTATTCTGTCAACACTTCCCTGGAGTGGCTTCTGTATCCATTCTTTAGCGCACAGGATATTTGCGGCTCTTAAGCGTACGTCTTCTGCCAGGACGTTGACGTTGTCCGCTTGTTGGCCAGTGACCGTACTTGCATGTATATAGAAAGACCTTCAACGCCGTCCAAGCTTATATATGATACAACGAGCGAATATATATATATATTACTATAATATATATCCGAGAAGAGAGAGAGGGACTCAGAATGTGCTGTAGGGATGTTGCAGCATTCCGAACCATCGGCGGAAAAAAAAGGGCAATTAAGTGGTAAACGAAAGAAAACATATATTTTATTATTATTTTTTTGCAATTTTTCCACCTTCAGCATTTGAGTATTTTATGAGTATTTACATTGGGGCGGAGGAAGGGGGATCAACCTGCAACGAGCTAGAGATACAAGGACCGCCCACTGAGTTCGATTTTTGAGTGCATGGACTACCAACTCAGCGCACTCAGCATCTTTGGGAACTCATCCAGGGAGTCAAGAAAGAATCAACCGACACTAGCAGTTTTGTCAGCTTTTTCATTCTGCTTCTTCAAAATGAAGACTGTTCACCACTCCGCTTCCTCGAGCCCTGTTCAGCGACCGCGAAAAGGCCCGACGCGGAAGACGCAAAACGCTGAGGATGAGTAAAGCTCTGCCTTTCAAATATTATACAGGGTCCCTCCACTCTAGTCGAAAGGCTTGCGCATCCGCACTTTTTACGACCGCTAGGCCGATCAGCATTCGGTTGTATCAACCGCTTTTGTGTGGACAAAAGGTGATCGAAGCTCTTAAGCTATCTTGGCTAGATAAAGAGGAAAATTAAGAGGCCAGCAGTAATCGTTCAGCTACACCAGTGCCCTAGTGGGTGGTTAGCACACCTTAATTGTCGGTTCATGCCCCTGGTCGGCACGTGATCTAATGTCATTCGAAGTGATTGAATACACTGTCACGCCCATTGCAATTTTATTCATATAAGTGTAGAGGTCTGAGGATGAAGTATCGAAAACAAATGTATCATCAAACCGAGATACCAGTACTTTGAAACATTCTAAACAATTGTTTACCTTCGGTTCTTTGTTCATAATGATTATATGGGAAGTTTGCAATCATCTTGCAATATACGTGGAAGTGATCGGGAAGTAAACATTTCAAAAGGCTTGGTGAATGACCGGTTAATATATTAGTCAAATGCGCAACGTTTCGATTTTGATTCCAAAGCTTCTTGAGGCCAAGTAAATGAGCTTAAAATTGACTGGTATTTAATACCAATAATGGGAAAGTTAAATGCAGTTCATTGGTGAAAGATTACGGCGATCAAAGGTCACCAAGTTCTTGCGTGCTGCCTGGGTTTCAGCAACGGTCAACGAGGATAAAGGATGCTGCTCAGAAGGCAATTACCGGTATGGTTGGGCAATATTAAGTGGACTGTTAGAAGGAAATTGGATACTGATGGAAATTGCCTTCGATACTCAGGAATTTGGTGGACAGAACTTTGATAATCCACTGCAACTTCAGATCTATGCACCGATGCCAAACTGCGTGCCAGGCAATAGACAGCCCAACTCCATCTCTTCGATTAATGCAGTTGTTAGCCTTGGTTATTTTCACAGACTCAGCAATGTGCCTTGGGTCATTCGTAAACCACTACTGATAACCTTGACATCGAAGTCAATTTCGTGCCGCGTCGAGCGCATGCATTGCAACCACTGAATCCGAACAGAGCTTCATACTCGAGCAGGTTCTTCGCCGCCCATGCACTGTAACTTGCGAACGGCTTCCTCCACTGCATAGCTAAAAGTTGGATCTGGAAAACTTCCTCGGAAGTCCTAGATCATTGACGCGCCGTGCCCGCAGGTATGGAATACAATGAAATCCGCCAGCCTATCTCCCTACAGCTGATAGCATTCTTTCGCTCCGACGGTAAATTTTAGTGGTAAAGGCGTGCTGCGGAGATGGGAGCCACTGCATCAGTTGAAAACTGCCGCAGGTTGTTTCGTCTCATCAAGGCACGCCGGTTGCAATTCACACGCCATCAGTCAGACAATCTGTGAATTAGACGGCATAAAAATCACCAACTTGCAGAAGCGATTAGAGCGCTGGGCAGAGCGCTTTGCTCTTCAATTCAAACTACCCAACACTTCTCTCTGTGACACCTCTATCTCCACTGCATGGTGCATGGTTTGTCTCCACTGCCTCTCCTTCTAAAATAGAGATCCGAAGCGCAATCCATTCTTTGAAATGGCATAAAGGTGCCGACCCTGATAGCCATCCCCCGGCTCTTTTCAAAGATGGCGGAAATATACTTGTCATGGCATTGCCCTCACTTTTCAAAGTTTTGGACTAATGAGAAAGTCACCAACTCATGGGGAGACTCAATCGTTGTCACGCTTCACAAGGTCCCCTTAAAGAGCACGAAAATTACCGCGGTATCTCAATGATTTCAGTTGCTTCCAAGATTTTTGGTCTATCTTACTTCGCAGGCTTTTCCCCATCAGAGAAAGTCTTCCCGGAAAGAAAAAAAAACGGTTTTTAAACAGGCCGAAATTACATTGATCAAGGCGTCACGCTCCGATAAATTCTCGAGCTTCGCCACCTCCACCGTCGACCAAGAATCGTAGTCTTCTTGGACAATCGCGTGACATTCGAGTCAGTAGACAGAGCTCCTTTGCGGTATTGTCTACTAAGGAAGGGTGCATCCGAAAAGTTTGCCGCCATTCTTAGCGAATTGTACCGTCCCACGTCGGGAAAAACTAAGGCTTATGACAAACTTTCCTCTTCGGTTGAAGTCACCAGCATTGTTCGGCAAGGTTGCCGTATTTCAGCTTTCCTCTTCAAGTTTGCTATCAAGGATGTCGTGCAACAAGCGCTACGTGTCCCAAATTGCGGTGTTGAGCTTCGATCCGGCATCAGAATCACATGGTGTATGTATGTATGCATCTCAACAGTCTATTAACTAGACACAGAGCCAACATAAAACCATGGAGATCAGCAGCAAGATTCACCGCGGCATAATCATCGTGGCATGCTAGTTGAAGGTGAGAAACACACTTCAACTAATATGCCGCAGGAAGCATGGAACATTTTGACAAAAAGTAGAACAGAACATTTTTAGTTTGTTTTTCAAACGCCGCTTTTGCTCTTTGTTGTCATTTTAATGTTTGCAGTATTAAACATGTGAATCAATACAATACTGCACACAATTCTTCCACTGATTCCGGTTGCGGGCCATCTCTTCAAGAGTGCTAAGTCATTGGCACTCCTCATCTTTGGGTCCCTATCGTGAAAGATGTACGGATCCAACAGTGGCTAGACACGACGTCAGCGATTTCATGTGCTGCCGCCAACTGGAAGGCTAACCACCATGCGGTCGCCTCCAGCCAGGTCCTTGACGAGCGAATAGAGCGCGACGCGCTAGACGCTCAGGTGCCATGCGTAGGACGTGACCGAGCCATTTCAACTGGCGCAACAAAATCAGTTTGTTGAAGGGAATACTCGCACTGCCCAAGGTGCGAAGTCGAACGTCATTACTAGTAACTCGATGTTGCCACCAAACACGAGCGATCCTCTTTAAGCAACCGTTATCGAAGGCAGAAAGACGACGCATGTCTTCCACGTGAATGCGCCAGGACTCGCACCCATACAACAATACTGAGCGAACTGATGCGTTGTAAACGCGACCCTTTAGTGAGAATGAGCCGTCGCGACGACGCCACAAGTGCCTCAGATTGACAAATGCTGATCGAGCTTTAGTGATACGAAGAGAAACATTATTGTTGATAGTGCCGTCAGCAGAAACACAGCTCCCAAGGTAGACGAAACTATCTACCTGTTCAAGTTGTGCACCTTCGAGAGTAAGTACGGGAGCAGGTGAAAGCCAATCCTTGAGCAGTACTTTACACTTCGATGGGGCGAAGCTCATGCCATACTTAGATGCCTCAACCGCCAAACGATCCAGAATGAGTTGCATACTATGAGGATCGTCACCAAGTAAGGCGACATCATCAGCATAATCTAAGTCGGTCGCGCGCTCACCCGGTAGAAGCTCTGGGCCAAAATGTTGGAAACCTTCTAGAGCATTCGATAGAACGTCTTCGATTGTGAAGTTGAAGAGAAATGGGGACATAGGGCAGCCCAGTTGCACACCGCTATTGACAGTGAATTGCTAGGAAAGCTTGCCATAGACCCTAACTCTACCGGATGTATGAAGGTAAAGTGATCGTAAGATGGCGGTATATTTCTCTGGCACCCCGTACTTTATTAAGCATCGCCATAAAGCAGATCGATCAACGGAGTCAAATGCAGCACGTATGTCTAAGAATGCAATGATAGTGGGCTTGTGATAAATGTGGCGATGTTCGAGGAGCTGGCGGAGCGTGAAGATTTGATCCACGCATGCACGGCCAGGACGGAAACCAGCTTGTTCTTCACGGTAGTATGATTCACGTACTGGGGATAGCCTGCGAAGCAGAATGGATGCCAATAGCTTAGAGGTAACCAAAATAAGACTAATCCCGCGATGATCTGCACATGAAGTGCGAGTGCCTTTCTTGTAAACCGGGACAATAACTGATTCGCCCAAAGAAGAAGGCACTTTCTCTTCATGCCAAATTTGTGCGAACAGCGCGGTCAGATGGTAAATGACAGCCACACCGCCGTACTTGAATAGTTCAGGAAAAAGTCCGTCTAAGCCGGCAGCCTTGAAGCGCTTCAAGCGTCGAATCTCGAGGCAGACTTCCGCTTCGCTGGGTTGATTCAATGGGACGAGCCAGGATGGACAACAAGGTGTACTGCATGTACTGATGGATGGTGGATGCCAGTTGAAGTGCGAATGAAAGTGTTCTTCCCAGCGGTCCATACGCCTCCGTTGGTTGGTGATCGGAGACTAATCCACCTCACAAATGACCTCACTGACACTAGGCTTCTTGTGGCCAGTGGACCGAATGAGTAGGAAAAGCCTGCGAGTGTTGCCAGAGAGGGCAGCGGTTTCCATCTCTAAAGCACGCTCAGACCATCATGCCTCGAGATCCTTGCGTAGCCTTCGCTTGAGCAGCCGGTTGGCAGAACGGCGCAGCTCGTTGCAATCTGATTCCGCAGGGATATCTTTGCGGCATTCGAACAGCTCCAGAGAACGAGCAGAGATCCAAGCCTTCAAGGGGCGTCGAGTTAAGCCGCAGCATGACTGTCCGGAAATGCTCATTGCCTTCCGTATACAAGTCCAGTGTTGTTCCACTTCTTGCGGTGGATTGCAACTGAGTGCATATGCCAGTGAAGACTGATAGCTCGCCTGGACAGAGGAATTAGTTAGACTGTTTACATCAATTTTGCGGTGCTTCGTGTTTCAGGATCCTCCAAAAAACATACAGATTTTCGCGCAGACCAGAGCATGATTTGAATCACCGAAAGTAGACCAAAAGGACTTGCAGGCCAGTACGCTGCCGCGCCATCTGAAGCTAATTGCAATGTGATCAATTTGAGACCACCGTTGTGTTGAAGAAGGGGGACGCCACGTTGCGCAACGCTTTTTCGTACGCCTGAAGTTAGTGCTCGAAAGAAACAGACGGTTGTCTTCGCACAATGTGAGAAGCCTCTCTCCGTTATCAGAGCGGTTCTCAACGAGCGAGTGATGACCACCAAGGTGGCGTTCGTATGGTAACAGGCGGCCAACCCGTGCATTAAAATCCCCAGCAAGGATAACGACATCCAACTTTTTAGCATGAGTCAAGAGCTGTTGTAGATCCCGGTAGAATTCGTCCTTGACCGAGTCACCACTGCAGTCAGTTGGAGCGTACACGGAGATCGCAAACAAGTTGTGTCTCTCTTCGCGGTGCCTGTTGATTCTACATGAACCCCGAAGCCGAACTGCACATAGTCGGCTGTTAATCGGGAACCAGTCCAGTAGTGCCGCCTCGGCCTTGTCACTCAGTGCTATACCTACACCAGCCAGACCCGCTGAGGCTGCTTCTGGATCTCCAGAAAGATGCAGGTGATATCTGGCTTCGTGGTCAGTGGGCGATGTCAATGTAAGCACAGTGCTGTGATCTTGCAATCGGGTTTCTGAAAGACAGCAGACATCAATGTCTAGGGAATCTAGGGTGCGCGCTAGACCGGCTTGCTGTCCAATCTGCATGAGTGTCCGAACGTTGAAGCACGCCAGACGGAACGAGGATCGGGGACGAAGGAGAGCTATAGGTTGAACTTCTTGGTCTGCGGCGCAACCGGAATCGCAGCCAGATTGTTGAACAGATGAATCGGGTAACGGAAAGTGAGGATTGTTAACAAACGAACAATTGGCGTGTGAGGAAGTCGCGTGAAAGTGACTAGCGGAAACAGCAGCTGATGAGCAAGTTGTAACACATTCCATGGTTTTGCGAGAGGTCGTAATACTACCCGGTTGCCCAAGCCGAAGTAGGGAGTTGACTTAGGCTTTTAAATATTAAAGCACTTAGTTCCCTTCAACAATTTGAAAAGCACGGGAAGAAGATGAAGGCTGGTAGATGCATGCATTTCGTATTGTCTCCTCAGTACCATTAACCATAAACGATATGCATAGATATAGCGAACAGTGGGTGTAAACAGAGAAGCTTAAGTTGCAAAACGAATGACGAAAGATCACACCTATGTCCAAAGCAGCTTTAGGCTGACAAATAATTGTTTCTGAACACACAAGGCTGGCTTAATCCGGCTCATAGCGACAGTCTCAGGAAACCGAAGGAAGCGGAGGTTAGTGTGACGTAACAAAACTTTAAACGCTGAGCCCAGCTCTAATTGGTGACCCGAGTCTAATAGGTGTTTGCCTATCGAGTAAGCCGGCGGTCTGCGCGAACATGGAATCTGACGAGGGTAGGCAATCTGAGCAACTTCACGCTGAACCCATCTTGGTACATGCTACTTTATTCGGGAAGTCAGCGTTCTATTAGTTCTGCCTATGTAACTGTTTCCGCAGTCACATACTAATTGGTATACAGAGTGTGAGTTGGCCCCAATAGGCTGAGCTTCCTTCGTTGGTATGGGAAAATTTCGGGTTCGGTTGATGACGACAACTTGTGCAGCATAGTAACTTCCTTGTGTAGCCGAAATTATACGCTTAGTTGTCTTCCGCGTGGCTAAGTCACCTTTGAAAGGTAACTCGATATACACTTTCTTCTCGGCTGCCGTGTGTACCAAGTCCTTTGGCCCACGCGGTGGGCTGTTTCTCGATAAATCTTCGAGGGTAGCCGTTCGCCAATAACATTGCTGTAATTAACACTAGCTCATCGTGCAGACCGTCGGCCGAACAAATTGGTCTGGCACGACTAACTAGTCTTCACAAGTGTCCGTTTGTATCGCATTGGTGTGAGAAGCTGGTGAAGTGCAGGTACTGACCGGATCAAGTTGATTTTCGGTAAATGGAGCTCTTAATCAATCCATCCTCCCTGCGAGTTGTGAGTATGTCCAGGTATGGCAGACAATTGTTTTGTTCTATTTCGAATGTAACCCATAAGTTAGCATGAGCACCATAGAGCCGTTCAACCAAATGTGTGAGCTGCAGCTCCGACGAACAGAAAGCCAAGATGTCATCAACATATCTTTCGTAGAATGGCACCTGGGCTAGTTATGTAGAAATGCTTTTTTCTACCATCAATATAAAGAAATCAGCGAGCACAGGACCTAATGAGCTACCCATTGCTACGCCGCCAATCTGACGGTATGGTGTATTCCGGAACTGAAAATCCACATTCTCCGTGCACAATAGTAGAGATTCTCTTAGCAATTCAGTCGGAATTGGTAGCGAACAGCCACAGTTTTCAGCTAATTCGCACACGTACTCAACCGTCTGATGTAGCGGCACATTGGTAAATAAAGATTCTACATCCAAGGAACATATGACTGTCTGACAGGTTGAGTTCATCCAGGTCGTCGATGAGTTGAAACGAGTCTTTAAGACTGTACGGTTTGAACTGTTGTTTCAGCGGAGATAGCAACTTCACTAACCAAAGAGAAATTAATGCTGGGGCGCGTTCATCATTGACAGGATTGGCCTGAGGAACTTGAGCTAGTCGCTTAACGTCTATCGAGCTGATGGGCCATGTGAATCGGATAAAAACACTGGTTCCAAACATCGTAAAAGACATCCAGCTAAACATTGCGTCTCTACCGTACAACCAAGGTAAAAAGTTGTGAGCGAGCGATACATTCAACACTCTACTCACTCAGATGAACAGACTGCTCGTGGATCCGGAGAGCACACGTAAGGGAAAACGTTTTCCCACAGAACTTGCATATGTGAGGCCGCTTTTCTAGAACGGAAAACAGGAAGTTGACAGTGGCACAAAGCACAAAAGAATAAACGTTCATAGGAAACGTAGTGGATTGCGACGAATACAACCAAAATGACATTCAGCAATTGATCAAATGATGCCGAATAATAGGTGAAGGATAGGAAACTGCAGAATGAAATAGTCTACTATACCACTTCTCGGCCAAGTTGTCGTCTTGGGCAACAGAATTAATCTAAGGGGGCATCCAACATGAGTCTACTCAATTAATTTGAGCCGTGCGTACGTCACTTACTTGTGCAGATGTGTAGGTGTGCGTGTATAGCCCGTCGACATAAGTGTCCACGGCCAACTGGACTTGGAGACGTCTGCGATTTTGGTTGCGTCATCTCGTTACAACGCGATGACACAATAGCCCGATCCCCAAGTAGCAAGGATGAGGAATTTGCTGTTTCCGTGTTACGTCAGTCACACACTACCCTTGCAACATAGCACAGGATTTCGCGACACTTGTCAGTGTCTCCTGTACATAACGCAGGTGGTTGCCATCGGATACCAAAGTCCGTAACTCGCCTCGTCCAGTTGGTTGTGGACAGTTATGTTGACGGGCTATACACGCACATCTACACACCTGCACAAGTAAGTGGCGTACGCACGGCTCAAATTAATTGAGTAGACTCATGTTGGATGCCGCCTCAGATTAATTCTGTTGAACAAGACGACAACTTGGTCGAGAAATGGTATAGACTGTAAAATATACAACCGACAGGGTGCCGCATGAAATGCCATAGCACTTGTTTTGTTCAGTACACATGTATGTATCATCAAAATATTACAAAATAAGTGTAGGATTAATTGTATGCGCATGGAAATTTAGTTCAAAGCAGATGTGGAATAAATCGGTTTTCCAACATGTCCATATACCGAGCTTTGTTTACGGTCTCACCAAAGAAAAAGGGTCCGTGTTAAAGTCTACACATGCGGAGGTAAAGCTAGCCAGCAAAGCAATAATGGCTCTTAACCGAACAACGCCAAGACAACAGAACACGTCTAGCTGGCCGTGTGCAAATGTGTGTTTATGCCAGAAGGGGTAGAGCATCGATCAAGTAACCGAAGCCAACCACTCGTCAGTGGGAAATCGATAGACAGACAGGCACACAATGTGTGCCACATTTCTCCTCTTTTTATTCGGCACTCCCCCAGATAGCCTGGTAACCACCAACTGGATGACGGAATCTAGTCGAACGGCGTACTAGTTGAGCTTCGAGCTAGCTTGTAGTGTGTGTAGCCACCGCGACCACTGGCAAGGTTGAGGGGCTTGACAATATGTCCTCTGGCTCGGTTGTAACGGAACGACGGCGGAGGTGATCTACGGGACGGGTAACCACCCTGCCGTCCGGTAGTGCAATCCCTTCTCTCTGGCCTTCAATTTCGCGGAACTCTGCAGGTTGCCAAGTCGGTTCGTGGGGTGGTCCGACGTAAACTGGCTGGTCTTCACGGTGTTTTCGATCTGATACTTTTCTACCGTACCACTCTTATGATTGCAATTAGCCGCATCTCGAGGCGTAATCGCTAGTCGGATAAGAGTAGGTCTAGCCGCGTCTTAAGCCGTCGGCCGAACATTAGTTCGCTTGGACTCTTGCTTGTCGATGGGTCTCTCCGTCTAACAATCCATTCTGTGGGATAGTACAGCACCGAGTCCTGATGCAGAGGCGTCACATCGGAGAGTGATGGGCCTTCTCGAATCAAAATGTATCAGCAGATTAGCCTTATCAATGGCCGACTTGACAGGAGCGAGACTTGTGTTCTTTAGCTGACCATTGCCACTTGGTACTTTTTCGTAGTAAAGCGTACAGGGGTGCGAGGGTGGTGGCCAAATCAGGTAGGAACCAATTATAGTGTTACCATACCTAGAAAGGATTGCAGCTCACTAACTTTGCATGGTCTCGGAGAATCAAGGATGGGCTGGATTTTTTCCCTTGGTGGATGCAAACCATGTTTATCCGGAGGCAACCCAAGGTACTGGACACTGTCTGCGAAAAATACACATTTGGATTCCTTCAGCTTGAGTCCACACTACTGCAGACGTTTCAAGACCAACAAAAACGATGTCATGAGTTCGTGATCAGTTCTGTCAGAAATTAGAATGTCATCTAGCTAAGCGCATACACCGGGTATTCCTCATAATACATTGTCAAGAATCCTCTGAAATATTGCCGGTGCAGAATACATTCCGAATGAAAGCTTGCTGCAGTGGAAGAAACGCATATGCGTATTGATGGTTGTAATCTCACTGGCGGATTCATGCAGCTCTACTTGGGATTAAGTGTGGTTTAAATCAAGTTTGGAAAACTTCTGTCCACCTGACAGAGTTGCGTAAGTCGTCAATTCGCGAAATAGGATAGTATTTTGAGGTTGCCGCTTGGTTAGCAGTCAACTTGTAGTTACAACAGACACGGACGTTGCCATCGGGTTTTTGTGCTGGAACAATTGGCCCGGTCCAAGATGAGTGGTGTACTGGCGAAAATATTCCATCTTTTTAAAGGCACTCCAGCTCTAAGTCAATTTTCAGACGGATAGCAAGAGGTAAGCTCCTTAGTTTGAAAAATTTCGGCTGGGCGTTCGGTATGATATTGAAAGGGACGTTAAAATCATGCAGTTTACCGGGCGATGTTGCATCAAACACACAAGCACATATTTTCCACAATGAAAGAATATCTGGAATATGGTCCACTTTTTGACGGTTTGAAATAGTTCCAGCATCTGTTTGAGCCAGTTTCTACCAAGCAAGTTCGGACCATCAGTGTTAACAACAATTAAGGGAAGGGTAAAAGTGTCGGCCCCACGAGTAACCTTTACTTCACACATCCCCAGTACATCGAGTGATTCACCAGTGTAAGAACGTAAAATAGACTGTGTCGGGACCAGCGACAAGTCGGACAGTGTAAAGTTGTTGACTAACGTGCCCGAGGACCCCGGGTGGATTTCAAGGCGCACAGGTTGACCTTCATTATCAAGTTCTACAGTGTACGGAGGTATTCCGCGCACAGTTGACGTGGTATTGTGTGAAATCAATCAAGATATGGACTCATCGGAATTCGCTATTGTCCGTACGGTATTTGGTGGAGGGTAAGATACACGAGGTGAAAGTACTGTTGAGCGACAAAAACGCGTAAGATGTCCAACCTTGCCGCATTTGTGGCAAATGGACTGTTTGTATCTATAATCAGTTACTCTTTCATGTCTTGCGCCACACCTGTAGCACATAAAGGAGAGTTGGCTGTTCGGTGACAATCGAGATTTGACCGCGTAGATTACATATGAAGGATGATCATGTTGGTAGTGAGTTAACTGTTGAACCAGATTTTCTCTTTGCCCCACTAATGTGCATGCGGCATCCCAAGTAACCTTGATCTCATCTTCCGAAAGTGGAGGTTGTCGGGCTTTGTTGTCGCAAATGCTAACTAGAAGACACTGGATAGCCATGACCTCTTCAAATTTCGTGGACGGAATCTCATTATAACGGCAATCAGGCAGGGACTGTTATATGCGGGTTATAAATTTGTTAACATTGTCTCCCTGCCATAATTGGGAAAAATTTAGTCGTGAAGTAAACACATTTTGTTGTAAGCCGGAAAAACCATCCAGATATTTTAGACAATGTGATAAGGAAGTGCTTTCAAATAACCGTAGCGCATCAAAATGCATGACCCTCCGCACTCAAGTAATGTCTCAGCAATTTTACAGATTGTTGTTCAGTAACAGTGACGTGCGGATTTGTAATTCTAAAAACTTCAAGGTAGTTACCTAATGTTCTATTCCATCGAGTCCAAACTGCAAGTGAAGGCTTGGAAGCCGCTTCTTTAAAAAACGCATCCGGTGGAAGAAGTTAACTCATAACGAGTAATTCCAGATATAGAAGCCGTCATCAATGTTAAAGTTTACAGATGCGGAAGTAACGCTAACCTGAAACGCAATAAGGGCTCTTAACCGAACGACGTAAAGACACAGAACACGTCTAGCTGGTCGCGTTCAAATGTATATCCTGATCAGAAGGCGTAGAACATCGATTAAGTAACTGAAGCCATCCACTTGTGAGTGGGCGATCGATAGACAGACAGACGCACAGGATGTGAACGCTAATTGGAGATGGTAACTCACGCCTTTCGTGTAGGTGAGGATGTTCACTTGCCCAGAAACGAATATTTTGCTTATTCACTACGCCGTTTAAATGAAAATCCGCCTCGTCGGTAAACCACGTGCAGCACAAGTGATCTTCTAACACTAACCATTAGGCGAACTGATGTCTTTGTTGCTAGTCCACTGCTGATAATTCATGGACAAATGTTAGCTTGTAAGGGAACATTTAAAGATCAGAATGCGGAATCCTTTGTATGGACCGACGAGAAACTCCGAGCTTAACAGCCGTCCTACTTGTTGATTTGCTGGGACTTCGTCTAAAAGCAACGCGAACTGCTTCCATGTTATCAGGAGTGCGACACTTAGTATGCGTCGTCGATATTTCTCCAGCACAGAGCCCGTTACTTCGAATGGACAATACAATTTTTGAAGGGCCTATTCACATGGAGCCCATTTTAAAGTGTCGCTACAAAACTCCTCGTTTCTGTAAAAAAAACATTACAACTTTCACCTCCTGATCAACATTCAAGTTGTTCTTATGCACCATGGTGAAATTGTTTTCCGCGTCAAGAAAATATTCCATATTAACTTCTCGTAACATCTACCGGATATTTCACACACCAAAGTGAATGAAAACGATTTTTCAAGATTACAACCATAAAATTACATGTGTAATGAACAAAACAAAGGGTATGACATTTCGTGCGCCACTCTGTAGGATTACAAATCTTGACACATTGCGACGCGTGAATTCGCGCATCTAACAGATTGACCACTTAACGTTCGAATTGTTCATTCAGGTGAATAAGTCCAACTCAGACAAACAAGCTCAACAATTTCACGATGTGATGATTGAGTTACCTTACACAGTGCCAAGTGCGTACAGAGGACATTAAATCCACGATAAAAGGTAAGTAATGTGATTGGTAGAACACAAGTTAAGTGAAACGCTGAACCTCTGGGACACGTTCAATGTACCTCAATAAGAAATGATGCGGTGGCATACACTGTGTTGCTTAAGGCACGCTTGCGGGTTTCGTAACGCGCCGGTATCGTTTGTGAGAACTGGATGATCATCGATCGGCCATCGCTGTACCCAGTTGCCGAGGAATCAGCTCTCCGCTCCGACCACAACCTCAGGCTGATTACTGTCGATAAGACGATTAGTCGCACAGCCAAGTCCCGAACAATCATGAGCAGGAAACATCTGTCAATGTAAGCCCAAGCTGAAAGGACGAAATGTCCTCGAGGTTGCTTCCATATCAAAACGGATAAGTAAAATACAAGCAGCTGACGAATACTCGGTGATACAAACACTTAATAAACAAATCACATCAGTGTCAAAGAAATACCGTAGTATGATTTGATATCGGTTCAGTGCATGCATTGATGGATTTCATACGAAAAAGAGATAGACTAATGTTGCGATGACCAACAGGCACCGACAATCCGGTTGATGCTCAAGATGTTGGGAGTCAACAGTGGCAAAAACAAGTCTAGTGCCTTATATGATACCAGTGTCAAAAAATCACATGCGAAAAATAGAGGGCCAAGCTCGTCTGTCATGGCGAAATATGCTCCAAGTGAGTTTGGAGGTCTAAGAGCAATACAATGGATATCTATGGCTCATAAGACTGCGAGTTATAAAGGTATGATCCAGATGGCTGGTCCCACGTACAAAGATAATACGCATAGCAAATTGGACATTAGGATAAGTAAAACAAGAAGTAGAGCCTAACGTAGCAGTCAAAGCTGCACTCACTCAAGTGGACGCAATTTACGTGAGTCTGAAGCTGGGCCTTTTGGGAAAATCGGTTCTTACAGAACTCACAGGAGTAGGCTCTTGGTTCTAGAACAGAAAGTAGGACGACAAAAAAGGAGCAGAATATCAACAAGAAAGTAAAAAGTGAGGCGCAATTAACAGCAACTCAACGAAAATATTCTTATGTTTACGTCGGCGACATATCCAACAAAACGCACAAGTAGGTAAGCTGATAGCTGGCAGTGGAAACGAATCAAAATGCCGTACAGGACTTCCAAACATCAAGATAGCCAGTCCCGTGACATACATGCAGGAATAATGCACCTGCAAGCTAGTTTCTCAGTTAACTTATCTTGCAGATGTGCCAGGTCGCCGACTGGCCATCATACCGTTTTGTCCGGCCGCAATATGGAAGGCGGTCAAAGGGTACACGGCGAACAGAACGTAACGGAAGGGTTTAAGCTTAACAAACACCCCAGCGCGGTACCAGAGGTTTCCACTAAAATGACCAACAGGTGGACTTCCGTATTGCGAACCCGATGCTCCCAACTGATATTAGCAATGATCCACAAAAACTGGTTACTACTGTCTTTATGTTTCCAAGGCGAAGCGAACATCCTTTCGATCCACGCTTTGCAAACACTACCCCTGAGTAACAGGACGAAATGCTAGGGTTACTACAGATGATCAAGACTTTGAAAAGCCACAACGTATTCGACGACACGTGAAACAATTGCAGATCGATCATGTGTCATGTAACACTGTGAGAGTCAAAACGAAATCTGGAAGATGATCAAAACTGTTATGATCTACGTCTGACAGCGATAAACCATGTGACCAGTTATACCATCAACGCCTCTCAAGTACATTTGCCTGCACGCGCCGTTCGTCTGTCGTAAAGGGTCCATGTCAAGCATTGTTAGTCCGGAGCCACGCCGAGCTTGGTTCATGCTAAGCCGCAGTTGTTCTGCGTCGTCCACACGGCCGGTGAATGCGAATGTGTAAGTGGGTCGACTGAGGTTTTCAGAAGCTCAGATAGGTAGCAAGCATGGACCTAATTCCGACCGGACAGACAACGGTGAAGGTCTGTTGCAACTGTGCATGGAACAGCGGTTGTTTCTTACTAGCACCACTTTTAGACACAGGGGGGGCCGAAGGACCAGTTGATGTCCACCTATAGCTGGCCAGCGATGGACCAAAGTTAAGCAAGTTGCCGTGAATTACAAGTAGCTTAGTTCCATAGTGGACTGTCACTCGTTCTGGAATACCTGCATCGACTCTGAGTATGCTTTGGTAGGATGCTGGTTTTCCGTGAACTCTACCGGGAGGCGTACCAAGCGCCTCTCTCGAGTGGGAACTGAGAAGATATCTCAGCCCTTGGTCAAGCAAGCCTACCAGGATGAACTGAGTACCGAAGTTTCGCTCTCTTGTCCTGATGATACTGAGCTTCATTGGAGTAGGATCTCGGCTGCTATGGGCGATGCCAGAGCCACTGCTTGCGGCCCTATGTATCGTTGCCGCTAGTTACTTGATATCCGAGAGGTCGGTTAACTCGTTGAAACCTAGAACACTCCATGCAGGAGCTAAACACAATGTTACCAGGCGGACTATTAGACGCGAAATCAAGCAGAGCCTGGGTTCCAACAAGGGAACCGGTGGACTAGCAGGGCTCAAGAAATGCATAAAGCAGAAGCAGTAGGCAATAATCGCAAACTCTTCCTGCTGATCAGCTCCACCAGTCTCAAAAAACCAGGCGCCCTCATCATCAACAATAGCAGTACACTAGCCATTTGAACTGCCGTACAATCACTATGGGCTATGTAATAAACAATAACAAGCGAGAGTATTTACCGGAAAACCATAATGTTCTAAGCAAACAATCATGGTCAGGGCGCCCACGTCTTGTCAAAAACACACCGTAAACAACATCTGAAAATCGTGCAAAAAAGCAGACATCAGTGAAAAAATTACAGACAGCACGGGTACCTTGAATCACGTAAGGAACACTGTAGGGTTTGATGAGACCAGCACTTTAAATATATAAATTCAGTTGGCCCCTTGCTCCAGGACTGCTTCCTGCTCAGGTGGTGTAGAATAAACCATGGACGATTAGTTAAGTGGTGCCATCCGAAGCTGAGGTCCGAAACGCGATCACAGCAATTAACCGTGTTCGTGCTGCTGGTCGGAGTTCCGACACGCCCGCACTATTTATGGACAGGGCAGAGATAATGCAAAGCACTAACCTCACAACTCGAACAAGTCTGGAAGGAAAAGAGCATCCCAGAGAATTGGAGTGAATGGATCATAGGGGCAGTCGCACAGACTGCCAAAAACAGGAGTGTTCGCCTAACGCTGGTGCAAAGGTTACCGGTAGCATTTCTCGGTCGTCGTCTCACTACGAAAGGGGAACACCGGACTACGGAAGAGTAGCTTCTGGGGAAAGAACATTACACTTGCGCGGCCAATTCAAGGCAAATGAGCAGTACATAGATTTCAGTTTAGTCGTTCAACCATGAATCGAAGAGAGGTGGGTCTAGTTGTAACAACTCAAACCAAAGAATAATAATCACAGTTGTAGGATAGTGGAGTTGGGTGGAGAAAGAATGTAGAGAAAATGAAAGCAAGAAAAAATGCGTTGGACTAATCAGAATGGAACGAAAACTAACAACCGGCTGAAAGAAGCCGAATGCAGCAACGCTAATGACCGCGTGACTGCACAATACTTGCACGGTCTCTAACCATTGGGGTAGACCGTCCCGAGGCGTCCAAACTCCACAGGTCCTGTGTGTATCTCTCTCTTTTCACCTCCTCCTTCGAAGTTGTGGTGGGTATAGTGAGAGTTACACACAGGACCTGTGGAGTGACGCCTCGAGACGGTCTACCCCACTGGTTAGAGACCGTGCAAGTATTGTGCAGTGACGAGGTCATTTGCGTTGCTGCATTCGGCTTCTTTCAGCTGGTTGTCAGTTTTCGTTCCATTCTGATTAGTACAACGCATTTTTCTTGCTCTCATTTTCCCTACATTCTTTCTCCACCCAACTCCACTATCTTACAACTGTTATTATTATTCTTTCGTTTGAGTCGTTACAACTAGATCCACCTCTCCTCGATTAATGGCTAAGCAACTAACCGGAAATCTATGTATTGCTCATTTGCCTTGAATTAGCCGCGCGTCTAATGTTCTTTCCCTAGAAGCTACTCTTCCGTAGTCCGGTGTTCGCGTTTCGCAGTGAGGCGATGACCGAGAAATGCTACCAGTAATTTTTCAGCACCAGCGTTAGGCGAATACTCCTGTTTTTAGCACAGTCTGTGCGACTGCCCCTATGATCCATTCACTCCAGTTCTGTGGGATGGTCTTTTCCTTCCAGACTTGTTCGATTAGTGAGGTCAGTGCTTTGCAGTATCTCTGCGCTGTCCTCAAATAGTGCGGGCACGTGGGAACTCCGACCAGCAGCACGAACACGATTAATTCCTGTGATCGCGTTTCGGACCTCAGCTTCGGATGGCACCACTTAACTAATCGTCCATGATTTATCCTGCACCACCTGAGCAGGAAGCAGTCTTGGAGCAAGGGGCCAACTGAATTTATATCTAAAGTGCTGGTCTCATCAACCCCACAATGTTCCTTGCGTGATTCAGGGCACCCGTGCTGTCTGCAATTTTTTCACTCACATCTCCCTTTTGCACGATTTTCAGCTGTTGTTTACGGTGTGTTTTTGACAAGATGTGGTCGCCCTGACCATGATTTTTTGCTTAGAACATTATGGTTTTCCGGTAAATACTCTGTCTTGTTATTGTTTATTACATAAATTATTGTGATTGTACGGCAGTTCAAATGGCTAGTGTACTGCTATTGTTGATGATGAGGGCGCCTGATTTTTGAGACTGGTGGAGCTGATCAGCAGAAAGAGCTTGCGATTATTGCCTACTGCTCCTGCTTCATCCATTTCTTGTGCCCTACTAATCCACCGGATCCCTTGTTGGAACCCAGGCTCTGCTTGATTTCGCTCCTAATAGTCCACCTGGTAACATTGTGTTTAGATCCTGCATGGAGTTTTCTAGATTTCAACAGGTTAACCGGCCTGGGATATCAAGTAACTAGCAGCAACGATACATAGGGCCGCAAGCAGTGGCTCTGGCATCGCGCATGTCAGCCGAGATTCTACTCCAGTGAAGCTCAGTATCATCAGGACAAGAGAGCGAAACTTCGGTACTCAGTTCATTCTGGTAGGTTTGCTTGACCAAGGGCTGAGATATCTTTTCAGTTCCCAATCGAGAGAGGCGCTTGGTACGTCTCCCGGTAGCGTTCACGGAAAATCGGCATCTTATCAAAGCATACTCAGAGTCGATGCAGGTATTCCAGAACGAGCGACAATCCACTATGGAACTATGCTACCTGTAATTCACGGCAGCATGCTTAACTTTGGTCCATCGCTGGCCAGCTATAGGTAGACATCAACTGGTCCTTTGGTGCCGCCTGTGTCTAAAAGAGATGCTAGTAAGAAACAACCGCTGTTCCATGCGTAGTTGCAACAGACCTTCACCGTTATCCGTCCGGTCGGAATTAGGTCCATGCCTGCTACCTATCTGAGCTTCTGAAAACCTAAATCGACCTACTTACACATTCGCATTCACGGGCCGTGTGGACGACGCAGAACACCTGCGGCTTAGCATGAACCAAGCTCGACGTGGCTCCGGACTAACAATGCTTGAAATGGACCCTTTACGACAGACGAACAGCGCGTGCCGGCAAATGTACGTGAGTGTCGTTGATGGTATAAGTGGTCTCATGGTTTACCGCTGTCAGAGGTAGATCATAACAGTTTTGATCATCTTCCAGATTTCATTTTGACTCTCGCAGTGTTACACGACACTTGACCGATGTGCAATTGTTTCACGTGTCGTCGAATACGTTGTGGCTTTTCAAAGTCCTGATCATCTGCAGTGACACTAAGGTATCGTCCTGTTAGTTAGACGTAGTGTTTGCAACGCGTGGATCGGAAGTATGTTCGCTTCGCATTGGAAACATTAAGGCAGTAGTAACCAGTGCTTGTGGAATATTGCTAATATCAGGTGGGAACACCGGGTTCGCAATACTGAAGTCCACCGGTTGGGGTTTGAGAAGGAATCCTCTGGTACCGCACTGGGGTGTTTGTTAAACTTGAATCCTTTGGCATCCGTTACGTCGTGTCCGCCGTGTAGCCTTTGACCGCCTTTCATATTGCGGCCGGACGAAACGATGTGATGACCACTTGGCGACGTGGCGCATCTGCAAGAAAAGTTGACTGAGAAACTAGCTTGCAGGTGCAGTATTCCTGCATGCATGTCACAGGATTGGCTATCTTGATGTTTGGAAGTCCTGTACGACATTTTGATTCGTTTCCACTGCCGGCCATCAGCTTACCTACTTGTGCGTTTTGTTGGATATGTCGCCGACGTAAACATAAGAATATTTTCGTTGACTTGCTGTTAATTGCGTCTCACTTTTTACTTTCTTGTTGCTATTTTGCTCCTTTTTTGTCGTCCTACTTTCTGTTCTAGCACCAAGAGCCTACTCCTGTGAGTTCTGTAAGAACCGATTTTCCCAAAAGGCCCAGCTTCAGACTCACGTAAATTGCGTCCACTTGAGTGAGTGCAGCTTTGACTGCTACGTTAGGCACTAATTTTTGTTTTACTTATCCTAATGTCCAATTTGCTATGTGTATTATCTTTGTACGTGGGACTAGCCATCTGGATCATACCTTTATAACTCGCAGTCTTACGAGCCATAGCTATCCATTGTATTGCTCTTAGACCTCCAAACTCACTTGGAGCATATTTTGCCATGAAAGACGAGCTTGGCAATCAACTTTTCGCATATGATTTTTTGATAGTGATGTCATATAAAGCACTGGGCTTGTTTCTGCCACTGTTGACTCCCAACATCTTGAGCATCAGCCGGATTGGCGGTGCCTGTTGGTCATCGCAACATTAGTCTCTATGCCTTTTTCGTATGAAATCCATCAACGAGTACACTGAACCAGTGTCAAATCATGCTACAGTATTTCTTTGACACTGATGTGCTTTGTTTTTAAGTGGTTGTATCACCGAATTTTCGTCAACCGCTTGTATTTTACTCATCCGTTTTGATATGGAAGCAACATCGAGATTATTTCGTCCTTCCAGCTTGGGCTTACATTGACAGATGTTTCCTACTCATGATTGTTCGGGACTTTGCTATGCGACTAATCGTCTTATCGACAGTAATCAGCCTGAGGTTGTGGTCGGAGCGGAGAGCTGATTCCTCGGCGACTGGGTACAGCGATGGCCGATCGATGATCATCCAGTTCTCACAAACGATACCGGCGCATTACGAAACCCGCAAGCGTGCCTTAAGCAACACAATGTATGCCGCCGCATCATTTCTTATTGAGGTACATTGAACGTGTCAGCGATCATCAAATGTTCCCAGAGGTTCAGCGTTTCTCTTAACTTGTGTTCTACCAATCACATTACTTGCCTTTCATCATGGATTTAATGTCCTCTGTACGCACTTGGCACTGTGCTATCTTATGGTAGCTCAGCCTTCGCATCGTGAGAAATGTTGAGCTTGTTGTTCTGAGCTGGACTTATTCACGTGATGAATGAGCAATTCGTACGTTAAGTGGTCAATCTGTTAGATGCGAGAATTCACGCGTCGCAATGTGTCAAGATTTATAATCCTACAGAGTGGTGCACGAAATGTCAAACCATTTGTTTTGTTCATTACACATGTAATTTTCTAGTTGTAATCTTAAAAAATCGTTTTCGTACACTTTGGTTTGTGGAAAATCCGGTAGTTGTCACGAGCAATTAGTATGGAATATTTTCTTGACGCCGAAAACAATTTTCACCATGGTGCATAAGAGCGAATTGAATGTTGATCAGGAGGCAAAAGTTGTTTCTTTTTACAGAAACGAAGAGTTTTGTAGTGACACAAAGTCGTTCCGTGCACACTTTCCTATAAAATGGGCTCCATGTAAATAGGATGTTCAAAGATTATATTGTCAATTTGAAATAACTGGCTCTGTGGTGCAAAGAATCGACGAAGCATACTAAGTGCCCGCATCCCTGGAAACATGGAAGCAGTTCGCGTTGCTTTGAGACGAAGTCCTAGCAAATTCACAAAGAGGACGGCTGCTGAGCTACGATTTTATCGTCGGTGCTTACAAAGGATTCCGCCTTCTGGTCTTTAAATGTTCCCTTACAAGTTAACCTTTGTCCATAAGTTAACAGCAGTAGACTAGCAACGAAGACATCAGTGCTTAATGGTTAGTGGTGGAGGATCACCTGTGCTGCACGTGGTTTACCGACGAGGCGTATTTTCATTTAGTGAATAAGCATAATGTTTGCTTCTGGGCCAGTGAACATCCTCACCGTCTGCACCGAAGGCGTGTTACCATCTCCAATCAGCGTTCACACCGTGTGTGCCTGTCTGTCTATCGATCGCCCACTCACAAGTGGTTGGCTTCAGTGACTTAATCGATGCTCTACCCCTTCTGATCAGGCTAAACATTTGCACGCGGCCAGCTAGACGTGTTCTGTTGTCTTTGCCTCGTTCGGCTAATAGCCAATATTGCGTTGCAGGTGAGTGTTACTTCCGCATGTGAGTTTTAATATTGGTGACGGCTTCTTTATTTGCAATTATTCGTTATGAGTTAACTTATTCCACGGGATCCGTTTTCGAAAGAAGTGGCTTCCAAACCCTCACTTGCAGTTTGGACTCGATGGAATAGAACAGTCTGTAACTGTCTTGAAGTCTTCAGAAATACAAATCCGCATGCCACTATTACTGAACAACAATCTGTTAAACTGCTGTGACATTACTTGAATGCGGAGGGTCATGCATTTTGATGCGCTACGGTTATGTGAAAGCACTTACTTTTCACATTGTCTACAATATCTGGATGGTCTTTCTGGCTTACAACAAAATGTGTTTACTTCGCGAGTAAATTTTTCCCAACTATGACAGGGCGACGATGTTAACAAATTTATAACCCGCATATAACAGTCCCTGCCTGATTGCCGTTATAATGAGATCCCGTCCACGAAATTTGAAGACGTTATGGCTATCCAGTGTCTTCTAGTTGGCATTCGCGACAACAAAGCCCGAGAACCTCCACTTTCGGTAGATGGAACAAGGCTTCGGTGTCGCTCTCTCCCATCCCTGCACTCCACGACCGACGGTTTCGTCTTTGTTTAGACTCATCAGGTAGAGATAACCGAGCTGGGAGTGGAACTCGGCGCATAGTGTTTGGCGGCGGTCGCCATGATCACTAGGCCATAGAGCTCCGCGAGCAGTGTTTGACACAGCGGTTAGAAGTAGATTTTTGTTTTTGAGAGCAAGGTTACTCGGGATGCCGCATGCACATTAGTGAGGCAAAGAGAAAATATGGTTCAACAATTAATTCACTACCAACATGATCATCCTTCAGATGCAATCCACGCGGTCAAACCTCGATTGTCACCGAACAACAAACGCTCCTTTATGTGCTACAGGTGTGGCGAAAGACATGAAAGAGTAACTGATTGTAGACACAAACAATCCACTTGCCACAAGTGCGGCAAGGTCGGACATCTTGCGCGTGTTTGCCGCTCAACAGTGCTTTCACCTCGTGTATCTTACCCTCCACCAAATACTGTACGGACAGTAGCGAATTCCGATGAGTCCATATCTTGCTTGATTTCACACAGTACCACGTCACATGTGCACGGAATACCTCCATACGCTGTAGAACTTGATATTGAAGGTCAACCTGTGCGCCTTGAAATTGATCCGGGGTCCTCGGGCACGTTAGTCGACAACTTTACACTGCCCGACTTGCGGCTGGTCCCGACACAGTCTGTTTTGCGTCTTTATACTGGTGAATCACTCGATCTACTGGGGATGTGTGAAATAAAGGGTGCTCGTGGAGCCGACAGTTTTACACTTTCCTTATTTGCTGTTAACACCGATGGCCCTTATTTGCTTGGTAGAAATTAGCTCAAACAGATGCTGGAACTACTTCAAACCATCAAAAAAGTGGACCATATTCCAGACATATTGCGCTTGTATGTTTGATGCAACATCACCCGGTAAACTGCGTGATTTTAAAGTCTCTTTCAATATCCAACCGAACGCCCAGCTGAAATTTTTCAAAGTAAGGAGCTCCTCTTGCTATCCGTCTGAAAATTGAGTTAGAGCTGGAGTGCCTCCAAAAAGACGGAATATTATTGCCAGTACACCACTCATCTTGCGCCGGACCGATCGTTCCAGTACAGAAACCCGATAGCAACGTCCGTGTCTGTGGTAACTACAAGTTGACTGCTAACCAAGCGGCAACCTCAAAATACTATCCTATTTCGCGGATTGATGACTTACGCAACTCTGTCAGGTGGACAGAAGTTTTTCAAACTTGATTTAAGCCACGCTTAATCCCAAGTAGAGCTGCATGAATCCGCCAGTGAGATTGCAGCCATCAGTGCGCACATGCGTTTGTTCCACTACAACAGACTTCCATTCGGAATGCATTCTGCACCGGCAATATTTCAGAGGATTATTGACAATTTAGTGAAAGGAATACCCGGTGTATGCGCTTATCTAGATGACATGCTAATTTCTGGCAGAACTGATCACGAACTCATGACATCGTTTTTGTTGTTCTTGAAACGTCTGCAGTAGTGTGGACTCAAGCTGAAGGAATCCAAATGTGTATTTTTCGCAGACAGTGTCCAGTACCTTGGGTTGCCTTCGGATAAACATGGTTTGCATCCACCAAGGGAAAAAATCCAGCCCATCCTTGATTCCCCCAGACCATGCAACGGTAATGAGCTAGAATTCTTTCTAGGTATGGTAACACTATAGTTGTTTCCTACCTGATTTGGCCACCACCCTCGCACCCCTGTACGCTTTACTACGAAAAGGTACCAAGTGGCAATGGTCAGCTAAAGAACACAAGTCTTGCTCCTGTCAAGTCGGCCATAGATAAGGCTACTCTGCTGATACATTTTGATTCGAGAAGGCCCATCACTCTCCGATGTGACGCCTCTGCATCAGGACTCGATGCTGTACTATCCCACAGAATGGATTGTCAGACGGAGAGACCCATCGACAAGCAAGAGTCCAAGCGAACTAATGTTCGGCCGACGGCTTAAGACGCGGCTAGATCTACTCTTATCCGACCAGCGATTACGCCTCGAGATGCGGCTAATTGCAATCATAAGAGTGGTACGATGGAAAAGTATCGGATCGAAAACATCGTGAAGACCAGCCAGTTTACGTCGGACCACCCCACGAACCGACTTGGCAACCTGCAGAGTTCCGCGAAATTGAAGGCCCGAGAGAGGGGATTGCACTACTGGACGGCAGGGTGGTTACCCATCCCTTAGATCACCTCCGCCGTCGTTCCGTTACAACCGAGCCAGAGGACATATTGCTAAGCACGTCAACCCTGTCAGTGGTCGCGGTGGCTACACAGACTACAAGCTAGCTCGAAGCTCAACTAATACGCCGTTCGACTAGATTCCGTCATCCAGTTGATGGTTACCAGGCTATCTGGGGGAGTGCCGGATAAAAAGAGGAGAAATGTGGCGTATGAGTTACCAGCTCCAACCAATCTTCACACATTGTGTACCTGTCTGTCTATCGATTTCCCACTCACGATTGGTTGACTTCGGTTACTTGATCGATGCTCCACCCCATCTGGTATTAACACACATTTGCACGCGGCCAGCTAGACGTGTTCTGTTGTCTTTGCGTCGTTCGGTTCAGAGCCATTATTGCTTTGCAGGCTAGCATTACTTCCGCATGTGTAGACTTTAACACAGACCCTTTTTCTTTGGTGAGACCGTAAACAAAGCTCGGTATATGGACATGTTGGAAAACCGATTTATTCCACATCTGCTTTGAACTAAATTTCCATGCGCATACCATTAATCCTGCACTTATTTTGTAGTATTTTGGTGATACATACATGTGTACTGAACAAAACAAGTGCTATGACATTTCATGCGTCACCCTGTCGGTTGTGTATTCTACAGTCTATACCAATTTCTCGACCAAGTTGTCCGTCTTGTTCAACAGTATTAATCTGAGTCGGCATCCACATGAGTCTATCTCAAATTAATTTGAGCCGTGTGTAGGGCCACTTACTTGTGCAGGTGTGTAGATAGTGCGTGTATAGCCGCGTCAACATAACTGTCCACAACCAACTGACGAGGGCGAGTTACGGGGACCTTTGGTATTCGATGGACAAACTACCTGCGTTATGTACAGGAGACACATGACAAGTGTCGCGATAATCCTGTGCTATGTTTGCAATGGGTAGTGTGTGACTGACGTAACACGGAAACAGCAAATTCCTCATCCTTGCTACTTGGGGATCGGGCTATTGTGTCATCGCGTTGTAACGAGATGACGCAACCAAAATCGCAGACGTCTCCAAGTCCAGTTGGCCGTGGACACTTATGTCGACGGGCTATACACGCACACCTACACATCTGCACAAGTAAGTGACGTACGCACGGCTCAAATTAATTGAGTAGACTCATGTTGGATGCCCCCTTAGATTAATTCTGTTGCCCAAGACGACAACTTGGCCGAGAAATGGTATAGTAGACTATTTCATTCTGCCGTTTCTTATGCTTTACTTATTATTCGGCATCATTTGATCAATTGCTGAATGTCATTTTGGTTGTATTCGTCGCAATCCACTACGTTTCCTATGAACGTTTATTCTTTTGTGCTTTGTGCCACTGTCAACTTCCTGTTTTCCGTTCTAGAAAAGCGGCCTCACATATGCAAGTTCTGTGGGAAAACGTTTTCCCTTACGTGTGCTCTCCGGATCCACGAGCAGTCTGTTCATCTGAGTGAGTAGAGTGTTGAATGTATCGCTCGCTCACAACTTTTTACCTTGGTTGTACGGTAGAGACGCAATGTTTAGCTGGATGTCTTTTTACGATGTTTGGAAACCAGTGTTTTTATCCGATTCACATGGCCCATCAGCTCGATAGACGTTAAGCGAACTAGCTCAAGTTCCTCAGGCCAATCCTGTCAATGATGAACCGCCCCAGCATTAATTTCCTCTTTGGTTAGTGAAGTTGCTATCTCCGCTGAACCAACAGGTCAAACCGTACAGGTCTTAAAGACTCGTTTCAACTCATCTGACGACCTAGGATGAACTCAACCTGTCAGACAGTCATATGTACCTGGATGTAGAATCTTTATTACCTAATGTGCCGCTACAATCAGACGGTTTGAGGTACGTGTGCGAATTAGCTGAAAACTGTGGCTGTTCGCTACCAATTCCGACAGAATAGCTAAGAGAATCTCTACTATTGTGCACGGAGAATGTGGATTTTCAGTTCCGGAATACACCATACCGTCCAGATTGCGGCGTAGCAATGGGTAGCTCATTAGGTCCTGTGCTCGCTGATTTCTTTATATTGATGGTAAGAAAAAGCATTTCTCTACATAACTAGCCCAGGTGGCCATTCTACGAAAGATATGTTGATGAATCTTGGCTTTCTGTTCGTCGGAGCTGCAGCTCTCACACAGTTTGGTTGAACGGCTCTATGGTGCTCATGCTAACTTATGGGTTACATTCGAAATAGAACAAAACAATTGTCTGCCATACCTGGACATACTCATCAACTCGCAGGGAGAGATGGATTGATTAAGAGCTCCATTTACCTGAAAATCAACTTGATCCGGTCAGCACCTGCTCTTCACCAGCTTCTCACACCAATGCGATACAAACGGATACTTGTGAAGACTAGTTAGTCGTGCCAGACCAATTTGTTCGGCCGACGGTCTGCACGATGAGCTAGTGTTTAATTACAGCAATGTTATTGGCGAAACCGGCTACCCCTCGAAGATTTATCGAGAAACAGCCCCACCGCGTGGGCCAAAGGACTTGGTACACACGCGCAGCGAGAAGAAATGTAGTATATCGAGTTACCCTTTCAAAGGTGACTTAGCCACGCGGAAGACAACTAAGCGTATAATTTCGGCTACACAAGGAAGTTTACTTATGCTGCACAAGTTGTCGTCATCAAACCGAGACCCGAAATTTTCTCCCATACCAACGAAGGAAGCTCAGTCCTATT
>OX104069.1:21559930-21622585 GCA_944474145.2 Dicrocoelium dendriticum
GATATATATTTACGGATGCAGAATATATATATATATATGTGCATATCTATGCATATATATATACTTAAATGGGAGTTTGGAGTGCGTAGGTTTGCTATACGGATGATCTGTTTGTTCCCATTTACCTTTGGTAAATGCTATAGACTTTAAGTACGTAAGGGGAAAGGAGTTCGCATGCATTGATGGTATGTTAGCATGTAATTGCGTAATACGATGATTTTTGAGCGGAAGTGGTGCTATGCGGGAAAGTGATTTCAGGAGGCAGGGTGAATGGTGCAAAGAATATGGCGTCCTTAAGGGTGACTGACTTAATCGATGGTGTTATGTGAAGTAGGGAAAATGTACATCTGTAAACCATCCAGCAAAAGCTAAGTAATACCTACGTCTCTGCGTGTATTAAAGAAAAGTCGGTTTAGTTGAAGTTAATGATATATACGCCTATACTATAGTGTCTTGGATAGTGAGGTAACACAACGTCATGAATGGGATGTAAATGTATGGCGCAAGATATTGTCCACATAATGCTGACGGATGTGCATGGCTACATGGTATTGAAGTAGGCAATCCCTTTTTAAGGCGGTGTTTGATTATATGACAAGTGGGCAGACGGGACGCTCAAAACATTTGCAAATATTCCCGTGTAAGTGGGGAGCGTTCGGAACGCTCATCACCCACCAAGCGAGAATACTGAAAAATGGTTCATCAAATATCGTTACAGTAGGATGGGATTGATCATGAAGATGAGCATTGCTAAGTGTCAGAGCACTAAAGAGACAGTGTTTAGGAATAATGAACGGATGCAGCGACATGTTACAGGTTGAAAATGTCTGCGAAAGGTTAACTTACCACGTTGTTTTTGGAGGACGATGTTGTTCGCATACGTCGCAGGGTTGCGAACACGTGTTGATGTATGAATTTCCCCATACTTTAACTGAAGATTACGGAGCCGCACACGAAACCAGTGAGCTTGTAGTCCGCCACAAGGAGATAACGGAGTTCGCATACATCCTATGGGCTGTGGGACGACAAGACACAGATGCAGGGGTGGCTCTGCAAAGGGCCGTTGCTCCGTTCTCCAAGGAATGGGAAACGTGTAGTAACTGGAAGGCAAAGGAAGACCGGAAAAGGTGCTATGATAGGATACGTCGAATGCACGTACGTCACATGAAATCTGAAAGTGAAATGAGGATGGACAAGGAATGTAACCTGCGGCGGCGAATTATAGTGTTCTCACACGGCGCCAGCGGTACTTGGAAGGAGGCTCTGTGGCAGTGTGAGTTTGGAGGTCAATAGGCGGCACAAAGCAGGCGCCCTGAAGACAGGGTGATCATGGAAAATCAATGGTACCTATAGCTACGTATCAATGCAACACCACATGGCGGCGGCGGGAATTGGGAGGAGGCTGTGTGGCAGCGCGAGGTAAGAACGCAGTAAGCGGCACATATCATTGGCTCTGAAAATGAGGTGAGCGTCGAAAACCTATGTTACCTCTTACTACGTATCAATGCAACAACACATGGTGGCGGCAGGTATTTGGAGGAGGCTCTGTGGCAGTGAGAGGCAACAAGGCAGGGGGACGCACATATCAGTGGCTCGGAAACAGAGGTGAGCATAGAAAATCAATGTTACCTGTAACTACGTATCAATGCAACATCACATGGCGGCGGCAGTACGTGAAAGGAGGCTCTGTGGCAGCGCGAGGTAACAACGCAGGGGGCGGCACATATCAGTGGCTCTGAAAAAGAGGTGAGCATGGAAAATCTATGTTACCTGTAACTACGTATCAATGCAACATCACATGGCGGCGGCAACACCTGAGAGAAGGCAATGGCCGGGGCATAGCGCGTAGCCTCTGAAAGGGTAGTGATTGCAGGAAAGATACGTAACCCTGTCAGGATACCAATGTCATACAAATGTAATAATACTGATGAATGTGCGAATGCAAGGAAATGGATTTACAAGTTAAGAACACAACGGAAATGTCTGAAACTGTAAAGCTTGTAAACAGCTCTCTGTAAAGCCGTGGGCCCAACGTAATCGCTCACTGCGTTCCAAAATTTAAAGTCATCCGCAAACAAAAAGGGATGGTACCTAAAGCTTCTCAGTGAGGTCATTGACATACAATGCAAGCAGTGGACGTCCGAGAACCTACCCCTGAGGAACACCACTCAGAACGGATTGTATGAAAGACAGCCCGTAACCCACTCGGACGCTCATCTTCCTTCCTTCCAGGTTGAGTTGCAGCGTTGCGCCTGAGGGTCTAAAACTCAGGGCGCGAGATATATGTGGCCTTCTGTCCATATACTCTTCACCTCCCCGACATAAGGCGCATTTGAATATGAGGCATACGTGAGCACTACAGCCCAAGGGGAATCATACACTGCATCTCGTACAAAATGCAGGTATTTCGCAAAGATCAGGTCTAAAATGGAAGGCTTTTGGCCCTCCGTGAACCTAGTGCGCCTTTGTGCAAACTGATGAAGGGATGCTTGTAAGGGTAGGTCAAAGAGATCACTAGCGAAACGTCCGCACGCTGCAGTGCAGCAAGCGGACACCAATAAACCTCAGAACCAGTACAATCGCCCATAAGCTGACGTGTGTTTGTCTTATGAGTACGAATGAAATCATTGAGTACGCTTGTTGTAAGTTCGGGGCTTCTGTATACTAACAGAATTTTGTATTGTATTAAAGAAGCGTAAACATCTGCCGCAAGCGCCCCGACGTTTACATTAAGGGAATTAAAAGAATATGTTCGAGAAATAGTCAAGGTACTTTTGACGTGCAAAGCAACATCACCTCCGCTACGTAATCACGGCGCGATCACCTCGCAGAAGGGTATAGCCAGGCAAATAGATTTCACTGTGCAGTATTTCGGAGAATAGGGACATCTCAGTGCAAGCAAGTACGTCTGCCCGGTAACTTTCTACACCGTCGTCACCGCACCAGTCAATATATATCCAAGAGGTCCGTGAACTGGTTGGAAGCTAGAAGACACCTCCCGGCTGGTTCTGAACACAATGTGACCAGACGGGCTATTACACGTGAACTAAAGCGGAGCCTACGTGCTGACAAGGAAGCATGGTGGAGCGGTCGGGCGCAAGAAATGGAGGAGGCAGGAGCAGTAGGCAATTACTGCAAGCTATTCCAGCTAATCTGCACCACTGGTCCCAGAAAACCAGGCGTCAGTGAGACAATCAGAGACAGCGCGGGTGCGCTGAAACACAATAAGGAGCGCCGTATGGGTCGTTGGGCTGAACACTTTGAAGACCAGTTTAGCTGCCCCAATGCTCCCGGACCTCTTTCTACTCAGGTGATGCAGCAAGTGCCATGGACGGTTAGTTTAGAGCCTCCGTTGTTTGCTGAGGTCCGAATCGCGATCACAGGCCTCAATGGTTTTCGTGCCGCTGGCAAGGAATCCATCCCACCAGCACTAATTAAGGATGGAGTTGAGGTCCTCTGCAGGACACTGACCTCCCTATTCGAACTTATCTGAAACGAAGACAGTGTGTCGGCTAATTGGATCAAATAGATTATGGTGGCAATATACAAGAAAGGCAGTCGCACAGACTGCGCGAACCACAGGGGTATTAGCCTAAAGACTGTTGTGACAAAATTAATGGCCACGATTATGGTTCGTCGCCTCACGGCAAAACGGGAATCTCGGATTACGGAAGAGCAGGCCGGTTGTCGCTCAGGACGTCGCTGTGTAGACCATATATTCACTTTGCGGCAGGTGCTAGAGCAGCGCCACGCATACCGCAGACGGACAAACGCTGTGTTTCGTGATTTCAAGAGTGCGTTTGATGCAGTCAATGGATCGATGTTGTTCGATTTACTTGCGCGGAAAGGTGTTCCCACCTAATATGTGAACATCCTTCGTGCTCTATACTCGAACACTACAGGCCGCGTAAGAGTCTAGGGTGTCCTATCGGATAGCTTTTCGACTACAAGTGGCGTTCGTCAGGGTTGTCCACTTTCCCCGTTTTTGTTCAATTTCGTCGTGGATTCTCTCATGGAGTGTTCCCTTGCGGAATCCAACGATGTAGGCGCTGAAGTGCTGCCTGGTGAAAGGTTAGTTGATCTAACTTATGGGGACGATATCGTTTTACTTTTCGACAATGTTGAGGCGGCACAATCAACCCTGAATAGCCTATCCAGAGTGGTCCCATTATTTTGTATGCACTCTGCACATTCAAAGTGAAAAGTGTTGCTGCAGCACAACCAGCCACTTGATGATCCCTTGATGCTTGCTAACGAGGAAATCGTGGTGGTTGATCAAATCACTCCTCTTGACAGCTGCATCAGCAATGATGCGCGCATAGAAGCTGACGTGAGCTCAAGCAGTGCAAAGGCCAGACCTACCTTATTGAACCTGCGTCATCCTTGGCGACAGAAGGGAGTTTCCCTCCGTCTGAAAGGCCGTGTATACAGGGCCACAGTGAGGGCCGTTCTGCTCTATGGTAGTGAGACTTGGCCCCTTCGGTCTGAAGATCTGAGGCGCCTTCAAGTCTTCGATCATGGTTGCTTGAGAAGCATTGATGGTGTCGGATGGCACCAGCGTGTCCGCAACGATGATGTGCATAGCCGAGTACTAGGTGGTGATAATCATGCCAGCTCCCTAGAACAACAGATAACAGTGATTAACTTGCCTTGGCTCGCGCACGTGCTACGCATGCCTGGTCACCACTTACCTAGGAGGGCCTTGTTCAGTCTACCAAAAGTAGCAAGGCGCAAGGCTCCAGGGGGCCGAAGTGGACTTGGCAGCGGAAAATGAAGTCACTGACGACAAAACTGGGTGCCGTTGGTCCGTCTCGCCTTCCGGGTTGGAGTCCACGTGACTCACCTTGTGATTGGGTCGAGACTTTAAAGGACATGGCTCGCAACCAACACCAGTGGCACGTCTGCCGCCGTCCCTGTAATCGGATTGTCTGTTTTAAGTGTTTTCTGTCTGCTGAGTTTTCTGCAGGGTAATCGCTGATTATGACGGGTGGCAGTGAAAACCGCAAGGCAGCTGTCTCGCCGATACCGCGTTATCTTTGCACGATAGGTAGTTGGTTGTGACGGAATGTTGTCTACACAGGGTGTAGTCGCCTTGACACTGAATGTTTGCTTACGGCATTATGGTTTTCAGGTAAGTCCCCTATCTCACCCTCTTCTTATTCTTTATTGCGCATGTCCTCATGGTTGTATGGCAGCGAAGCATCAGTTCAAGTGGCTGATGTAACGCTGCTGCTGATGATGATGATGGAGGACTGAAGCAGTTCATCATTCGGTACTCGGAGTGAACGCTTGGTGGCTGCAACCGTAAGCAACCCATGAACACAATGCGCGCAGGTGCTCACGTACGTACGGCATTGAAGGACGTAACCGCGGTATTCTTAACTTATGGCTATGTTGCCCATTTGGGTCCATCGCACGCCAGCTGCCGGTGCACGGAAACCGTCAATCAGACGGCCGCTATGTGTAACAGCTCCCTGCACGGAAACAACCGCCGGTCCGCACACGGTATCAGCACACAGTGATAGCGAAAAGCCCTCCGTTGGATGGGTTGCCATTGGGCGGATGGGAACTTTCGCCTGACCACGTGAAAACAAAGGGATTGAAACGGCCAACAAGGGCAACATGACCCGTACCCGATAATTACGCTTTTTTACCAGAAACGCTTTCATAGGTGCACCGTACGCCGTGCGAAGGACACTTCATCGTGGCACGGTGCGACGGTTTGCGTTTCTCCTGCAGCAATTGACCTTTAATGGGTGACGTCTCCGGCCTACTTAAGAGGGACTCATACAACATCCGTTAATAATGCGAGGTCAGGAGAACTGTCTCCTGGTCCCTGCCCAAGCGTCCGGATTTGCAGTCGTTCACTGGACAGCGAGAAAAGAAGTCACTGATCACAAAAGTGGTTGTCGGTGTTTATCCTCGTCTTCCCGGCTGCAGTCCATTAACTCCCTCTGTCCGTCACGTTGCCCACCCCAATGAGGATTCAGGTAAGAACGTCTGCTGTGTGTTTGTCACCGTAGGTTGATTGCAATCCGTGTTCGCACGTTCACCATGACTGCTCGCTGACGGCGTCGGCGTTATCAGGTAACCCACGCTTCACTCATTCCTCACTTAGGCACTTCCTCCATGACGATAAAGACACAATAATATGGAGCTTACATACCACCATCCCACGCCCACAACGTTGCTGCGCCGTTCATTTGTCCATCTAGCAACTGCTCCCCAGCCATGCCTTCCAATCACAGTGCGCAGCGATGCGATTGGAAGAGACAAACTACCATGATTAACACCCATGTCCCCCGTTGCGCCGGTCACAAAATAGTCAAGGAAATATGCAGTTCGGGAAAGAAGGCAATGCCTGGGAACTTACCGATATGAAGGGTTTCCCATTTCGAGAGGTTCTTTATGCAGCATTCACATCTTTCTCCTGTGTAACCCTAAAGAAAAGCGAACTTACATACGTGAAACGGAACCTACCCGCAGCAACGCGCACATGTGTATGCCGCCTCCCCATGGTATGCAGCGCGCGTTTGATGAAACCATCTGCAGCAAACATCGCAACTTATCCAAGCAAAAATCTCCGAGCCCCCGCATGCGTCCGCTGCTTCATCACGCAAGGTGCAAACGGCGCTGTCCGCTTCTTCGGCAGCAGTGCCTCTCTTTGTACGTCATGTGTATGTGCGGTGGCGCGCGAATGTCCTTCTTTTAGGGGTAAGAATTGTCAACTATCGTGATGTCATGATGCCTTCCACCACCTCCACCGCACGCGGTAACAAAGGTGACTTCCGTCTGCGCCGCCTGCAGTCGTTGCAAGGAGACTGGGAAACAACAGTCACCGGCGACACCAATGTGATCCCTTCGCTGACGTCGCTCACCGGTGCATTCCTGCCGGTACGCGTACCAATGCCTGCCGTCACGTGGGTAGCTGCACCGGAGGATGACGCCTGCATTCCTTGGAAGCTAGGCAGGTCTTCCGAGGATAACCGTTGCAGTCGTTCCAACTGCTATGATCGCGCGTAAAGCTGCACATCACTGTGACTTGCGAGCAGATCCTGCACGCATGCAAACACGCCCATGGTGCGCTGAAACTCCTCCGTGCCCATGCTCAGGGTCTGTGTTTCCAGAGCAGCAAACGTATCCCGAGTGATGCAAATTTTCGCCGCCCGGTCAAGAACTACATCACTCGGGCATCTCACCTGCGCCACCGTCAACGTCCCTTCACTGGCCTCCGAAAGGACCGGCGCAGATGTACTTATCGCTGGCAACACCCAACGGCAACCACCAAGCACAACCTCCTCCTCGTACGCGTGTAGGCATGCCACGTGAATAATGTGCGCACAGGGAATGCGCCACTGCCGGTTAAATCCGCATCCGCAAGCACTGCCATTTCCGATAACGACACGTTGCATCCCAATGCGCTCGTCTTCCACCAGCCAACAACCGCCGCCTAGGTTTACACTTCCAATACGAACTCGGACTCTGTGCCGCCTGTACTGCCGCCGGGCGTAGTACGGCAGCCTGCGCAAAGTCATGTCGCCAATGCTGACACCGTGCTGAACCTCGCATACACGAAGTTGTTCTCTGGCAAGCAGTGTTTCCCTCTCCTCAGGGATGCCACTGGCACGCTGCACTATCACTTGAAACAGGTGAAATAGCGTTGACCGCTCGCTCAAAGTTTCTTTAAGCTGCTTTTTCTCCTTTTCAATGCGTTTCGTGCTGTCGCATCCAAATAAAACCACATAGCCTGTCAACTGCGCTGCCCAGCTAAGCCGCCATGGGATCCATTTACGACGGAGGTTTTGGAAGCATTCCGCGCTACGCAGGGATATGCCTTCCATAATCCGATGGTAATGCGCGCAGTCGTACGTGTGCAACAACGACCGCAGCATGTTGAATAGAGCTCTCTTATCTTCCGCGTTACACAACGGAAGGTGTGAGCAACGCCGCCGCATGTCACGCATAATGTGTACCCGGCAGAAAACGATGTTCGCATTGGGGTACGCATTACGAAACGCATTCAATTGCGCGGTCACTTGTCCATCACCAAAATCGGAGCACCGGCAACCGCGGGGGCCAAATCCAACATACCTCTCACTGCCTCTTCGTAAGCAACCTCCGTATCATTAGGCGACAGCGCATAAAAGGAACTTATACCCAGGCCGCTAACGTCCACAAACATGCAGTGCCACAGGATGTAGCCGCCGTAATTGATCTGATACGTGGAGTCCGCCAAAATTACCTCCTCTTATTGGCCCACCAAATCGAGCATGCGCGAAGGTACGAAAAACACGTAACGAATCTGATTCCCCTCATGCATAACTTTTACCTGGCTATTTCTTTGCAACAGCTGCGTCACCTCCTCCACCTCGGTGACACAAGCATTACGATGACGCCGCCGTATGAAGTACAAATCCCTCCTTGTTAAACGAATGTCATATTGCTGCTGCACAAAGGCACGCATCTTCTGGGTCCGACAAAAGGTTCTCATTAAGTTAAGCACCAGCCGCTCTTGATCTTAGGTTGGCCTCCGATTTCTCACATACAGCCAATGCTTTCCAACGTGGAAGCTGTGCGAATGCCACAAATACGCATTCCCTACTTCGTAACATTCGCCTTTATACCTCAAAGCAAAACGCGCAGGGCAATCGTAACAACGGTACCTATAGTAATCTTCTCATGAGGCAATTACAATGCACTTACCGCTTTCCAGTAACATTGCTGCGCCTTCCATGCACACATACAAACAGAATACACCGGTATGGGCATCCTTCCGGTAGCACCTGTCCAGTCTCCCTTTCGTACGCCTTCGCAGTTAAAACGTTCCGACGAACAAACGATGTTGCCGTTTCAATCTGAAACACTTTCAGATCCTACTTCGCCGATGCGAAGTCCAGATAAGGACCCTTAAGCATACGTTGGAATACAAGCGAGTCATCCACTATGGCTGCTACGCGTGAGGCGGGAAAATGATTAACCATCGTAACACATTTAAACCCTTAGTACATTGATTACTAATTGAGGTCGTAGGATTTCAGCGAGCATCCTCAATTATTACTAAACAATACTATGGATTCAATGGCCCCAAATTTACCTCACATCACCTGCAACCCTGTGTACCGGAATAACACTGCCGAAGGAGCGTTATTTCCAAGTGGCGGATAGGACGCTCTCAATACATCAATACTTGAACAAGACAGCTTTCCAGTTTATGTCCAGTTTACTACGTTTACTATTGCGATTGTGCTACCTGGGGCGGCGTGTTTCTAACAGGGGTCTCCAAGTGTAGGGCGGGGCCTGGGATACTAGTCGGTAAGCAAGGACATGTAATACGGGTCAAATACGACAGTATAGAAGTCAGGGGCGACTGAACCCAACGTATATTGTACAAGCTACAAGAATAGGAAGCGAATCAGAGAGAGCGCGAAACGTGCAGCGAGGTACTCATTAAAACGATTTGTGTCAACGGACGTGCAGTCAGTAAAACAAGTGGACGTTTTGAATGTTAAAACTACCTTAAAAATTTAATGTAACCAAATACCGAAAGAGCTTGTTTTCCGGTACACTACAGAGTCGAAGATGTAGAACAGTGTCCAAAGCTTCCAAAAACTCCACGGATAATACTCTCCATGGTCTACCGCTTTTGCCCAGCTTTCACAAGCTATAAGTAGATTAGTCTGACATGAAAATCCCTTGCGGAATCCATGTTGCGCAACACTGAGAAGTTGCATCTACTCAGGTGGTTCTCCATGGAATCCCTTATCAGCATTTCAGACAACTTAACTACTGCGCTTGTCAAACTAACAGGCCGGTAGTTCGCGGGCAGAGCGCTATCATCGCCCATAAAAATCGGACAGATGCTTGCCTCCTTCCAGTTCGAAGGTAGGATGAATATGTCCAGCGATAGTGAAAACTCGCACGTGAGAGGACCACTCAGCTCACTGGCCAATTTATGCAACAGTTTCGGGTGTATTGAATCAGGATCGGAAGCTTTAGAGTGATTAATGCCTTGCAGTAGCTCAAAGACCTCAGTCTCCGTTATGTTAAACTCAGCTAAGCAAGAATCCTCAGGAACTCTTGAAACCAATTCAACCTGTGGTGAAAAGGTCTCCCGAGCAATGACCCCATATAATGTTCTTAATGTATACAAGCCTTGTCATAGTCGGTTTGCGCACGGGTCCCGCCTGCTCGAAATAATGTTGGTATAGACAGTTTTGCTGCGCTGCGTCTTTAAGCGTAAGCAAAAACATTTTGGGAGTAGCTGTGGCAGACTCCGCTAAGCCCTGCTCTTACTGAAGAGGAACAGTCCTGAGAAGTTGCTTACATGTATTTCTAATCTCTCGATAACTATCATAGGTACTGGCTGATGGAGCTGCTTGGCAAGTTTGCCAGCATCTAGATCGTTCCTTGAGCAGGCACTTTCCAGTGGTATCTATCCCTGGAGGCTGGGCCCGTAACCCACTTCCCTCACGAGTGGCATACAGGGAGTGGACACTTCCGTAAGGTATGCATTAGTTATCCCAGGCTAACTGGACAGAGTCAGCCATCGAGATTTCACAGTTCAGAACTGAAGCCTTAGCTCGCATTGCACTAAAGTCCGCCAGCCAAATATTCGGAAGTAATTCTACAGCGGTCTGTTAGTGCCTTGAAAGAGCACACCGAAAGGATATGCGTGCGTGATCGCTGGATCCTAGAGGTGCACCGTATGAAACGTTAGTCACGAAATCGAGGGACTTAGCGAAAACCAGGATAAAGTGGATGGTATTCAGTTGTCCATATACCTAGAGGGAAAGTCCACGAACTGGTGCAAAGGCACTTGGAAAGTCAGCTTAAGAAAGTCCGTACCGAATGCTCCTGATGCCGAACTGCAAGAAAGCTCGGCCTAACAGAGTTCCGGAAATAAAATCCCCCAGAACTAAACACTTATTTGAGGACTGAGTGCGAATAAAGTCAATTATTTCCCTGGAGGAACTTCAAGGACTCGTGTATATCACTACAACTGTAAACTGTGTAGAGGACGTATACAAAAGAGCCGATATGGCTTCAACCGTCTGATCCGACGACTGGAATGTGCAGGTCCTCAACCCATCTAAGCTACAGATCACATACAGTACAACGCCTCCACCTTAACCAAGGGAGCGATCAGTACTAAGCAGTGCGTAGCCAGGTAAACATACCTCACCGTCCGTAGTATCCGGAGACAACCAGGTTTCAGTGAAAGCAAGTATGTCGAGACGAGCTTTGTCTACAAGTAGACCCATCTCGTACACCATGCTCCTTAGTCTACGCACGTCGCTAAGTACTACCTCAAGGAAGTAGGCACGATCATCCCTGGGTCGTGCACCATCAGGATGGGTTCTGATAGGGCGGAAAATAACTTTCCGCTGACCAGCTGAAGACCGACTGGACGGAGGTCTTGCTCGCCAGCCACCCGTCTAGTTTTGAAGTCTTTGATAGCCTCCTTTAACTTCAATCTATCTACCAGTGGAAGGTTTGGCTGAATGCTGACACCACTACCCTTAATTTTGAATGCAAACCGCAGTAATGATTTGCGTTCCTCCGGGGTAAAAAGGACTACGCGAAGTAGGCGGGGTCATGGATTTGGCGAAGTGATAGGAACGTTCCCCCATCTGGTCAGTTTCCAGACAGTGTCACCAGGGCAACCAGGTGGAAGCAGCTTGCTGACACAGTTTCAGTCACTTGATGTAATCCAGAAGATGCGTTCACTTAGGAAAGCAGCCGCAGATTCAGTAACGTTAGGAATATAACGCTACTAACCGTGAAAGAGTCGACACGACATGAAGTGTTTACCTCAGTACCTTGGATTCGACACCTATATCAGCTATTCTCATCCATGGCGGTGGGACTGTCCCTGTCTCCACAAACGACGTAGAAGCAACGGTAGCGTAGGTTTTCCGCTCCATTGCTGGCGTCTTGGTAGTTCCTGAGTCTTCAAGCCCCTTTGAAGTTTTATGGACAGTCCTAGTCCGCTACTTCTTTTGTCTCACGAGAGCAAGGGTCGTTGACCTTGCATCGCATTGTGCAGTTACCAACATTTCATCAGAACGGGCTGGTTCAGTGACGGCCGAGACGGTCACCACCTTTGGAATGTGCTCCTGTGCACTACCGTCAGACGACTTTACGAGTGTCGGAGACGGCAACTTGCTAGATGCGATGGCAACTAAGACTCTGGGTTTAGCAGAGAGTTTCTGCTATTTCAGCACCCTATTTTTCACTGTGACCGGCTCATGAGAATCAGCAATGCTATCTGGATTGTCCGGTAGGATGTGCGGCTTCCCGACCGAGTGACAGACCCTAGCAGATGTTTCGTCAGCAATGTTGCAGTCTATTGAAATGTCTTCAATCTCAATATTCAGGGATTCCAAAATCAAATCCATTTTCAAATTAAGCGACGCAATAGAGGCGAGTTTGGCTATCGCTTTTTCAACATCTGCCAACCTTAAAGCCAGCGCTGAAAGTTTAGCACCGGTGATAGCAGGACGCGTCGATCGCTGAATGCAGCGTCAAGCACAGCTGAAAATAAGTGGTCGCTAGATGATAGCATTACGTACTGGTCAGCTTGTAGGTCGGTACAGATTTCGTGCCAGCAGCTGCAGCAGAAGTCACACCGCATACCGGCTCTGAACAGTTAAACTGTGCGCAAGCTTCACTAGACTCATCTAATGAGGACGGCAGAGGTTCAAGTTCAAGTTCACGTTCAAGTGGGACTGGAACGATATGATGAATCCCTTCCTTGAGCAGGTCGTCGATCCAGGAGTTGATAGGGGTGCTCCGACTTTTTGAAGGGCCTAAAAGGAAAACACCCGAAAAACACACTCCCACTCAGCACCAGCGTCCGATGAGCGCCCGTTGGAAGTCCGATGGGCTCCCGATGGGTGACCGATCGAGCGCCCGAAAGGGCGCCCGAGTGACAAAATTTGTGTCACTCATCGGGTGCTCGCAGAGAAAAATTGTGCGGTTCCTCCTTCAAACGCCCTGTTTTGTCCATATTTGCTCTGTAGGAATAATCTAGCCACCTTACGTTCTCCGCCAACACGTTTGATTGCGCGGTATTACAACTACACACACCTGGGACCCTGCCAGCACGAAAATCTGCAGGCAGGCCGCTCAGATTCTAAAATAAGTGCGAACGTTACGTTTCGGACTGGCGGAGAAATCTTCAGCAGCACTCCACCTTTACACTCCTTTGTGTATTCCTTAACGCATGGCATTAGATTACCTATTATCTTGGCCTCAACACAGCCATTAACACAACTAGTGCACGCGCTTCAGTCAAATTCGTCATGAAGAGTGTGAAAAGTGCCTACAATCTTAATAATGCGCGCTGGAACGTAGCTAAAAGGGGAAACTGGTGAAACCATCACGACCCACCGCACAACCACGAGATCCGTCCAGTGGTGCCGGTTAATCCAAACGTGACCCTGCCAAGATTCTAACCCCGGACACCTATACTACGAGACGAGCGCCCTACGACTAGACTACGGAACTAAGTTGATGGGTCCACACTGCCCATATTCCTACCAGCAGGACCGTCTGCTTTTGTCACATATCAATGCAAACCTTCTGGTACATGTAGAAGCTAACGTCGGAATCTACCATCACTCTTGACTTAGCAGGGCCTCCGTTGAAGCCATGGCTGCTTTTCGCCGTATGGCAACTGTGCCTTTCGTTAAGCATGCATTACGTGCTCAACGATAACATTGCGTGGGAAGAGTCTGCTGGTGATGCGACGTTTCAGCTACTGGGAGTGCAATCCTGTACGCTTATGGCACTTTTATGGGCGATAGCTATAGGTGACGCATAACCGAAATGTGCAGCGTACATGTGCCAGCAGTTATGCGTAATGTGGGTGTGAATACTGTATTCAACTTCAAGTTCAAGTGGGGCTGGAACGATAGGATGAATCCCGTAAGTGTTCCTTCTTGAGCGGGTCGTCGATCCAGGAGTTGATAGGAGTGCTCCGACTTCTTGATGGGTCTAAAAGGAAAACACCCCAAAACACCCTGGTCCACCAATTTAATGCCCACGTTCCTTACATTAGCTGGCCCAGCTATGTCAGTTACGTGAAGTAAGTAAGAGAGGAAAAAAGCGAAGGTAAGAAAGTAGGGGAAATCAGTTAAAAAAAGGAATAATACCAATGACGAGGAAAAGTAAAGAAAAATAGAATCGAAGTATGAAGATGGGAATTAGTCAGGAAAAAGGAAAGGTTTCGTGTTGCCACCCAAGAGCTTCTAGTTGACGCTCAAACCCCTTAACCGTAGCTTCCTTGACAACACGTTCTGGAAGCAGGTTCCAGCGCTCGATGACTCGACGCGATAACCGTGTCTCCACTCTAACTCGATCGGACCGCGGTTTGTCCAGCTTCATACAATGCCCGCGAAGACCAGATAATCTAGCAGGACTAAATAGCATGGACAAATCAGGGCCAACCTTCCCAGTCAAAATACGGTAGGTTAGGATTAGGTCCCCTCTAATCCTTCGATAGTGCATTGACTGCATCCCCAAACTAAGTAGGCGTTCGGGGTACGTTTGCCCTCGTAATCCCTTGACCAACCTAGTACCGACACGCAACACCCTTTCTAGTGCCATTTTGTCCCGGACAAGACATGGTGGACAGGCCTGGACGCAATATTCTAGGTGGGGTCGCACAAACGCTGAGAAAAGCTTCACAAACACATCAGCAGTTAGGGTCCCAAAAGAACGACGGATAAACCACAACATCCGGAACCCTTTACTAGCCGCCTTCTTCCAGTTGTCTCCAGAGTGTAGTGTGGAACAGTGGACGACACCTAGATCAACCTGATGAGTCACGTGAGGAAGTTCACTCCCATCGAGCACATAACTTGTGGAGGAAGCAGACGCTCCGATACGCAGCACTGAACACTTTGCCCGGTTTATGGGCAGCAACCACAAGACAGACCATTCCCAGAGTCTATCCAGAGCCCGTTGAAGAGCCACAGGACCTCCAGGGATATCAACAATATTCCAGAGCTTTAGGTCATCAGCAAATAAGAGCGATGGTACCTCAAGCTCCTCCGGCAAGTCATTCACGTAGACAGAAAAAGCAGCGGACCTAGGACAGAGCCTTGCGGAACGCCGCTAAGTACAGCTTGTCGAAACGAAAGACTGCTTCCCACACGAATACACTGTTCCCGTCCATCCAGAAAAGCTGACACCCACTGGAGAGCGCGACCAGCTATTCCATACGACCTCAACTTCAGTGAGAGTCGTGAATGGGGGACAGTGTCAAAGGCCTTGGCGAAGTCAATGAACACCACATCCACCGCATGTCCACTGTCTACGGCTTCAGCCCAGCACTCACGAGCTACCAGCAAGTTCGTCTGACACGAAAATCCTTTGCGAAAACCATGTTGCTCGACGCAAAACAGGTTAAACCTATTTAAATGGTTCTCCACTATATCTCGTACTAATTTTTCAAGTAACTTAACGACCACGCTAGTCAAGCTGACAGGCCTGTAATTAGCCGGTAGGTCTTTGTCACGCACTTGAAAATCGGGCAGACAACAGCCTCCTTCCATTCGGTAGGCAAGACACAGCTGTTGAGTGACTTTTGAAACACACAAGTCAGAGGTCCACTGAGTTCCATTGCCAATTCATGCAACAATTTTGGATGAACAGAATCTGGCCCGGACGCCTTAGTTGGGTTTACCTCTCTTAGCAACCGGAGAACTTGGGACTCAGTTACAGGAATTTCATCCAGACAACAGTCCTCAGAGACTCTTGAAGCTAACTCTTTGCATGGCGTATTTGTTTCGCGGACAAAGACGCTTGAGTACTGCTTACCAAGTACGCATGCCTTGTCATAGTCGCTATAGGCATGGGTCCCATCTCCTCGAAGCAATGGTGGTATGGGCGAGTTTGTACCACAGCGTCGTTTAACGTAAGCGAAGAATTTCTTGGGATTTTTCGAGGCAGTATTAGCTAAGCCCTTTTCATACTGAAGCCGGGCCAACCTAAGATGTAGCTTGCACTCATTTCGAACCAACCGATACTTGTCAAACGTGCTGTTCGACGGAGCTGTTCGGTATGCTCGCCAGCATCTAGACCGCTTCTTTAGCAGGCCCTTCCCCGCGGAATCTATCCACGGAGGCTGCGCTCTCGATTCCCTTCTTTTTACCAGTGGGATGTGAGGTGCAGATATGTCGACGAGGTGAGCCTTAAGTTTTTCCCAGGCTATGTGAACAGTATCGGTCTCAGATATCACACAAGGCGATGACCTAGCTTTATCCCGCATCGCTTGGAAGTCCGCGGCCCAAATGTTCGGATACCAACTGGTAGTAGCTTGGCAAGACCTGATGAGAGCACACTGGAAAGACAAGCAAACGTGATCGCTAGCGCCAAGAGGCGAGTCGTATTTAATGTCATTTACAAAGTCAAGTGACTTAGCAAAAACAAGATCTAAAATGGACGGCTGCTGATTGCTCGTGTACCTAGTGGGGAGGTCCACGAACTGGTGTAGTGGTACCTGCAGCGTCAAGTCCAGCAGTTCTGTACCGAACGATTCCAGAGCCGAACTGCAAGATAGATCATCCCAACAAACCTCTGGGAGGTTGAAGTCTCCCAGCACCAGACACTTGTTCGCAGAGTGAGTGCGTATAAACTCAATGATTCCATTGGAGGTGCTCATAGGGCTTCTATACACTAACACGACAGTAACCTGAACCGAGGAAGCGCAAATCAAGACTGCGAGAGCCTCAACAGATTTGTCGAAAGACTGAAAAACGCTGGTCCTCAATACGTCGATGTGATAACTCACATAAAGAGCTACACCATCCCCTTGACGGCCAGTGGAGCGGTCAGCGCGGAACAGTGCGTAGCCAGGCAGATATACTTCGCCATCTGTGATTTCCTCAGACAGCCACGTTTCAGTGAATGCAAGTATATCTGGATGAGATTTGTCTACGAGTAGACCCACCTCGCACATCTTGTTCCTCAGGCTACGCACGCTACTAAGTACTACTTGGAGGGCTTCGGCACGACCAGCCCTGAGTCGTGCGCAAGTAGTATAGGTTCTGGCAGGGCGGAAAAGGACCGCCGGCTGACCACCTGAAAACCCACCAATCGGAGACCTTGTTCGCCAGCTGCACGCCGGGCTTTTAGGTCCTTGATGGCTTCCTTTAACTTTAACCTATCCGCTAACGGAAGGTCTGATTGCACACTAACGTTGGTACCTTTGAGCTTGAAGGCAAATCTCAGTAAGGCCCTGCGCTCTTCTGGAGTGGAGAGAACCACCCTAAGCAGACGGGGTCGAGGATTTGGTTGACCAACCGGAACCTTCCCCAATCTGATGAGCTTCCTGACAGCAACGCCAGGGAAACCTGGTGGTAAAAGCCTGGTCACACAAACTTATAGCCAACCAAGATCATCAAGCATGCGCGCGGTGAGAAGAGCGGCAGTGGATTCAGTGACGTTTCTGAAAATCACACTGCTATCTGTGTAAGAATCGCCTCGACGAGGTGTATTTACACCACATGTTCTACCATCCACGCCACGTGGTTGTTTGACAGGAATCGGTGGGACCGAAGGCGACGGCATTTCTTGTCTCACTGAGGGAAGGGCAACACCAGGTGGTGTTTCCAAATCAGACGCTTGTTTCTTAAGCATTTTGTCACCTTCCGGTTTTGGGGGCGGAGGGTTTGCGCGCTTTCCTTGCCCTCTTACGCTTTTGCTTCAATGGCCCATGAGCCCGTGACTCGCCTTCCGTTTGGGGCGGGTCAAAAATACCGTCCGAGGCATCCGCGTCAATTATATCCACGTGAACTGCAGCGTCCGGTAGGATAAACGCCTCGTCAACGGTTGGACTTGGAGCAGAAGGACAGTCCGTTACAGCGTCCACATTCGCAATATTCAGGTATTTCATAAGCAAATCCACTTTAGAGTTGAGCGAGGCAAGCTCGGCTAATGCCTTCTCAGCAACTGTGAATCTGGACGCTAGTGCTTTAAATTCAGCACTGGTGAAAGCCGGGAGCTTCGCTTTCTGAACGCAACAATCAGCACATCTAAACGGAAGGTTTTCACTGGATGATAGCATATTGTACTGAATCGCTCGGAGGCAGGTACGATTTTGTGATACCAACGAGAACAAACATCACACAGTATACCATCAGATGAATCCGTGATTGGCCTTGAACAGGCAGAATTGCTGGAAGCTGCATTTGACTCATCAAACGAAGACGCAAGGGGTTCATCTGCCTCGGTTTTTCGCGAGACGACCATGTTGAAGTGGAAAACAGCAGAATTTTAAAACACGTATACAACCGTAAAACGACCACACTAAAAAGGCAAAACAGGGTGTAAAACGGGATTAAAAGGGGAACCGCAAAATTAACAGTAAGCGTCAGGAAGACGCTTTGGCCAGTACCACGTTAGTCGATCCAAGTTATCTTGGATCAGAGGAAATTTGACAATAGTCAAATTTCTTTTAAAGTGTTTTCCACGTTATTTCAACTAAAATTCTTGATCATTATGACACGCCAAAAAACGAGTTACCGCGTGGCACTCCACTATCTTTTAACAATTAGTTTGTTTATTATAGGAAGTTAATCGAAGGACCATCGATGTTCACAGTTGCCGTTGGACAGTTGATATGGCGGAGCGTCCTATCCGCCACTTGGAAATAATGTTTTTTCGTCAATGTGATTCCGGTACACACGGTTGTAGGTAGATTCTCCTATGTCATAGGATCATACGATTGTAGTGAGCAGAAAGAGGAATCTTTCTTCAGCTCCATCGTTTCCCGATCATTGTATGGAGGCCGCGATTCGACGTTAAGCGGTAATCCACAAGGGACCGTGACAGCTACAGTGGAAGCTGCAAGGGCCAATCGTATTCAAAAGATAAGAATCTAAAATCCGCTTGAAACATTCCTCTGTCTGGGCATAGATCACATGCTTCGGTAAGTCATTCCAATCGTTGACTACGCGAGTTGATAGAGTGAGCGCAGGATGAACCCGGAGCCTTCTGGGTTTAAACAGTTTCCAGTTGTGGCCTCGAGTTGAACTGTTTGCATTGAATTGAAAGCATGCCCGCAGCTCCGTCCCCAACTCTCCTCTCAGGATACGCCTGGTGCAAATCAGGTCGCCACGACATCGGCGATAATCCAGGGAGAACAGGTTCATGCGCTGAAGTCTCAGGGGATAAGGCAAGTCCCGTACCTCTAAAATGTGTTTCCATCCCAGCCGTTGGACCTTCTCAATGAGGTCACATTCGAACGTTGAGAGGGAAGATGGCAGGTAATCCGTGTTCGAGAATAGGGCGCACGTGAAAAGTAAACAATAGTCGGAAGATCTCCGGAGTCAAACTCGAGAAGTCTCATCGTATGGCGTGGGACATCCTGTTCGTAGCAGCAACCCTTCGTAACGTGTCCTGTGTAGTCCGTAGGTCAGATGACACCAACACGCCGAGGTCTTTTTCAAGGATTGAGATTCTGAGCAACGCCCAACAAATGTGGTACCTCCCGAAAGGTTCAGGAGCACCAATGGGGATGACCGAGCACTTATCGCGATTTATGGGCAATCGCCATTTGACTGACCACGCATGTAACGTAGCAAGTGGAGCCTGAAACCGGTCCGCATCGTCAAGACAGGAAACCTCCATGTCTTGGAAAATTTACCATACATTCTCCCACTTCCTTCTGTTTTCCGATGCATACAGAGGACTTCCATAAACCATTTTGTTATATTCCGTTTCCTTTTTAACAACTTACTGTTATATTTCAACTTTTCCACTTCTATTCAACTTCGCAATTGGGCATGGTACAGATAAGTTTTTGGATTTTTGGAGGTACTGACCTCTTTACCAACACGTTGCGCAAGTACCCAATAAAACCTTACTTTTTGAGAGCGCAGAAACAGGTTGCCCTGATGAACAACAGCCCGCATTCAAAATCGCGTCAGTGGCGGATAGAACGGTCCCTTGATTTGGCTATAAGTCGATTTCACATGCCATATTTTACGGACGCCCGATGAGTGCCCTGTATCGGGCGCCCGAGTAACCGATGGTGCTGACAGGGCTGGTCCACCAAGTTGTTGCCCAAGTTCCTGACATTAGATGTCCCAGCTATATCAGTTACGTGAATTAAGAAAAATCGAAGGTAAGAGAGTAAGGGAACTCAGTTAAAAGAAGAGAATTATACCAATAGCGAGGAAAAGTAAAAAGGATGGAATCGATGTATGAAGATGGTAAGTAGTCAGGAAACGGGAAAGGTTTCGCGTTGCCATCCGCCTCGACGTTGAGCGGGACAGCCATGTTCAGGTTGAAAACACAGCAGTATTACAACACGTATACAACAGTAAACAGACCGCAAAAACGGGTAAAATCAGGGTGCAAGACGGGATTAAAACTGAAAACAACCACAAAAATTACCACTAAGCGCCAAAGAGGCATTGGCCAGTACCACTCTAATCGATCCAAGATACTTTGGATTGGAGGAAATTTAACAATAGTCAACTTTCGTTTGAACTGTTTATTCAAACACTGTTTTCCCCGTTATTTTAGCTAAAAACTTATAGTCCTCGAGAAGCTCGATCAGTAAGGCACACAAATAATCGAGTTATTGCGTAGTACTCACAGGACAGAAAGCACCCATGGGAGCAGGGAAGGGGAAGGGAAATTGCCGGGTAAGGTAACAAGAAGCAAAACCGATGGACCTTGTTAACGTGGCACTCTAAAGCAAACGGACCGACACAGTTCGAAGTTCGTAACTAACGAACTTGCTGGCCACTAGTGGCACAGCAAACAGTGTGAATTCAAGCTGGCGAACATATCCGATTGGCTGCATGGAGGTGCTTGGAATTGCTTAGAGGTGTGTACTTTTTAGTCAACTTAACCTGAAAATTGGTGTTTCAATGCACCAATACAATGGTTCTTATTGGTAGCCATTGGCACCAAAATGAGCGACGTTAGAAAATGGAGGTTAGTTACCAGCTGGCTGGTAAAAACCACGCCATTTCAATTTTCCTTCATTGGAATACAAAGCAATAAGCTAGTATTTCTCTGTCGCCTGGGAGTAGCTTATTGACAGTCAAAATGATTGTCGATTCATGGAAGCATACCGGTAGGAGCTTTCCCGCATGGAGAAGAATATTCTGATCGATATTCTAGAGATTTCTGTGGCCGTATTATGATACACAGAAGGATAATGGAGGGTGACAGGTAATAGTGAAATATCAAGTGATGAAAGTATACACCAGCTGGTTAGACACAGATAGGTATACCGTTTCACGGCGCCTCTCTTCTGCTCTCTACTACTCAATGGACTTAAGGATTAATTGCATTAACAATTAGCAATTAACCGTCGTCCTGAGCCAAATACATGGATCTATCTGTAAATGTAAAGGTAATGGATGCTGTATGGGAGGTGAGGTTAAGATTAAGATAGACTGGAAAGATAGGAAATCTCTTGAGTGTTCTTTCCTGGAAGGATCGATGGGCCGGGAAATGTTAAGCAGCTAGGAGGTCTTGATAGATCTAAAAGGAAACACCCGAAACACACTCTGGTCAACCAATTACTGCCCACTTCCCCTGCACTAGCAGTCTCCGCTGTGCAAATCACGTAAAATAAGAAAGAAGTAGAGAGAAAATGGAAGAGAAAGAGGATGAAATTCATTTAAATGAAGGATAACACCGAAGATTGAAGAGAATGACAGAATATGAAATAAAAGTAGGAAGCTGGATATGATCAGGAGAAGGGAAAGGTTTCGTGTTGCCATCCAAGTTAGTCTAACTGACACTCGAAACTCTTAACCGTAGGTTCTCTGAGTACCCTTTCGGGCAGCGATTTCCAGCGCTCGATAAATCTGCGCGAGGACCGCGTTTCCGTACTGATCCGGTCAGAACGCGACTTGTGTAGCTTCACGGGATGACCGCGAAGACAAGGCAACCTAGCCGGGCTAAATGGGCAGCTCAACTCCAGTCCAACCATCCCAGTTGAAATGCGGTAAGTGAAGATTAGGTCTCCTCAAAGCCGTCGGTAGTGCATTGAATACATACCCAAGCTAAGTAGACGCTCGGGGTACGATTGCTCCGTAACCCCATGACCAATTTGGTGCCTACTCTCAAAACCCTCTCGAGCTCCATTTTGTCCCCAACAAGGCAGGGCGGGCAAGCCTGGACGCAGTATTCCAGATGGAGCCAAACGAAAGCTGAGAACAGCTTCACAAATACGTCGGCAGTTAAGACCCGGAGAGTGGTGGTTGATAATGAAATACATATACACTGTGGGAGAAGTAGGTTAATAAAGAACTTTCATTAAATGATGCTAACGGATGCAACACGGTACCACAGTACCAAGCACTGGCATCGACAATGCGGGGGCGTGGCGCAGATAGGCTGCAGTTCCGCCGAGGTGTTCGTGTCATTTTGTAAGCGCATAGGCACACCGGGTGCGTTGTCCGTACTCTGTGACACATATGTATAGCTGCAACAGGGTACCGCGCGACAAACCACCGAAGTGTCTCAGCGGAGGTGAATAGCCATTTAAAAGCGCTTGTCTTCGTATGCAGGGGAAGTAGATGGAGTGGGTGATATCGTTATATGCGGAGATGGTGTATGGCGCGTAGCTGAAACTAAATCACTTGATTCCAACTCAAGTATGTAACTGCTATGTGACGGCTTGTTGTTAAGTGTAACTGCTGCTATGTCCCTGGCGCAAACTTCGCAGCCGTCGATCATGTTCTCCACCTGGCATTTACGGTGGACAGTAGCCGGTTGTGCACGCAATGAACGCCCGTACCTGCAAAAGTTCACCGCAAGCGAAGCAAAATTTAGTCAACGTACCTGCTTTGTGCCACCGTCGTTGCTTACGCGATGGTTGGCGGTGTGGCTTATCACTTTCGACGGACGCACCTAGTGCCAAGTCTATAAGCTTATTTGTTTGTTTAATGAAGCTATCGATGAACCCGGCTACCGCTTTGGGGTTCACGTCTTCCAGACACTTATGCCGAGCAAGTAGTTTTGCTACGTTGGCTTTGGGTTGCCTTGAGGTCGCTACCTTTAGAGTCCGAAGCGACATGGAATTCTCCGGCATGTTGTAATTCGCTAACCATCGACTAAGGATATGTATGTTTTCTTAAAATGGAATGAAAATATTCGCTATTTTACCCGACGGAGGCTGCTTTTCCATATATAATATCAGTAAATAGACGCACGGTAGCCACATGTGTCCGTAAAATGCGCAAGTGCACGTGCCATTTGCGCAGTCGATATCATATCGATGGTGTTGATCTTGAACAGCAAACTGTGGAAGTAGAAACGTACAAGGTGGCACACCAGTCCCGCTCTAATGTCTGCGTACACTGCACCGAACTTTGGTGTTACCAGATGACGAATAACCAGGGTGTCTGCGTACGTTTGTAGACGACCTATCAGCGTCTGCACATAGGCGTTACCTTCATCTTCAAACACCTGGTGTCTGTCACAGAAGTATGTACACTGCATCTGAAATTCTTTCAGTAGAACCTCAGACAGCTTCCACACTTTACGTACAGCCACAGAATCTCTCTCAATCTCTAAATGATGTTGAAATCCGCACCAGAATACCTGGCATGCTAGAACCTGACCCTCAGATAACTTTGTCAGTCGTTATCGCAGAAGCTCAAGGACATATTAATTTGAAACATGACACAGTCCCGGTGGAAAAATCGGAAACATCCCCTTCTGTTACAACAGTACAAAGCATTTCACATACCAACACTGAGGTAAGTAATCATAAGGAATTCCATCAGCGCAAGCCACCTTTCGTTTGTTGGTAGTGTGGTGAGTGGCATTCTGTGAAATTTTGTCCATACAGGAAGCATGTCTGTCAGAAATGTCACAAGTGTGGACACAAAGAAGCACAGTGTCTATCCAGACCTCCATCCAGATCAATTCATAATCCCCGCATGAAGACTTATGGTCCGCGTTCGAAAAGAGTGAATGCCAATTTTTCTCAGCCTATTACTAAGCGACGAAGATACATCACTATTGATAACAATGGAAGACAAGCGCGTTTACCAATCGACACGGCCTCTGACATTACAATTATTTCCGAGACCCTGTGGAAAAGCCTTGGATCGCCCGTCATCAAACCAACTACTCACTAAGTGAAAAGCGCATCAGGTGCCCAACTGAAGCTACTTGGCCAAATTGAGTGTGAATGTTGCTTTGCCGGTTTTACTGCATGGGGGGCAATTTTCATCACAACCCACAGTAATTTGTACCTGTTGGAGTTAGATTGGATCGAACGTTTCAATCTCCTGGATATTCCCCTAAACTACGTTTGTGCAAGCGTCAGACCTCACGGCCCACAGCCCTCGGAAACAATCGCAATTAAACGCCTAAAGCAGAAATACCGCACTGTTTTTTCTGAAGGACACCGTAAGTGTACAAAAGTCCTTGCTTCGTTAGCTCTCAAACCTAATGCTGTGCCGATATTTCGTCCTGAACGTCTCGTGCCTTATGCCGTAATTCCAGTTGGTGAACAAGAGCTAGGCCGCCTAGAGAGAACTGGCGTTATTCCTGCAGTTAACTATTCCTTCTGGGCAGCCCCGATCGTGGTGGTTAAAAAGCCTATTAGTCAAATTAGATTGTGCGCCGACTTTTCTACAGACTTAAGTGCATCCCTCAACAACCATCAATATCCCTTAAAACTCCCCGAGGACATGTTTGCTAAACTGAACGGTGGCAGATGTTTTGCAACGTTAGATCTGTCAGATGCATACCTTCAAATCGCAGGTAATGAACCCTCTAGGGTGTTACTTACAATAAACACTCACAGAGGTCTCTGTCAATATCACCGCCTCCCATTTGGTGTCAAAACTGCGCCGGCCATGTTACAACAAACCATGGACACCATGTTAACTGATATCGATGGCGCTGCCACATACTTCGATGATATTATCCTTGATGGACTAAATGTAAATGATCTTTTTAACGTGCTAGATCGAATCCTTGATCGTATTCAGGAATACGGCTTCAGACTCCATCCTGAAAAGTGCACGTTTTTTATGCATTCAATCGCATTATGTACAGCTCAACCCCAAACCCTCAAGTTCCAAAAACGCGTCGCCCTCAAAGGCTCTAAGAGGAAGGAAAATCGGGACGGTTAATTCCTTGCTACTACCGAAGAGCACTAGGCCACCAGACAGAAATATAAGGATGGAGAAGTATTATAATCAGCAAAAGAAAACCCAAGAACGCCATTTTCACGCAGGACAGGAGGGGTTGTTCAGAGATTATGGCATGGGTAAGCCGCTTTGGGCAACTGGTACGGTTCAGAACCAAATAAGAAGGGTGATATACAAAATCAAGGTAGGTGATTTGATGTGGACTAGACACGCAAATCAGCTGAGACTCAGTAGTATTACAGAGACCAAGTCTAATCCATCCCTACCCCTTGATGTTCTCTTAGACAGTTTCAATCTGCACCCTAGAAACCCAAGCCTGTCTGACGAGGAGTGCGCAACAGTTCCGGAAGAAGCGAATATGCAACGAAGACGTACTGATGAGATCCGGAGGCAAACTGCGCGTCTACAGGTAGACCCACACAAACGTTCGTACGACTGACATTTCTTTTGCGGCAGGAAGGTGAAGCGTCATAAGGAACACAAGTGGTGAAATGTCCAAGAAGTATAACTTGGCTGGTACCAGCGTATTGCCAGAAACTTTCAGTAACTACGCACAAAAGTGGAACATAGTGTTGTCTAAAAAGCAAGTGTTATGCTACAAGACAAACCAGGTTCTGTATCGGAACAATTTGTGGCCACAATCCGAACACTGTGTTTTTGTGCTGTGATACATTTTGTTCCTGTCGCCTTTTTCACCCAAAACCCACACCACTTTTGCCTCCGAGGTCCTATTTAACCAAATGTGTATTCGACTGTAAATGACTGGTTCTGATGTGTTTCCTTCTACTTCCGCCCGGTCTTGTATCAATACACGTTGCGCTGTGGTCTTCGCTTTTCTGAGTTTTCAAGGCGGAATCAAGCAGGTGCTCCATCCTCTTTGGTAGTCGTAACAGCATGGAAGGTTGTGGGAAAGAAGGAACCTTAGCACCTTTAGCTTACGGACATCCTGAGCAATACTGACACGAGCAATAAAATCGGTGTCTCCAGAACTGCATTAAACGGTCAACAACGTTATAAACAACATACTAAAATCGCCGTATTCCTTAGCTCCTTGTTTTGCGGCGTTTAAAACGCACGCATTTATAAACAATGCGATCATATCTCACGCTATGATACTTGCTTCTTTAGCTACTATAGCAAACCAAATTGACGTCATTGCGATGCAAAAATGAAGTAACCGGCGAACTGCACTCATCGAAGCTATAAAACGAATGTCCGGGAAGGAGGCTCCTGAAGTCAGCCTCCGTGGTTGCGTTTCGAAATAACATTTAAAAGCAACCTATTTCATTAGACCTCAATTAATGTATCAATGAACCCCTTTTGCAGGTAAATCTGCTATTATTTGGAAACTAAGTGACAATCCTTTTTATGTTGTAAAATTGGTGCACGTTATTTTTTGTTGCCCACAGTTCTTGCAGTCCAACGTGTGCCACTACGTGGCACCAACGGACTCTAAACAAGCTCAAAATATGCTACGAGTTTCGGTACAGCAAGCTGTAGTCTGATGTCCATGAATTTTTGAGGGATAAAAATCAGAGAACAAGTGATAAATGCTACCATCTGAACTTGTGTATGAATATGGTCATAGATGTTCAATATAATTTTTCCAGTGTTCAAATTTCACGGTATCATTGTATGGTAGGGAGAAAGGGAGTCCGTTATCAGCTCCGTCGCTTCTCAGTCAGTGCGGACATTGCTGGAATCATTGCGAAAATAAGGTTTCTTACAATGTACCTTAAAGCATGGTTGTGTAACAACGACCAAGCACTGTTATCAGGTGGGAATCCAACAGTTCCTTGAAGCTTTCCTCGGACTGAGCATTGACGACGTGCTCCGAAAGACCATACCTGTAAATAACTACACCGGTGGATAGAGGTATATCCGGCCACACATTGAGTCTCCTCGACTTGAACAGTTTCCATCTTTGATGAAGTGTCGGACTTTCAATGTTCAGATGAAAGAACCGCTGTAACTCGCATCCTAGCTCTCAGTTTATGGTACGTCTAGTGCACAGCAACTCGCAGCGACGACGGTACTCCAGAGAGAAATGGTTTCGTTGCTGCAGACAAAGTGGATTAGGTAAGCACCGCAACTCCAGAACACATTTAAATCTATGGCATTGAAACTTCTCAATCATATCGCATTGGGTCTTCGTGAGCGGCTGAGCAGCTGTAAAACCTTACTGAATATTCGGGCGCACACGTGAGGTAACTAGGCGTCTGAAGGGGTCTGGAGTATGATGGAGGACGCTCTTCGTAAAATATGAAACACCCTGTAAGCAGCTATGACCCTTTGCCGAGTGTCCTAAGTTGTTTTGATGCAAGGGGACACAGTTACTCCGAGGGGCCTTTCCTGAGCGACAATTCTAAGCATGAATGCTATAATATGGTACACTGCAAATAATGCTTGAGCACTGAGCGGTAGTACTGAAGATTTATCCCGGTTGATAGGTAACTGCTATTTTACGAACCATTCGTCGAGCATGTTGAGTGCTTCTTGGAGCCTTGCTGCATCTTCTAGACAGGATACCTCACTCCAATGTTTAAGCCAACTGCATAAATCAAACATTCCGTCTTCAGCGCCGACGGGAAGTCGTTAATGAATTGGTCGAATAGTACAGGGTACAAGACAGTACCCTGTGGGACACCACTGGCCGTAGGAAAGGATAAGCAAGCGTATCATTCTCCCTTACATGCGCAGAGCAACTGTCCAGAAAATCCAAGATCCAGGAAAAAGATTTCCCAGCAACGCCAATTCCGCGAAAGTTAAAAAAGCCCCTAATGCGGAGCCTTGTCAATGTCCTTGCTAAAATCAACAAACACAACATCCAATCCTGTACAAACGTCTCGGTATCGCACCATTTTCTCCCTTGCTGCACGCAAGTTTGTGATTCATGAGCGAGCACTTCAAAATCCAAGCTGGGCACAAGAAATAAACTCTATTTTTCAAGAGGAAGACAGAGCGCGCGGTTTAGGGTCCGTTCCGTAACTTTGCACAATATAGATGTCAAAGAAATAGGACGATAATTCCCTGTACCTTGTCGGATTCCTTCTTTATAAATAGGTTTGATGATACCCGATTTCCAGGCAGCCGGATGACTTTCAGTATCAAAATACAGCAGGAATACCTGACACTAGTTGCTTTCCTTACTTTAGCAGTAACCCAGAGCTGTGTGCTAACCTAGTTTCCTCTGACTAGTCTCCTACTTTGTGATTGCCTAGAGAGTACTGAGCTGTAAACCGTATAGGCTCGACACAACAAAAACCATAGTTCCCTCTTCCCGAGCGCTTATACCTAACTAACTAATTTAAACTCTCCTATATCTAACATGTCCATTTCTGCTGCCACTCTATGTGTCTTCCCAACTTAACTGTACTACTAAATCTCAATGCGCGGACATCCGGATCTCTCTAGGCGTCGCTCCTTTCTTACAGTTTATTCTCTTGGATTGTTTGAGTCGCAGCTCAGCTTGTTTGTTGATCTATTCTGTGCCACCGTAGGATCCACAGTAACTGAATTCTTAATAGGAACACGATTGCTGGCCACTCATCTCTCTCCTAGCGCGCCGTTATCCGTCGTTCGTCCTGCTCGCGTGAAATCTTCTTCTTGGCAGTAACTAATCATTGTTGGCTCCATATAGCTTTCAAGGAGTCACTCAGGGTTTTATTTCCTTCTGACGTCTCTCTCTAAGCTTCGCTTGCGTGTCGATTTCTTCATCGAAACGGTAGGTGTCCAGTATTGGTCAAACGTCTTAATTATATGGCTACACCAGCCACTGGTACGTTCTTTCCTAGTGCCACTATCTCTGCTTAGCAGCAGCTAGTCGTCATAGCTTCCATTAATTTTGCGGATATCCGGAGGTCGCAAGGAATCGCTCCTTTCTTACACTGCTCATTCTCTTGGATTGTTTGCGTCACAGCTCAGCTGGTCTGTTGACCTTTTGTGTGTCACCTCAGGATCCACTAGTAACTGAAGGCTTAATCGGAACTCTATTGCTGGCCACTCATTTCTCTCCTAGCGCGCCGATATCCGTCGTTCGTCTTACTTGCGTCTACTCTTCTTGATAGCAGCTGGTCATTGTTGGCCCCATGTAAGAATGGAGTCGCATTTTTGCTTTCCTACTTTTTTGGAAGGTTTATATCTCTAATCGCTCGCTCGTTCATTTACCTCTTGGAACTGTAGGGATCCAGCATATGGTCAAGCGTCTTAATGATTTGGCTAAACCAGCCACTGATACATCCTTCCTATAGCCACTACCTCTGAACAGCAGCACCTGTTCGCTGTCGGCTCTATTCAACTTTGCGATTACCCGTGGCTCGCTAAGGGTCAGTCCTTCTGTAGAATGTTTATTCTCTTGGTATAGTTTTTTCACAGCTTAGCTGGTTTGCTGTCCTATCCTTTGACTCGTTAGTTATTCAATAGTAATTAGAATAATTAACCCAACGGGCACATTTGACCACTGAAACCCGGTCCATTATCGCTATTTTTGATCGTCTTACCTTCAACAATTAGTCTTCCCTTCATATCCATTTAATCTTAGCCTGCATCTAGTATGCTCAGCTTCCTATCTTCATCTACCCATGTACATTATACTTATGGTGTCTAAGGTAATCGTTATCCTGTGGAGCATATATAAATGCGACCACGTCGCCACTGTATCTTTTGGTTTCCGATAACAACCAATCGTGACTAACACCAACCTTCTAGTCACCGGTAGAATTCGAACATCGTTAGCTTATACCTCACGAATTTCTTACCGGAATCTTGCTCTTCATCCTTATGCGCATGAAAGTATTTTACCTATCAGGTCAGGTCTTTTGCCTGATTAAAAACCTCTTTAGCGTAATATCTGTTACACATTGTACACTAGTTGTCTCAAGTAAATGTCTGAACTAGGAGTTTGATCTAATGCTAGGTATGTTGACTGTCCTTTTCACTCTTCTCTCGGCCTGCTCCTCGCTCCCATTTCTCTGAGGTCGTAAACATCGGAGATTCGGGATTGAACTGAGGAACTGCCTCCGTCTGGGATGGGACGAACTAACCAACAAGAACTTACCTGGACCATGGCTCCACCTCCACTCTAACCATCTGCACCCAACCACCGGTGTCCGAATACTTCGCTCCCCGGCAAATATGCGTAATCAGAGAAGACTTCACGTGGTTCTGCAAAGGATCAACACATCACATTCAAAATTAATGTTTAGTTCCCGCCCTACCAATGGACAGGACCCATTTTTCTACTAAAGCACGCAGCTTTATTTTCTCCCTTAACAAATTGTTTCTATTTTTGTCCGCATTTATCGGAATTGTTTTCAACTATACGTATGCCTTACAATCCCTTCACTCATTTCTTCCATGTGCGCACAATTGGGGCAACTGAGTGGCCAATTAATGTGCGATCAATTTAAAGTGCACTTTCGGCGAATTGGATTCTGTTCCAAGGAGAAAAGGCACAACTACACCTCCGCGAAGTTTTCACAATAAAAGAACAAGGAGTTCAATATCACCCGCAGGAACCGGAAACATGTCAAGGTGGGCGCCTGCGACCCAGTAGCTGTATATCAAACAAGGCCAATGCATTTGTAATTGCTGACGAAGAACATATACTGATATTTTACCTACTTCCATGCAAGAGTATCGGATTTATGTAAGCATTGATCTGAACCCTTTAGGGTGCAGCCTCTAGCAGGTCTAGAAATATGACTATTTATTTATTTATTTATTTATTTAAATAGGCAACGAGCTATGGTGTCAGCCAGCAGAAAAGTGGGACGCAACCTGACTGCGAATAACCGCGCAAACAAACGTTCAACAAGAAACATAGCCAATTACAATTTGCCATTCAATGGATTGGCGGCAGTGTTCCAGGACGTGGTGGGTTTTTGCCTGACAAGCGTTCTCCCTATAAAAAGCCACAAATGTCCGTTTAACAACACTGCAACATGGCGAATGTGACTCGCCACCGAATAAAGGCACAGCGCATAACTTTACACTGGCAGGTCAACTAGCGTCACAAGTTTAGTTAGGATCGATACACTGGAACTTCTACATCCGCATATACTGTGGTCTTTTTACTTCCTACGATACGTTGACCTTTGCCTTACTAGTGCACGAACTTACACTATTGGCATATATCTCTTGAGCGTGTTCTTCCATTACCTTCCAATAGATCATTCAGGATTCTCAATCTACTATTAGCTGAGGTCCCGTATCTTATGACAGCCAAATTATTGTTTCGCATTTTCACCATTGTACAGTTCCAATCATGGACATACGAACAATTTTCTACTGTCACTGTTACAGTTGCCATAAAATGTTGGTACAGTTGTACATATCTGATCATGCCTCCATGGGCGTGCCTCGCATAGTCCAGAATAAAATATTTATTTATTTATTTAATACGGCCTCGTGTATTTCGGCTCCTGTTTCCTGACCTCTCCGACCATTGTGACTTTACCGGCCAATATTAAGAAGACCAAATACCGTGTCCACATTACCTTAGAGAGTCTCGTTGGCTTCGCTACTCTTGTCAGTAAACCTTTCTCCACTCTGACCCTGTTCTTTCCTTTGTTCGCCGTCTTCATTCCTCCATCCATCGGATTGCATTTCTTTAACTAGACAGTCAACTCTGTACCTTGAATTAATCTAATCTCATCTGACCAGTCTCTTGCTTTCTGACTGTATCCATACTACCGAGACCTAAATGATCTAGACACTACATATCCAATACACCGACTCTCTTACCCCGAGAAGCTACTAGGAGACACTCCTTGTTTCTCCATCCTGCAATCTTTTAGAATGTCTACATAACTTACCTTCGCTGGCTTGTTAATATATTCTGTGACACAGTAGGAACCCACTGCTGACCAAAATGCTTAATGGAATGGCTACATCTGGCCACCTAAAGTATTTGTAGCGTCATTATCTGTCGATCATCTTCAACTTAGCACCTCTATTTAGTAGCAACTAGTAGTCGTAGGCTCCACGCATCTTTGCGCATATTCCAAGCTTGCCAAGAGCCACCCTCTTTTATCTCCAAGCTTCATTCTTTGTGACTGTCTTCGTCACATTCATTTGCTGTCTGTTGCTTTATTCTGGGACACCTTAGGTATCCACCAGCCACTAGAACGCTTCATCCCAATGCCAGTGCTAGTCGTTGATATCCTCTATCCCGCCTAGTATCATTACCAGTTCTTCGTATTACCTACGTCACCACTTTTCAGCTGCAGCGAGTCATTGTAGGTAGCATACATCTTTGCTCTAGGAGCCACTTCTTATCTTTCCAACTATTACTCTCTTGAATTGTTTGCATCACTTACCTTCGCTGGCTTGTTTGTTTGTAAGTATCCAATCAAAAACTAGAAGGCTTAGTCGAATTCAGTTGCTGTTCACTGGTTCTCACCCTTAGCACAATTATCCTTCGTTCTTCTTATCTTCATCACGTTTCCTGCAGTGATTCATTGTAGGCTCCATACATCTGCGCATATCCGGAGTTACTAGGAGACATTCCTTGTTTCTCCATCCTGCAATCTTTTGGAATGTCTGTATCACTTATCTTCGCTGGCTTGTTGATGGATTCCGTGATAGTGTAGGAACCCACTAGTGACCAAACTGCTTAATAAAATGATTACATCTGGCCTCCTAAAGTTTTTCATTGCGCCAATACCTGTCGTTTCTCTTAACCTCAGAACCTCTACTTAGTAGCAACTAGTGGCCGTAGGCTGCACGCGTCTTTGCGCATATCCGGACCTTGCTGAGCTGCTCTCTTTTATCTCCAACCTTCATTCTTTTGGACTGACTGCTTTACATACATCCGCTCTTTGTTGATTTATTCTTGGACATTGTGGGTATACACTAGTAACTAGAAGGCTTCGTGCAAATGCTATTGCTGATCACCGATACTCTCACATATAGCGACACTAGCTGTTCTTCGTCTTACTTCTGACACCTCTGTTTAGCAGCCGCCATTTTTCGTAGGCTTCAACCATGTCTGCGCATATCCTGAGCCTGCTAAGAGCAACACGTTTATCCCTCCAAACTTTAACCTCTGGGACTGCGTGCGTCACATGCACTTGCTGTCGGTTGACTTAAACAGGTATCCAGTAGCAACTATAAGGCTCCATCCAAATGCCATTACTAGCCTTCGGTACCTTCTCTCTTTCTCCTAGTAGCATTATCAGTTCTTCATATTACCTACGTCACCACTTTCCAGCTGCAGCTAGTCATTGTAGGTAGCATACATCCTTGCGCTAGCAGCCACTCTTTATCGCTCCAACACTTACTCTCTTGCATTGTTTGCATCACATATTTTTGCTGGTTTGTTGCCTTATTCTGTCACTGTAGGCATCCACGGGTAGTTAGTAGGCCTAATCCGAATGAGCTTGCTGGCCACTGATACTCTCTCTCCTAGCTCCACTACCTATCGCTCTTCTCATCTTCCTCACCATTTTACAGATTCGTCGTAGGCTCAATGTCCCTTCTGCGTAGAGCTTGAGCTTGCTAGGATACGGTCCTTGTCTTTCCATCATACATTCTCCTGGAATGTCTATCACTTACCTACGCTGGTTTGTTGATTCATTCTGTGAATCTGTAGGCATAAGCTAGGGAGCAGGCGTCTTATTGGAAGGGCTACATCTGGCCACTGGTAACCTTTCCTAGCGCCACCATCTGTCGACCATCTTAAATTCGGCACCTCTGTTCAGTAAGCAGCTAGTGGTCGTAGGCCCCAGGCATCAGCGATTATCCTGAGCTTGTTAGGAGCCACTCCGTATCTTAATAACCTTTATTCCTTTGGACTATCTGCATCCAACTTTCTGCTGTATTACCGCAAATTGAACCGTAGATCTCTTTCGTGGCAATCTATTTATCTCATTAGCACCCTAGCATAATTGGCTTATCTGCGCGTGGCTGTGTCTAAGCCTCTACGCACTGAACTATCTAACAGCCTTATTGTATGCTTGCGCATCATCCGTTTGCTGTAATTTCTTCATGAAACCTTTCTTAGCTCTCTTCTGTAGAGCAACCATAACTCAAGTAGTTAGCGCACAGCGCCTCTTTCTAGACGTTCCTTTATCTATTACTCGCTACGTCTATGACCGCTACTTATACTAAAGTCCAGCTCACTCACCTGCTTTTCCCGGCACATTCTTCCTTGCTAGAGTCAGAGCTGTCACCTGCTCATCTGCGACAACTTATTGATTGTAGTTCAGCTTTCCCACTGGCTTCTTCCGGCTCAGGTTTCCTTAGTTATATCCCATTAGCACACCAGCATGATTTGTTTAGCTGCGCGTCGACGCGTCTTAGTCTATTATGCTCCGAACTAGTTAACACCCCCATTGTATGCTTGCGCTGTTCTCGTCCGCTATCCTTCGATCACGAAACCTCTGTTAGATTTCTTCTGTCGTGCAAGCATATCCATGTATTCAGCGCAAGTCGCTGTTCTGCCTCACATTTCTAGATCTTCATTTATCCTTTACTCGCTGTATGGTCTAGGCATTTTTACCTGCAATCATCCTAGTCTCCGGCCAGCATTCCCTGGCTCTATCCAGCTTAGTACTATTATCTTAGCACTCTAGCTGCTGTGGTTAGGCCTCAGCTTTTGATATCCTCAGCAACTTAATGTACGCTTGAATTCTGGCGATTTGCTTTGCTTCCGTCAATTAACAAATCTTAGCTTTTTAGGTAATCACTCCTCTCAGCTGATCAGTACACTGACGCCCGTTAGCTTCTCATTTATAGGTGTTCATTTCTCACTTACTGGCTGCTATGTTTGCGACACTTACCCATGTATGAGTCCCACAGGCTCACTGGCTTTGCCTGGGTCAGCATACCATAATACTATTTTCTTAGCACCCTAGAAAAACTCGTTTTTCTGCGCGACGCTACGTATACATTTGTTCTGCACGTTCGCTTTTCTTTAACTGATCTATATTACTTTACTTTTGTCGATCATTCCTTTTTCACCTAGTGTTCGGTGTCCGTTTTTGCAGCAAATGTTTGAACACTTACTTATGTGGGAGGTAACCTCTCTCACAGGCTTTTCCCATCTCAGTCGGCCATTGCACTATACTCTTAATACCCTCGTGTCGTATTTCTGGCTTTATCTCTAGAAACTTTGTACTCAGCGCTTGAATTCTATCTATCCACTGACTTACCACCATTTGACCTTTGAATCTATTTTATCGCAAGCCATTTATACCTTCACTTGCTTATGCTGCGCTCCCTATCAAAGTAGGTTGGCTACCTGCTGTTCTTTAAGTTCTGCTTTCTGTCTTCCCACGCAATAGTTGCATCATAGCGAACCGATACTGCGTATTTGTTCAACGGCACAACGCTCTCTCTCCCACATGGATGGTAGCAACCAACCTATACGGCCATTGCTTTCGTAGAACATTCAAAAGCCACTTTCAGCGCAATCATCGTTGCACATTGTACATCAATTGTTTCCACTAAATGTTATACCATAGGACTTAAACAATGGTTGTTCGCACGCCGGTTCTTTGCGGCCTTGTTTGTCTCTCACCTTCCCTTTTCTCTGAGGTCCGGAACATCTTGAGGACCTGGGATTGGACCAAGAAAGCGATTTTGCCCGGGATAGGACATAACCCAAAAGAATCTACAAAGAATATGGCTGTACAACAAATGAATACAAATGCAAGCACCTCCACGACCGTTGTCCAGTAATGATAGCTGGACACGAGGCCTTCACACTCCTGAAAAGTATACATAAACCAGAAAAATCCAGACGCAAGAAACTGACGTTATGCTCACCTGGACCCTCACAACGTTGACTCTGCGTAAAGGTCTCAATCTCCATAGGTCTCAGCCATTATGGCCGCCCTGACCAAAAATACCTGATCAGCTAACAGAGGAAGTTGGAAGTCAATTGGCTGCGGATAACCGAGGGTGAGGTCAGTCGGCAAGCTGCTCTGCCAGTTTTACGTCAATGTACAAACGGATTTCTGACAATGTTCCAGGACGTGCTGGGTTTTCGCCTGGCAAGCGTTCTCCCTATAAAAGCTACAAAGGTACGCTTAATAACAGTGCGACGTGGCGGAAGTGACTCGCCACTGGATAAAGTCACTGCCCAAAACTACATAATGGCAAGTCGACTAGAATCCTAATTTAATATTTTCCTGACACGTTCTAGAGTAAGAAACTCCCTGCCTACATGTATCTTTTTCACTACACATGTAATGCCTAGACTGTTTACACTACGCAAGCTGGAGCCCAACGTGTCGCCATGCATTGACGACTTTATTCCCCATGATTAATTTTACAATTTCCAAAGCCTGTACAACATTCGGCTTAGTGCTGATTACATACAGAGCAATGTGTTTGTTGCGAAACATAATTGTATGTAAATGTTGATCATGCCTGCTTTAGTGTCTCGACAAATTCGAGAATATACTATTTATTTATTTAGTTAAACAGACAAGAGTTGTGAGTTACCGCAGTGCTAGCGGCGTGGTAATCCTACTTTTCTTCTAAGCGTAACCAGGTGGTTTGCCAAATATACCTCGGTCTAGCAGGCCCGGCATTTTGAGTTCCTCCGGCTAGGCACGCTTGGCAGCGCATAGAGAATAGCAGCGTTAGAACAGTGGCAATGGAAGTGTCAGTCAAACAAAGAAATGGCAGCCAGCTTCGAACAATTGCCGCAGCAAGCCATGCACGTTTATTCGTCGTCAGAAAATGTGTCAACACAGTCCAGCCCAGGGTTAGCAGCAACTGGGAGTGTCCTTTATCCAGAAATCCTGACTCAGTGGATCATCGAATTCAATTATGATGCGGATGCTGGCCTGACATTCGCCTTCTTGTTTCACAAGTATGAATACATATTCAGCGTTGATTTTACAAATCTACCATAAGTGAAGAAAATTCGCCTGAGGCTGCGGAAGCTAAGTGCGGCTGAACATGCAAAACTGACAAATTTTATCTTGCCAAAGAAGCATACCGACCTATCCTTTGACAAATTTGTCTCAGTCTCGCCACAAATGTTTGATGAGCAGACATCCTTTTTCAACATCTGATACAAGTGTTTCCTTACGACCAAAAGATACGAAGGTTGGGTCATATGCATGAGCCGTGTTCCCCGCGAGTGCGAACGTTCTCAGTGTTACCAGATGAGAGCCGCCCAGTACAAGTGCCTCCTTTACGTGTGCGGCCTACAAGCAGCCAACGATGCAGACATACGAACAAGAGTACTGAACAATGTGAAAACGAACCCTGATGTAAAGCTGCAGCAGATAAGCGGTGAATGCCAACGAATAATCAAACTGCAGCACGATGCGTCAAGAATGCAGCGACTACCAACTGCAACGAGCGAGTCCTGCTCTGTGCAAATAAAAACAGTCCCAAAGAAAACCATGCTAATGCGAGTCCTTCAAATAACAAACCTCCATCGGTTTGTTGGTTCTGTAGTGGCACTTTGGCCAGAATTGCCCGATCAGAGCTCACAGTTGCAATCGCTGTAACAAACGGGGGCACAAAATATGTGTTATCTGGCAACTCGTCTCTTTTGATCAGAAATGCGCATGGCAGTGCCTTACAACCCAGACGCCTCAGACGAACTCAGACCTAATCATGATTAGGTCTGACACTGACACTTCCAAATTTTTTGGACACATTAAACGTAAGTATGCAAGCAGGGTGCTCAATGGCATTCAAGTCAAGTTGCAGTTGGATACCGCCTCAACTGCAACCCTGATTTCCCGTGATACGTGGTGCACGCTCAGGTTTCCGTCACTGATACAAACGTGTCAAGAAGAACAAAAAGCGGCTGGAAGTCCGTTAACTTTCTTTGTCAGTTGAAGTTACAAGTCAGCTTTCGTGATTAAAATAGCCGCAAGACCTACTTCGTGACAGACAAGCCTAGGTTAGATCTGCTGGGTCTTGACAGGCTACAAGGGTCGTAAATGCTAGAGCAACTAGTGAAGAGCATACGACAGCAACCACAAGTCACTCAAGTGTTTATATCATCACTTCCAAGCCTATGGGTTCAGAGTCACGGACCAAACATGTAACGACGGCCAACGGACCAAAAATGGAGTTGACCGGGTAAAGCATTGCCAGAGTTAAGACCAGAATTAATTAGGAAATTTCCGCCGACCGAGGAGGTAGTCGAAAAACTCGGTGTTGGGCCGAAATGGGGTAGTTAATAAAGAACCAACGGTACGATACAAGAAATATCAAGCACGCAGATCAACAGCGTCCGAAACACTGAGAGGTTTAATTGCATGCATAAAATATAAAGCGCAGTCCGAAAACATGGATAAGAAAACCACTAAGATAACGTAGAACTTGACATCTGTATTAACACCATTTTCTATGTTAGATTTTTTGCTTAGTCACTTTTATGTAAAATTTCAATAGTTACGCACAACGATGTGCAAAGCTCAGACATCCGAACACTGTTTTACTGCTCTAGTTAGTACGTCATCGAATCAGCGCGGATTGACCGAACCGACCACGGAATTATAGGTTACATATTTAGCAGCCAGTTCAACTACTGATAAGTTGCAGGTTACTAATTACTTGATTATGCATTGTGTAACACCCCGGTTGTTTCAGTACGAGTCATAAGCCAGTCGGTCATTCCAAACTTATCCTAGAGGAAGCATCAGAATTTTGGACACCTGTTGGCTTTGGTAAAGACTAATTTGCAATGTGCCCTGTACAAGCGCCATGGTGTGCGGGGATACATGCTTGCCAAAGGCGCGGTTTGCCCGAGATCAATATCCGCCCGAAACCTATCACTCAAACGCCTCAGCTGCACTGAATGCCCCCGCTGGCTTGCTGAAAAGAGAAAATAGCCGCTTGAACGATGATCCGTTGCAATACTGGCTATTTATGCGCGGTATTCAAGCAAGTGTCAGTGGAACAGACTCTTCCACATGATTAATTATTGTGGAGGCCAGGCTTTGGAAGCAATAGAGAGTTGCTTCATATTGGAACCAGCAATTTTGCTTAATGCCATGGAAACGCTAAAACATATATTCGGCCGCTTTCATCTTATAGTAAGGGCTTACATCGATAATTTAGTCAAGGGCCCATCAATCAAGGTGAGCAAATCTGAAGCGCTGCATAGATTGGCTAGGCAGGTGAAGTCTAGGTTGAATAACCATACAACCGTTGTAATACAAGACCGACCAGCAGGCGGCAGTAACGGTGTCTTCAGGAAGCAGACGGTTACCGTCTGCTCTGCAGCACGAATTGTCCAAGAAAGCTAAAAGTATCCTGTGACACTACGGAGAACCAGCCTACAGAGTCCTGTACAAACTTGGCTGTGCTGCCGACGCAACCGTGGTAACGCAAGCTATGAACTTAAATGAAAACGCTAGCTAACATGTAGGGTCATGTATGGCAGCAAGCCTCCAAAATCGTGTGTATTATATAGTCGATTTGATAACTGGAATATTAGTACCACAGACGATCACCATCGCGTGCAACGTGCACCGAACATTATTACCTCGATAATTGTCCTCGATTCCAAACTATGGACAGTATGTAGCGCTTGCTCGCCTTTACTGGAACTGGGCTATGCGAATTTCTCTCAAAGCCAGCCACATGTCTGCCAATTGCAAATCTTTATAACCGGCGGACTCAACGGATGTAAGTTAGATCACCACCCTTTGGTACATTAGACTAAGTTGAAGCGACTGACCACCACAAGGGCAGTGGGAAACGAAATTAGTGCGTCTCAGGGCAGAGTAGCTCTAGGAATTATACCAGTTATATTATGGGAAACGAACAAACCATTGGAGACCAATGCTTTACTTGACCTGGATCCGCTTCATCGCTAGTTCACAAACAGCCAATAAGGGAACATAATTTACCATATAGGCTGTCATTTTTGCAGTTAGAAACTGTCAACATTAACTCATGTATGTGCTCGCAGGCAGTACGAGTAGAGCTGAATCCCTTGGATGGGGGTATATTTCTGTACGTAAATCAGGCGTGGTCCGTCAAAAGGATGCAAAATTTACGATGGATAATACCGGAACCGGAATATTTACACACTTTGGAGCCATTAATTTACCGGCAGTACTCCGACGTTTGTGATCGAGATGTAGGAGTATTACTTAATATGGATATCCCAGAAGCCCATTGGTCATTTGGCAATCGATACGGAACGTCCTTGGAACCTTGTGCAATACGAACGCCAGTAGGATGGATCCTGCTTAGGGCAGTTGGAGGGTCAGACGCATTGAACAATTGTAGCAAGGCTATCAACGGAGATTAAAAATCGACGTTTCTCAAGAGAATGTACAAACTAAACTTTACTGATTTATGTATCTTAGAATCCGGAATGGCTGTTGAGTATAAGCGTGCCCCAGGACAGTTGGGGTCGTCTGTTTTTAAGTGCAGCTTGCCTTACCAACACCTATTGTGCAATGTAACTCTACCAATAGGTCGCAAATAAACTATGCTCCTGCATTATTTGCCCATAATTCTTAAGATATATTCTCACAGGGACCTGCGTACTATCATTTGTGTTGGAGCAGCGAGCTCCTCCTACCAGTTTTCACTTTTTGGATCTGTCATTTGCGGATCACCAGCAGTGCTTTTCCAATTTTTCGAAGTCCACCGTACTTGAATTTATAGAAGAATTTATTGCGCCTCTAGTTGCACAAGAATTCGTTTGGTCTTGTTTTAAAGATCTTTTATGAGTCACCGGAATATCTTGCCACCATTCCTTGTAGTCTCTGTACAAAGCGATAGTTGTCAAGTTGGTCCGCCTTCTGTGCAGCCGCCGTCGTCATTAGACAGTATTTTTCAAGTCACTTCTCTTTGCCTTCATCCTGGGCTGCATCGCTGCCTATGCGTTTACCGGCTGGATCAATAGCAAGCAGCTCGCCTACCCACCCTAAAGAAAGTTTAACTCATTTGGACGCAACACTTCTGACCCCACTGGTTTCAAGCCAGCGCAGGCCGCCACGCAATGGACAGTAAAGCAAAGTAAAACACGGCGCGTCAGTACAACTGTCTTCTTGCTAACCCTGTTGTAGCGTGAACACCTAGTTACTCCATTCCACCATGTTAGTGTGGAATCTTTACACCATATCACCACAGTCTGCGGTCATTTCTAGTTTGCTGCCTCATTACTGACCGTGTTCCCAAATATCAGCACAATTATTACAGTCCAAGCTACTAGTAAGTGTGAAAACTACAACCTAGGTTCTGAACTCTTCTTTTCTATCTAATTTGCTTTGGAATTGAAGCAAGCCACAGTGACCATGTGCCCGCTTCAATTGGATGTAGCGCATTAGAAAGTGAATCGTGACCTATGTGTAAAAACTGTTATGTCTGGTCCAGTTTGCCTTAACTGGCAAAAAGAATATCATTCGAAGTGTTCAGGGATAAGTGCACACGATACTAGACAATACAGCAGCAACACCGAAGCAGTTTTGTTCTGCCAAGTGTGCAAATCCTTTTCTGCTGTTAATTGTGTACTTTTCCTAATGAAAACTTGCTAAAAGTTGGCGGAAGCAGTTGAGCAACTGTTTAACGCTAAGAACGCGTCTGTGAAATTAAAGCATGATACACTTGCATCTGAACGAGCACCTACAAGCTACCTGTTTAGGCTGAAGGAGAGAGCCAGGCGTCTTAACCTCACAACGTTTTTGCAGTATCCAAGGGAGCCTAGCCACATGACTCCACTAATTAAAAATTCGTTCACAACCCACTTGCTTCTACCTCCTCCAAGGGTGTGATAACTTGTAATTCAGTTGACATACTGGAAGCACAACACTCCAGCAAGCACAAGGTAAAGACTAACTGAACATCCTACGCAGCGGTTGCTTCCGTCAATGCCTTCAAAAACACCCGTGACTTCACTTACCGAAGGCAGCAAAGCTATGGCCCGACGTGGATTGCTATCGCCAGTACGATCCGAAAACCTACTAACAACAAAAGAACATAGTGCTCTTATGTCGCGAAACACAAGGCGGAACCATGGTGCTAGAAACATTGTGTGCACTAACGTTCCTGAATGCAAGTCGAACAAAAAAATTGGGTAAATTGATGGACGATCATAGTCAGTGGGATTCTCTCCGTAGTGCCAGCAGCATGCGCGCTGAACCAACTGCGCTGTCGCATCGCACGACACTCAAACTCCTTCCACTATGGTGCGCCTCCACTGCTTCGAGTAACACCATATTCCGCGGAGGAAACGAAAGCCATTCTGCTCGCTGCAAAGCGACATTACAGAGCATCGAGCGGAGTATGTAGCTTACTAAATATTCCGTGGAAACAACGTTCGAATGAAATGAACAATTAACAGGGAAGTAGAAAACGCGAGAAGAAAACCGTTAGTATTCATGGCGTCTCCCAGGCTCATGCTTCATTTCCTGAAGAGGCTCAGGCACATGACCTGGAACAGTAGCGATACTTGCGTAAGGCGCAGTCTTTAGAAAATGTTATTGCTACCTCCCTGACAAGGATTCACGGGTCACCAAATTACAAAGTGTGTGGTCCTAGGTTGCTGGAGTTGGTCTTACCGTCTGAGCTAACTTTACAGACAGTTCTAGAGACCTAAGTTAACTTCCGGAACATGCTACCGAGATAAATAAGACTAAAAGTAGCAGGTTTACGACCAGAGGCTACTGATTACTCAATGGAGGGGGCCATGTCAGTGGGAACGACTTTTGTTGTAGAGTCCTCACCGTGACTGATCTGACAGCCATCATAGCATCAGGCGAAACACTGCAGAAGATGTGTGACCATTAGAAGCATCATGGACCTGATTGCATGATGTAAAGAGTTAATCCAAACCATCCTCGCGAACCCAGGATTATGCAAAAAACTAGTAGCAGCGGACTTCAAGCGGCTCGGTCAAGTCTCAAACCTGTTGTCTGCGTCACCATACAACCTAACCAACTTGACTAGCTGCTGCTAAGCAGAGATAGTGGCTCTAGAAAAGAATAATTCAGTGGCTGGTGTAGCCATGTCATTAAGACGTTTGATCACTACTGCATACCTACATTTTCGATGGAGAAATCAACATGCGAGCGAAGGTTAGAGAGACAAACGGCAGAAGGAAATGAAGGTTGGAGAGTCGGGGAGTGGCTCCTTGCAAGCTACAGGGAGCCAACAATGACTGGCTACTGCCAAGAGGAGTTTATGCGAGTGAGACGAACGACGGATGACGGCGCGCTTGGAGAGAGATGAGGAGTCGGGAAGGGGATAGTGTGGTAAGGTAAGAAGAGGCCAATATAAGTATTCTGGTCCAGTTTCAAAAAACTTTTCTTCAGGACAGTTGATATTCAGTAGTTTGGAAACTTGTGTGACAGAGAGGTATTTACTAATAGAGAAGCGGAACTGGTTTATATTCATAGATGCCATTATTGTGAGAGGTAACCTATTCCATACGCGTGCGTATCTGTAGTGGTAGCAGTTGGAGCGAATGCTGCTGCGCCTTCTTGGTAGGATAATGGAGTGGGGTCTATCACGTAGGGGGTACGAAGTGATATATGAGTCTGAGACAGGGGTTAGTTGGCTCCCACTGATATCGTTAATGAGCGAGTATAGGAAAGCGAGGTTGGTTTTCAATCGGCGCAGCCATAACGGGACGAGCTTAAGTGTGTTGCATCTATCACGGTAGCTTAGACTTGAGTGCCCCAGGAGGCGTTTTGTGAAGGTACGCTGAACCTTTTCGAGGGCTATTCGGTCGCATTTTCTAAGGTTGGTGAATACTATAGAGCAGTATTCTAGCAGAGGCCGGGCACATGTTTTGTAGAGCACAGTTCTAGATTCCTGTATTGTCATGCTTTTGAGGATGTAACCGATGAGAGAGCGTGCTTTAGCTGCGGAATGAACTACTTGTTCCGCGAAGTTCAGCGAACAGGAGTAGTGTACGCCTAAGTCACGCACTGTTAGGCAGTTCCCTAATGGCGTGCCCTGTAGCATGAAGGTATTGGGAGGCATGGTGCATCGGTACGTAAGGACATTGCATTTTGATGGTGCGGATGCCAACTTCCATATGTCGCACCATGCAGTTAGCGATCTTAAGTCGTATTGTATATGGGAATTGGCGGTGTGAAAGTTTGAAGGATGAAATGGGAAGACAATTTTGATGTCCGCAAATAGGTAGGGTGTCCCATTTTTGAAAACCTGTAACACGTCATTGATATAGGGCAGGAAAAGTAGAGGGCCTAAAACGCTACCTTGAATTACGTCACTTTTGACTGGTTTAGGAAGTGACATAAATACTCCAACCATTACTCACTGTGAGCGAGCTGCAAGATATGATGAGAACCAAGTGTGCAGTTTGCCGGAGATACCGTATGATTCCAGCTTCATCAAGAGTTCTGTATGTGGTACTCTGTCAAAGGCTTTCGTCAGATCTAGGAAGATGATGGCTAGTGCTTGCTTGTTGTCAATCAGTTGAGTTACATGATTGAGGAACTCAAGTTGGCAGGTCTGACAGGATTTAGACGGCAGAAATCCATGTTGTTGTCGATTGATGAGGTTGCGAGTAAGCAGGAAGGTGAGCATGGTTTTTTTGACTATTCGTTCCATTATTCTTGAAGCTATAGGCGTGTGGCTAATGGGGCGATAGTTTTCCATGTTCTGCTGACTGCCTTTTTGTGTTTGGGGATGACGATGGCATGTTTCCATGTGGTTGGATAAATCCCGTTAGTCATGGAAAGCGTGAATAGGTTGAGAAGTAGAGCTGGAATGTCCTGGCCACCGAGTATCAGCAACGCAGAGGGAAGACCATCGGGACCAGGATGTGATGAGCATTTGACTGAGCTGATTACTCGGGTGATAGAAGGCATGTCAAACTTAATAACGTCGAGTGAGTCATTGGTGCGCGTAGCTGGCATAGCAGGCGCAGTTCCATTAGCGTCAGTGAAAGAATTGCAGAAGTATCCATTGAGGGTCTCACATATATTTGATGGATCGCTAATAATGGATGTGTCAGAAAGCCTGAGTGAGGCAACAGGCGTAGATTTTTGATTGATTCTTTGTCGGAGTAGTTGCCCGAGTGACTTGGTTTTATTGCTGGATTTGAGGGCGGCGTCTTCTTCAGCAATCTTGGTTGATTCCTGCGCAGTTTGCCAGTTAGTTAGGATTTCATTCATGCGAACAAGGATGTGAAATTCCTTAGTTCTGGAGTAGCGCTGTCGCATTTTTTTGATCTTCCTAAGTACACCGTAGGCCTTCGCTGATTTCGCTGTCTTCTTTAAGCGGCTTTTGCAGGTGAGTGGGGCGAGCACATCTAGGCAGCTGAAGAGATTTAGATATAGGACGTGTGCGGCTGCGTCTACATCGGTAGCTAAAAAGAAGTTGTCCCAGTTCGCAGATCGCACTAATATCTCAAAGCTGTCCCAGTTAATGTGGTTGAACGTTCGAAACTGTTTGACAGAAGAAGAAGTGGCGCAGTGTGGAGTAGAAAGTGTAAATATGAGTTTGACCACCTTGTGGTCGCAGCCATTTATATTATCTAATATACCAGCAACAGCATCAGAGATACCTTGCGTAAAGATTAAGTCAAGGGTGTTAGAGAGCCTGGTGTGATCGTGAACTTGTTGGGTCCAGTTATTTGCGTGGATGGTGTGAACGAAACTTCTGTATCTGAATGGGGCAACCTTGTCGTTCCAGGGGATAAGTGGCATATTGAAATCGCCACCCACTATCTTGTGCCGTGGGGGCATTTGGGAGATTTCAGTGAAGAGCTTCGTGAGTTTATTAATCTTTTTGCTAGATGTGTGTGGAGGGTTGTATACGCAAACGATAAGGAGGTCAAGGTGACCTCCTGTCGTCTGGATCCAGATGGAGTCTTCAGGGTCACCTATAGATAACAGTTCGAAATCGGATGCAGCAAAGTCGTCCCGGACATAGATAAGACAACCGCCACCCCGCTGGTTGAATCGTCCGTTACAGAATGCAGTGTAGCCAGGGATACGTAGTAGGCTGTCAGAGGCATTTGAGGGGTGCCACGTTTCTGTGATGAGAAACAGCTGTGGGTATGAGAGTAGGATAAATGGGCCAATGAGGTGCATCTTGTGTGTAATAGATCGCGCAGTAATAAGCAGCATACTGTATGATTCAACGCAAGGAGAGATGGAAGAGTTCGATTGTGTGAGGTAAGTTGCACGATAGGGTGTAACGGGCGTAGGGTACATGGAAGTGGTAAGAAATGGTGGAGAATGTGATATAGGATTGTGATCAGGAAGTGATTGAGGAGGTAGCTGATGGTAGTCGGCCTCTAATGAGGCTGTAGTAATAATATTGAGCTTAGAACCTATTCGGAGGGCTGAAGCCAACCGTGGGGGTTAGTTGCAGTGAGCATATGAGTTGTTGGAGGTAATAGAGAACTGGCGAGAACTCTTGGTGGAATGGGCGAGGTGGGTCGTGTCCTGCTGCATCCCATAAAAAGGGGCCATGGATGGCATGGTCCCGATGTAGTGCTTGTCATCCGGATGTATTTTTCGTTCAGCGGGACGTATGGCCATGGAGTGCGGGGTGGTGTTAATGGAGCGGTACAGATTTTCAGAAGGGCGTCCTCTTTGGGAGGGTGCTTTGTTCCCCACTGTTTCGAGAGGCTGTGGGGATTGGGAACGGGATTGTGCACTTGACTTTTGGATGCCATAGGGCTTTTTGTAGGGCCGACTGGGCGATAGCGTACCAGGCGGATAGTTGGTTATCAGGGGAATCACTGCGTTGATGCAGCGCGGGCTGTTCATAGTTTCATTTTGTTGTAGTGACTGGTAGAACGTCCTCGGTTTTTGAAAGCCATGGTATTTGTTATATTTCTGGGGCTTAATGGCATTGTTGGGCGTCTCGAGTAGGTAGGGCTTGCGCAGTGATTGGGCCGGTTGGGTCGAAATCTGCGTGGGGGCGGCGTTTTGGATCGGAAGGATTTCGATCTCACGCGATCCATTGGTACAAATGTTGTTTGGGGCTTATCAGCTGTCCGTTTGTGCCATGAGGACATTGCTTGGGTACGGTTATCTTTGTTATGGTAATGCACCAGTGGGGAGTGCATCCCATTACGAGGCGTGCCGTGTTTCAGCGGTTGACCTTTGTTGGTAGTCGGTCGTGTTGCGAGGGTGGTTATGGCTTTGCACGAGGGGGAGGGAAGAGAGTTGCTCATCGGGAAGTCTACATTGATAGATTCGGAATCGGTGTCACTCATGTCGGAGGCGTTATCCATTGACTCCGCTTCTTGTATCGTTAGCGGGGGCGAATCTGGAACGTTAGTTGACTTTTTGTCTGTTAGGGCTGTGGGGCTTGTGTCGGGATGTAATGCTGTCGTAGACGCGTGACGCAGGGGGTTAGGTCCAGATCCACGTTAGTGTTTGTAGTAGGGCAAGCAGTAACTCTGACAACCGGCGATGAATCATGAGGCTGTTGTCTTGCTTTGGTATTAGTAGTCGGTGGGAAAGCTCTTTGCAACGGCGTTAGATCAGGCTTGATACGAATAGGCCCAATGTTTGCGTTTGTCCTTAAGGTAAATCGATTTGCTATGAAGCTTGTAGCCAGTTCTGGAGTTTTGAATGCAATAAGGATAGGGCAATTGCGACTGATCTTCGATTTTCTGAGCCGCTTACTCACGCACATGTCAGGAGGGATGTTACACATGGACGTAAGTAGGCGGGTGACTTTCTCCAAGGGAAGTTTGTCGCGAACGTTGAAGACGATCACGTTTCGGGCACGGCGGGTGCGCTCGTTTATCTCAGTGGTGATGGTAGTAAGAAGGGCGCCGGCATCTTTGAGCTCGTCAGCGTTGCCATTTGTCCTTATTCCTGCGAGTTGGGCCAATGGCATAAGTTTTGCTAACTCTGTTTTGGTAACAGCCATTTCCTTTTTGAGAGCAGCCATTTCAGTTGAGAGTGCACTGATTTTGTTAAGTGCATCTTTCAAAGGGTCTATAAGAAGGACACTGCAGGGGCGCAGTTTATTCAGTTTGTATTTTGCAGCAGGACGTTTGGTCGCCTTATCCGCCTTTGCAGTGCATGAGGCAGAGCTGTGATCGACAGAAACTGCGGTATTCGAATGAGTACGTCTACGTTTGCCCTGGAGTTTGGCTCGGGCGGCTTTACCTTTTATTCCATTTTTGTTAGTCATTATGGAATAGCACGGCTTCATAATTCGTGTTCCAGGAACACTGTTTTGCCGTATATAGGATCTAAAATGCTTAGAGTATAGCACGTCTAAATATCGAGACAACGCGTCTAATTACTCTAATAAATAGTTGCTATATGGCGGAATAAGCAACAAAAGGTCGAAAACGCACAGTTTCTAACTTCGCGTGGTCAAGGTCAAGGTCGGTTCACTCTGGTTAGAGTACTACTTTATTATGGCAGCGAACTACACCTTGATCTTATGGATGACCTATAGGTTTAGATGGTCAACGCGCTTTGGTGTCGTCTTTTTCTAAGCTTTGAGGGGCTGGTGTGGTGGGTGTGATTTATATCCCTTCGTCGGCTACCTTTGAAATAAACAACCGCCTAGCCTACACAATAAAAGACCATTTCCCGCAGTCGTACAGCCACCTTCTACTAGTTGGTGACTTCAATATTCATACCACAACAACCCAGCCTGTATCGACGAACGCCTCAAAAAGGACGTACAAGCGATCTTTAGTAGACTACCACTCTACAATCATATCACATCTTCCACAAGCTTCAGAACGGAAAACAAACCGGGTGTCCTTTATCTCGTATTCACCAATGACGAGCATATGATCGAATCGGTATCGATAGGGAGTCCTTTAGGCCGTAACGACCATAGGACCATTATTTTCAAGTATATCTGTTGTGCAGAGTATTCCTTAGAAAACACAGAGATGGGTCAACTTATTACGGAGTAGGGCGCTATAATCAAAATCATAAATGCTACAAACTGAGCATTTCTAGCAGTAGGTTCCCCCGATGTCGCCTGGTCTGACTTTGCTTACCAATTCAACACGTTAGGAACTAGTGCTTCTAGGAAAATGCTTTTGCGAATGAAGAACGTAAAAGCATTCATACGCAACAGGACACGAAAGTGTATCGTCACGAGGAATTTACACTGGCGATGATACAAGGAGCCACCGAGTGCCGAAGCATAGGACGCCTACAATAACCAAAAGAATCACAGCGTAAATCTGGTACGCGAAGTTGCAATACAGCACAAACAGAACCTAGCTGAAAAATTCCTTACTTACCTCGAGCTCCTGTACAGACACCTAAAAAATCTGCGCAGTGCAGCAATGAATTCCTGCCTTATACACGTTATGTGGACGCGCACAAACCGCAACCGAGGTAGCCAACTCCCTATGCCAGCCAGTCGCCCCGAACTTCAAAAGCACGACATCGCCGTATACATTGTTCCCGATCGTTGTACCACCACCAGGACTTAGCCATAGTAGGCTTACGACTGCGGATGTTATGGAATTTCTAATGGCTCTGTGCAGGCCTACCTCTCCTGGCGTCGATAATAATTGTCCAAATCTTTGAAAGTTTCTACAGTATACCTGATCAACCCGCTCTGCAAGTTCTTCTAACGAGATATTGATGAGGTGCGAAAGCCAACAATGTGGAATCAGGGCATCGTCACTCCCATCCATAAGGGGAAGTTGTACAGATCCGGCCAGCTATCGCCCAATAACACTACTTCCGGTGCTCTCCAAAATCATGGATGGGAATGTTGCGGAAGCGTGCATGAACAAGTTGGAAGGATGCAGATGAACAACATGGATTTCTCAAGAACCGATCTGCCCTTCAAACGTGCTACTTGCAAGATCCAGCTAAACTAATACCGTTGACAGCGGCGCAGGTGTTGACCCCGTATATCTGGACTTCGCCAAGGCTGCTGAACGTTTGAAACACCGTACTTTCCCTTACAAGCTGCAGCATTGTGGAATTAATGACCCAATATTCGGCTACCTAAGTAACCTCTTGGTTTAAGGACGTCTGAAAGTAATAGGTCGCAGCGTCAACGCTGACCCAATCGACATTAATTACTGAGGGCCTCAGGACTCAGTACTTGGTCCACGACTAGTCCTGACTTACATAACCGATCAGACGTGAGTAATCACCTCCTACACCATAGGCTTTGCTGATGCCCTCAAGATACGGCAAGCCATTAAAACAACCAACGACAAAGCAGCACTTCAGGATGATCTGGACAGCGACAACAATTGTTCGACTCAGATCCTTCTTCAGTTCAACGCTACAAAGTGCAAGGTGTTAAGCAAACGCCATAAAGCCACTTGTGTATAAAGACGGTGGGATCAAATACTGCAGGGCACTACAACGGAATGCGGTCCAGGCGTGATAGTGCAGGAAGATCTGGACTGTTCCCGTCAGGCCGAGAAAGTCTCCAGAAAAGCTAGCCAACAGCTTGGCCTTTTGTAGAGAGCATTCGGGCGCTATGATAATCCCATCTTTTATCAGAGGCTCAACGCCTACATTCGGCCTCGTTCTGAGTGCGCCATCCACGCCTGGCAGCCATGGCAAAAGCAAGACCTTGCTCCTCTTTAACTGCCACAACGAATGTCGACAACGAACGTAAAGGGCCTGTTTCATCTTCCTTATCGATTGCGTCTGAGCGCCTTCGGGGTATACAGTGGACAATATTGAGGCCTGCATGGTGACTTCATAATGACTTATATAAGCATGATGAACCCAAACCATTCTTTTAGTCGCTTGCTATAGCTTGATCGCAGTACCACACTCAGAGGACATTAGCTAATGTTAGCCACACAATGCAGACCGTTGGCCTGTCGCCGCAATTCCTTTTCCCTTCGTGTGTAACCACATTGGGACGCTCTTTCCGCATACTTTGTTTCTTCCTACACGCTAACGCTATTCAATGGACGTCTGGATGATTCGCTAATCTACTTACGTTACGCTTTATAATCAGTGATGTCTACCTCAAACAAATACGAACAAATGGTGCTCATTCTCAGCTTTTGTGCTACACTACTTACACACTGCTGCGGTGGAATATAGTTTCGGATATAATACAACTGCTTTCATATACTACCTCCATCCAAGAAAGCTGCACACGAGTAAGCGTAGCCGCTTCTTTTGTTCTTAAGGCATACTTATCCCATAATAATTCCCCATATTATTCTACAGTAACAATTAAATACACTTTCTAAAATTATTACATAAAAAGGGGCATCTGAATCGCTAGACGTTTAAATTGACGGTCTGCACTTATATTTGCTTTCACGCCAACCATCCCACATAACTTGAAAAGCAATCGCATTTTCGCCTATAATATATCCTCGTACAATGTTCAGTTTACCATGGAACCGTGGATGTCCACACAAACGTAATAGCTATCCGGCGGCGTAACGTAGGTTGAGGCTCTTGCGCAGAACGCTTAGTTTACCCAGAATTATATCAGTCGTCACTGCCGCGGTCGCGTAGTACACTTCAAAAGGGTTTGCCGAACTGATTGACAAGGAAACGTTCGGTAGTAAGAACGGTTCTTTGTACCTGCCGCAACGCACATAAGGCAACCAAATGAACCTGATAAATTTCGCGTAGTTTACGACCGTGTTAACACTCGAGGCACTTCCTTTAATTAAAAGTGGTCGGTAGGGCCGGATCTAATGAACAGTTTCGACAGGGTGTTGTTAAATTGCAGAGTTGGCACCGCGGCAGTGGTTGCAAATAGTAAAACTAGTTTTCAATAGGTAATGATGACCCCGAAAGCTGGAGACTACCTAAGGTTTTTATGGTGGTCAAAAGGTCAGTTACGCAAATCGCCTGAAGTGTTCCGTATAAGGCTTCATCCTTTCGGTGCAACATCTTAGTCTTGTTGCGCATCATTCGCAGTTAAAAAGCAATCAAAGATTGAATATCCCGGGTTGACAACGCCGCTGAGGCAGCGGTGTTATTACGTTGACGATTGTCTGTCCAACTGTCATAGCCAAGAAGTAACTCGACGTCTTATCTCGAAGTTTGAAGAAGTTGCACCTATTGGTGGATTCCGCTTAAAGAAATAGAAATGTAAGGATGTCAGGATTCTGCACAAAATCACGAGGAATTCAGCATCCAACAAATCAGTTAAATTAAAGCTGAAATCTGGGAAGATACAAACTACCCTAGGATTGTAATGAAATGTCTCAGATGATTACAAAACCTTTAGTCTAACAAAGATAAAGGCGCCTGCCCCCGAAGCTCGATTTCATCTTTTGTCGCTTTGTTTGATGAACCAATAGAGTTAGAAGCCCAAGTACTATTGCGTGCGAAGCAACTATTGCAACCATTTGTGTGTAAAGGACTTGGTTGGCTACTAAGGTAGACGGATAAGGACGAGAAGAATGGTATAGTTTCATGAGAGACACTCAGCAAATTGAAAGTTTGCGGATTCCCGGAGTATCAAACCAAAGCCATTTTCTGACGACCATGTGCAGCTGTATTGTCTTTCAGATGCTTCGGATGATAGGTACGGAGCGGCAATTTACATTAGAAGCGTCGACAGAATAAATCTTATTTGTTCTATTCTCATTAAATAAAGGTCGCGTGTTTCATCCATAAGAGCGGTTTCAATACCACGCTTAGAATTAACAGCGGCGGTGCTTGCAATCCGGTCAGCTCTGCAAGAGTTGCAGTTAGATAACTCACTGATATTTTGGTCAGACACGATTTTGGTTCTACAGCAGCTTCATTATACGAGCAAAAGGTTCACAACTTACGTTGCGGGTAGGCTATCCGGGGGCATCACTTTCCCAACCAAAAGCAGTGGAGGTACATCGAAATATTGCTGAAACTCGCAGACATCCTCTCGTGAATTGCGTGTGAACGATAAAGTCCTGATGAGGAAGTGGCTCGACTGGCTCGGTTTCCTTCGAATTGAAGAGGCGCGTTTGCCTAGTGCACAGGAAAATTGGTGCAAAATTGCGAACAAGTGGCTGAAGAAAGAAAACTTCGCTACTGAACAATGGTAACCAACACGACTAGCTAGGCTCACAAGGTGCGATAGCTGGGTCCAGCCAAAACGACGTATGGCCAGGTTTCTCAGGTTTAAGCGGCACCTGATGTAAAGCTGCGCAAGCCGTCCGAGGTACCCAACCCAGCGGCGATCGATGTTGTTTGACCTTAACAAGGCGCGAACTGAAGTGTGTAGGACTAGTAACTATTAGTCAGAGAGGGTGCGTGAAAGTAAACGCGGATAACAGAAAGCAAGTGGAGTCGGACACAGCTGACCGTATTCGATAGGCTACAAAGAGACGTGGACGGCTAAATAAAGGCTGTAGGTACATGTTAGCGCGGGAACTTACAAGGCAGTAGAGTGTCGAGACGGTTGTAAGGAAGATTAAAGCAAGCAAGAATAATGTACAGTTTGTCAACAATTAACCAGTACATAAAAGATAGCAGTTAGCACCTTCGGCGCTACGTGTGGCGTAAAATGTACAACTCTTGTTTGCGGAAAGGATTAAGGTACTAAAACGGAATCGATCAAACGAAGCAGTCAGGTGCTTTACCTGTTCGAATTGCTCGTTGATAGGACTGTGTCCAAGCTTGCATGACTGTATTCTGCCAGTGGGCGGTGGATTGAATTTTCCATCACTGCGTATGAAGCTAGACATCCCATCCTGCTTCCCTCCCAAAATTTCGTGACAAGACTGATTGTTTTAGATTGTCATGAAAGCAGCGGACACGTCGTTTCATCGCAAGTTCTTTTCGGATTGCATCAATGATGCTGTATCTTACCTGGTTTTGCTGCAATTTTTGAAGCGCTGAAAGATTGCGCACCCTGTAAGATGTGGAAGGCTGGAACATGCGAACAACAAATCGCTCCTCTCATTGAGCACCGTTGCATATCATATCAACCAGCCGTTACCGCGGTCGGCATCGAATACTTCGGACCATTATTAGTAGAGAAAATTCGAACAACGGGGAAGCGGTACGGCTGTGTACTTACTAGAGGAGACTTTAAATGTGAAAAAGCTACAGGATCAAAACGATAGGTAACTTACCGATGTGACTAATACTGTGCAATGCTGCTACGTTTGGGTAACTTTATATTACCTATTTAAAAGAAATACGTTATTTCTTTACATTGTTAACCACGATGAGTAGGCCGATTACTACCATTGACCACATTCAGAATCTATAGTAATTGTACTGCCTAGTTTATATTTTTCAGTTGGTCTTTATTACCCAACATTTAATTATTTACTGACAACGTTATGCAACGCTCAGACATCCCAACGGTATTTTAATGCACCGCTTTTTGCATCCTCGAATGTGCGCAGACTGCCCAAACTGACCAAGTAGACTTATGTCTACATAATTACGGGTCTCTTCAACTATTCTTAAACTGTACATTAGTATTTACTTCATTAAAATTTATGTGGAGCCACTGTTACTTCAGTACGAGTTCTTCTGCCAACTGCCCTCCATGTTTACAGCCCAGCCCGTGCGCTTAGGTAGGTGCCGGCAACTTGCGGTTGAACGTCCATTGCTGCAGAAACCCTTTGCCAACATGCTTCACTCAATTCTGTCGGGTTTTGCATTCTCATACCTGACAACAGAGTATGATTAATGGCTCCGACGAGTTCCGTCGCTACTTCGTGCAAATAAAGACACTTCCGACCCTAAACATGTTGTACGCCATCACACAATTATAATCGGTCCGTCAGTAAATGTTAACCTGGACGCATGCTCACTGACCAACCTCAGGCAGCTAAAAATAATTCCAACAGATGCCTGCGCTTGGCATCTTTAGTCCTTCAAATGGCTGCTGGGCATCACCACTCCATCAGGGGTCTTATGTGTCAGGCGGATGGCAACCATGCGGTGACTACCGTGCTCTCAAGTACGTCACTGTGCTGGATAGGTACCTATACCCCACACCCACGATTATTCACTTGGACTAGTCGAAAAGTTAATATTTACCAAGCTCCACCTAGTCAGGGATTACCAACAAATTGTCATGGCGGCGAAAGACAACGCAAAAGCTCCTTGCTTATTCCGTTAGACCTTTAGGTATTGCTTTGTATGCTTTTCGACCTCCGAAAGGCGGCACAGACTTTTGAACGTTTTACGGCTCAGGTCCTTCGTGGTCTTGATTTTGTTTAAGTTTACACCGACGAGGTTCTGTTCGCGAGTGCCATACTGGACGTGCATATATCACAAATGCGAATAGTTTTGAATGCAAGGTACACAACTTTGGAAACATCAACACGAACAAATGCATATTTGTTCAGCCGAACGACAAAAGTATCCAGCACAGCAATATTGGTATTTACAAAAATTTAAAACAACCTACAAACATGGCCGCGTAGAATACAGCAACCGCAGTCTTTCAAGATGGAGATGCAAATTTTCCTGTGCCTGGATAATGCAAAACGGTTCCTTAATGTCTGTGCCTTGGACGGTCGCTTTTTGTGGCCTGGTCGGTTGGAGCATGAACAATATCGATGTAGCCATTTTTAATATCTTGCACCATCCAGATGATGCAACAGGTAAATAAGTGCGAGGAATTGGTGCTATCCACAGCCTAACCTCTGTGCTTCTCAACCCTGAGATCTGGCTTGAATCAACCGCAGGGTAACTCAAGGTGCTAAGGCTGCAACTCCGAGTGTAGGACTTGCTTCACCTATTTTCATTCATGCTTGACCCATTCCTAGCTCGTCTGCGGTCACTAATTTCCTAAAAATACGTGTAACAGTGGTAATTGCAGCTGCACAGTTGGCCTATTACATCTAATTAGTATCTTCGCTTTTACAGCTGTCTAACTCGCTTGCTACCTGGCGACGGCGCAGATAAGGCGACAACTCGCAGACCCCAATTGAACAGAGTGGCATCTCCGCATGTTTGGTGAAGGGGACCGCTCGGCTGACAACGGTTCAGTAATCGGTCGTCAATTATTCAACCAGTGTTCACGCTGCTTTAAGGAGTACTGCGCGGCAATGGTGGCCTTAAAAGGTAAAGCTTACATACACCCCATGTCTTAATTTTAACGCCTGACTTTTAACAGGGGTCAACTGAGAACCTCGGAAGGTAAGCAGCACTCGGTTTTAAACTGACGTTTCTAGGTATCCCGCAGAAAGCAGATTTAGCCCCAACCCTTATTTTTTATCCTCGGAGCACGTTCGAATTGCCACATTCAGTTACAACTCCATTCTTTTTCTCTGCCTACCTTCCTTTATTCTTTTCGAAAGCCACAAATATTTGTCGGTAACGGTGTTTCATGTCGTAGCTCCATTTTCTACTTATTTTTATCCGCAATATTTTATCTATTATTCGGTTTTGCAATAAATGTTACTGAGCAATTTGGCAAACCCCAGTGATTTAACGCAATGTTTATCTAAACCATTACTTTTTTGTCATTTTCTTATCGCTACCTGCACACTTATTACTACACGTTAATGAATTTGTCCTGCGGCTCCTCGTAAGTGGACCAAACTTGGTAAACTCTTATTGTGCGATAGTTTCACCAACTGAGTCTCGTGCGTGCACACACAAATGCTGACAATCTGCGGAGTTCAACTCTTACCTGCATTAAGCAGCGCCCAACAGAACCCATCTGTATTATTCAACGCTACTCTACCCTTTTAATCCCCACCATTTTACCTACGTTGGCGCCCTTTATCAGTACATAGGAACCCCAATAGCCATTCTCATCCTATTGCAGGTACGCATCGCGATGGTGCCATTATTGGAAGCAAATATATTTCCAACCTAAATCACGGCAAAGAATAGACAACACTAGTTTAACAGGAGGTTTCTGAATCAACTGTATAACAATGTCCACCGTTAGGTGAGTCACGGTCTCTTAAACCAGATATTTTGCACTCCAATTTATCTTTGATGACCCTGTCACGCTTAACTTGTGCTTGGGTTGTACATTTGACAAGCAGAAATGAAAAACATGGTAGACGGGCGGCCTGATGAACTAGATCCATTTTTGATCGCCATTCATGCCACACTAACAGTTAAGATTTCATGTTCTCTGACAATGGCACGAAAGCTAGCTCTGTACCAGAGATTTCTGTTCCAGCGGCTAGCTTGAACTCCAGCTAATTCCAAACACCGTTCACATTATCTTGGCAAGCTGTTTAACCTTTAACTTCTAACTGGCTCCATTACCAAACCTTCGTCATGCGTACAGGTAGGCAGAAAACCAGCTCCCGTTTCTTTCATACTTTGTTTTTCTGACTTATACTGTTATTTATTTATGCTGCCTGGCGGACTGGAATAGCTTTCACCCAAACATACACTAATGTGATAGCTTGGGTGACCTTAAATCATCGTTTCGCATCAACGTCATCCATACTGAACATCAAATTGGAGAGAAAGCGCACGAAGTGAAAACAGTTGCACAGTGAAGCGTCCTGACACATGGGGCATAATAGTGCTTTATGTCTGGAAAACCCCAACCATAGAAAACAAAGTTCTTGAAGCACTGCACATGCAGGCTCCAGCAAAGTACCCGTTTATAAGCGTTTTGCCAACTTTTCGGGTGCTCTTTTCTTGATTCTTGATGCTAGACGTATGTTGCTTATCGGCAGTAAAGGTCCACGTATATGAATAAATAAACTGAGCCGAACTTGGTTAATCGTGCGGTCTATTTCTATTAAATTGCTATGGCTTGCATTTCCAGTCGGTTCAAACTGACACGGTGCTCTCCTAGCCTATCCACGTAGACCAGACATATGTAGTCTCGGGAAAACATTCACAACATCTTAAAGTTAAACAATTTTTAAGTGTTATCTATACCGTGGCTTTCTCTACCAAATAGCCACTGTAACCGACCAATGGAGGCCTTTTGACCATGGTCAACTTACAAGGATTCCAGCAATTTTGCGCAGTTGAATCATAATATAGTGCCTTATGAGCGTGTTCTTGTATATCTTCCACCTAGTCGTTCAAGAATTTTACGTACGCTTGGAAAGTGTGTTTAGCGGCCACTGCGTCGTTCATCGTAAATACTGCTACTTTGAAGCTATGTTGTATATTTCTGGGTACACAGCCCTGTTGAGATCCCATAGCAATGAGCCACATTTCATACATATTTTACCGCACCTGCTTAAGAAGTTATATCGCAATAGTAGCACATTTCTTGGCTATGGTATTAGCAGCTGCTCTAGAACTCAGGAAATACCGCTACTGTAGTAATTTTGCTCTTACTACGTACAGCACTCACGCTGTTTTTACTAAAACATCTAGCTTTTTTAGTAATATTATTGCAAGGAAACTGGTTTTTAAATTTGTTTGCGAATAAATCCATTTGAGATTGACGCTTGAGGTCATCCGTTGTTCAGGTATATTTATATAACCTACATTTATTCTTATTAGCTAATTATGCCGAATCGCTGCCGCTTTTAAATATTTATTTTAAGCTTTATCATGTCGTTTTACTAGAAAGCATTACAAATATTTTTTTCACATTTTTGGTGTCATCACCTTTTTTTCTCACTCACTAGCCCTCCATTTAGCGGGACCTGTATTTCTCCAAAAAGGCTAATGCAACAGGAACGAATATGGTGGAGCGTCTGCTTCTACAGCTTTGATTTAGTACTCGCGCCCAAGGAGTACATAAACTTAACTTTATTAGTACATTTATAAAAGCATGTGGTTACCCTACGTTAAGGTCTGACTTATCGAAGGCACAGCTTCTAGCCCAGTCTAGAAATTTACCGCTATTTATTTATTCATTTATTTCTAGTAAACCTTACCCGGATAGATCCCAAGCGATCCTCGACAGTCCGATGTCTCAATTTGTTCAAAGACTACGCCAGTTTCTCGGTAGGCTCAGCTACTTTGAAAGGTTAATTTCCATCTGCGCTAGCATCCTTTTTCGCTTAGCGACTTACGGAAGGGAAACGCAAAGACGTTCACGATAACCCTAGAAGTTAAAGCCTCTTCCACTGCCGTCGAGCAGAAATTTAGCGAGGTCCAACCTCTCCATCAATTAAACACAACCGAGGACACGCACTTGTCCTCAAGACGGATACTTTATGTTCCGCTCTCGATGCAGGTTTGCAACTGATAGTTGATAAACAATTGCATCCATTGTCTTTTTCTCAAGGCAGCTACAACCACCTGCGGGCAGGAACACCACCTTTTGTCTTGAACAGCTTACCATATACTTGGTTGTGAAATACTTCGTCACACGTTAGAAGGATCTCATTTCGTATATTTGACAAACCACATGCCACTGGTGTATGTTTTTCTTGCTGCCGCTGACCGTTACACACCCTGCGAAACGCGTCAGCTGGACTATCTTTGCAGTTGTTGTGGATGTACTCTATAACGACTGTCCTAACTACGCTGCTGTCGATGCGTTATTCCGCGCTCATATGTATCAACTGTCATCGACATCCATCGACATGAAGGGAATAGTGGCCGATGAAAACAATGATCCGGAGCTTGTCCAAATTCGAGCAAGCCATTCCTTGAAAGTCATACAGTTGCACGTACTTAACCCTGACACAAGATTTTACTGTACGTTCTCCAGCGTTAAGGGTAGACCCTTTGTCCCACGATCATTTTGTAGACCAAGTTTTGCTCCTTTTCGAGGTCTTTTACACCCGAGTTTTCGCTTTACCGTAAAGCAACTTACCACTTGCTCTCTCTAGCACAATATGCCTTCAGACATTAAACATTCGGCTAAACCTTGTCTAAGTTGCCAAACCAGTAATGTACCTTGTCACGCACTTACTACACCAGGTACATTTTTACTCCTCGACGCACATTTTTGCCAGGTTCGCGTGGATATATTTTTCCTTTTACCTCCTTCTAACGGTTTCATTCCTCTAACGGCTGTCGACCGATTTTCACGTTGGTTACAAGCTGTTTCTTTGAGTGCTACATCTACCACTTTCACGTGTGGCCTCGTGTTGAGCCGTCCAAGCTGAGCCAAAGCTGCTTTTTTGGATCACCTTCAATTAAAGAGTCCGATTTCTCAAGACTTCCTCAACCCTTGCAAGGACTTTCCCGGTGACGCCAATTTCCTTGATTTTGCGCATAAGTCGTTTGTTTGGAACTTTATCAAAGGCCTCTGTAAAGTCAATGCAGATAACATCTAGGTGTCTTCGGTCGTCTGTTGCTTTGACTCATGCTTCTCTGGCAACAAGCAAGTGAGAGATGAAGGGCGAGACCGCGGAATCTGTGCTGAGCATGGGAGATGGCGCACAGGCAGCCGCGGTGGGTGTGGGGCGCGCACTTAAGGATCCGTTCCAAGGGCTTGCAGATCATAGACGTTATGCATATCGGTCGACCATTTGCAGGATCGTGCCGGTTTCCTCCGTTGTATTTAGGCAGTACAATCTATAATTTCCAGTAAGGTGGTAGGCACCCGTCTGCAAGAAAACCTTGCAGTTGCACCAAAACTTGAACATGTACTTGATTCTCTTTGGACTCCGGACAGTTCAATCGTGTTGGCATGGGTCCTCTACGAATAGTTGCCGACCACTTTTGGAGATGTCCCTGTGTAACTGAGCCATTTAATGACGCCAACTAAATAAAAAGTGATAGATGCTTGCAGCTAAACTCGGAGAAAGACATGGTCGTAGCTTTAGATTATAAAGCTCCTTTCGTGTTAAATTTTATTTACTTGGAAGATTTTCAGCTTGTTTTGCTACAGTAAATTAGCTCCGTTATTATAATGTAAATTTGTTTTTATGTATGCACATACATAGTTTTCTACTAACAATTAAGTAACACATTCCTGCATCTAAACGCAAATGTATGCGCTCATAAATGCTTTACTTTATTAGTCCTTTAAAATTAACCTATATTCAGTTATAGCTTGTGTTCAGTTCTTATCACTTCAATGATATTTTTCCTTTAATTTAAAAAATTAATTATTTCGTATTCTAACGAGCATTTTGTTGGGCATGGTCCCGAATGACCTGCAAACCATTCACAACATAGTGAAACCTTTGTAAACTACTGTCTCCCAGTGTTTACAGAACAAAATGTCTGAGGATATCAAAATTTCAAAGTCAGCTTAGCGTGTACCGGGGCACTTCGTTGCCGCAAAGCAAATAACGCGTCGGTGGGTCTTAAGGACCACGGCGTAAAACTGAGCATTTCCCTAAATTAAGGAGCAACTGCCACAAAAGTGCCCAGCCGCAAAATCTACACGGAACCAACTGTAGGGTCCCTGAATCAATCGGATCGTCTACTGTGGACCAGAGTTTCAGGTAATCCGCAAACATTAGCGATGACACCCAATTCCTCGGGTAGGGCTTCACCTTTAAAGTAATGAATGGGCCAGGGACTGAGCCCTGTGAAAGGCCACTGCGAGCACATTGGGGAAGGACTGGCTGGAACCCACCCGCACATGCATTTTCCTTCAGCTTAGGAAAGCAGGAATTCATGGTATAACTGGGCCAGAAATACCGAAGGACCCCAGTTTGTACAAAAGACGCGAAGGTGGAACGGCGCCCAAGGCCTTGCTTGTCCGCCAGCAACGGTTTCAGCCCAGTGTTCACAACCAGTTAACGACATAGGAAGGAAAGAATAGCCCTTACGAAGGCCGTGCTGAGGGACGGTAAGAAAATCAACCGCCATAAGTGTCCTTTGAGGGCGTCCCTCAGTTACTTTAAACAACTTGACCAGCACGCACGTCAAACCGACTGGTCTATAGTAAACGGGGTAGTGATTGCCACCCTTCTAAATAATGGGAAAAACGATAGAGAGCAGCTACATAAATACTATGCAGAAGGTTGTGTAACGGGAGGGAGTTGTAAATCAGCCAAGTCGTACAACAGTTTGGGATGAAGAGAATTCAAACACGCAGCCTTATTAGGATTTACTTTCTTCAGCAGCCGGAGTACTTGAGTCTCCGTTATAGAAATCTCCTCCAACCAGGCGCCTCAGTAACTGTTACCTGCATGCTGACATGCGGCAGCGCCGACTCAAGAACATAAGCCCCAGCATATGGTCCTCCGAGCAAACAAGCTATTTCTTGAGCTGTGACAACCGTAGAGCAGTCAGTGCCGAACAGCACTGGAATGCACTACTTCACGTTGCTTTGCATTTTGACATACGCGAAGAAACGTTCCGGTTTCGATGAGGCTATACGAACCAGCTCAATTTCATGCGGTGGTCGAGCACAGCCTGAATGCTGCTTGCAGACGCTCCATGTCTCTCGGTAGCGCTTGAAGAGGCATGCTGAATGAGGAGGTAAGTAAGTGGCCAACATCTGGCACGTTTGTTAGGTATTTGAGTAAAGCAGAATCAATCCAGGTGGCTTTGCTCTAGTTTTACTCCCACTTGACAGTAGTGTATAAGGAAGAGAGTTCACTAAAGTATGGTTTAGATCTGTCTCAAGCTGCTTGAATGTCGTGGCTTTTTAACCTGACGCAAGGCGAGGTTGCGGCCTTGGTTTCATTGTCCGAACGTCCGCGCGCCATACGTTTTGAACTCGGTCGGGACGATCATTTGTCTGACTACTGCTGGCGCACTTAAATGGGAGATATGCGTGGCCGCTAGCACCGAGAGGTGAGTTGCGTACAATATCTGTGCCTAAGTAAAGGAATTTAGGTAAGATCCATTGCCAGCGGTAAAGATGCTTGTTCAGGTAATTCATCATCGCCAATCCC
>OX104069.1:21623074-21653147 GCA_944474145.2 Dicrocoelium dendriticum
GCTCAACAAGTGACCGACGTTTCGCTTGCTGCCACTTGCCAACTGGAACGGAATTCAAACCGCTACACAGCACCACCGCATCGGTATGCAGAACTCGGAGCAAAAGCCGAAGCTCAAGGATTCCGACTCCAGTTTCGTAGGCGTGTGCATCCTGTGCTTCCGGGATTAGGATGGCGTTCAAGCGAGCGCACACGTGTAGTTGGTCATGTGTGGATTTTGAGAACTTTATTACTAGTCCCCGTGTGCTTGCTACCTGGGATGGAACGCTTTACGTGTGCATTGTGACAAACGATACATGCTCCCGACAACCATGCAATGCATTTGCGCAATAGCACCCAACGCAGGTAACCATGCTGTGCTACGGGCCACCGGTTTTGGCAGGTCCACCCAAGACGCGTATTCCGTCGGCCGGTGTGCGCCAGTGCAGCAAACAGGAAGCAACCCACCGTGGTTTAGAAGTACGTGAATTAAATAAGCGGGCCAACGCCGCTGGCTTATGTAACAGCATTCCATGGTAATTGTGTAAATAGTTGTTGCTGTACCCGGCCTCAAGTTCCTTTTTATCTTGATGTCACTTTGTTCAGGCTTTTGAGGTCTTTTGTTGATTTTAGAGTATATTTTATCACGATATTTCCTTATTCTTTTTCGTTTAACTTACAGGTTCGCTGCTTTTTCTTTTCTTTTCTAATACCACTTCCTTCGGACACGGTCAATGAGCGTTGTCTTAACGTCACCAGCAAGGATATGAGACCAGTAAGGCGTACCCTGGCCAAATCCAAAACTATCAGCAAGAACTCATCTGGCACAAGTATACCATGCAGAATTTCCTACCGGACAACTTTTCTCTGAGTTTCCAAATGGCCAAACTTCACAATGACGTAGAGAGGATCAAAACGATCTTCAACACACTTGAACTTACTACTGCGACTGGCAGATTTAGCCAATATGATTCACCCCTAGGACTGTATAGACCTTAAGCAAGCTGAGTTAGCTGTGAGGCGCCCAAACCCAATTTGCATCATGTTGAGGAATCGTTGATATTGTCTGCGTGAGGTAGTGGTGTATAGTGTTCTAGACAGCCTGAAGCTGCACATCGTGCGCAACACACTGATAAAGTATGTGGCTTGAAACACAACCTGCTGAATTGTACGATCCTAACAAAAGTGTTATAAAAGACCAATGCCTCTTTTTAGTCAAGTTCCATAATAAGTGCTCGACCTTAACTTTTCGCTCATATCTAAGTGAATATAGAATCAACAGGATGTTTGTTGACTTAAAATTAGTACTAACAAGAGCGGCTTTGCAACGCCCGTAACCTAGTCTAAGAGAGAGCTGCGCACAAACCAGACGTGTTCAAGCGAATTATGACAACATTCCAACGCCTATAAACATAAGTGGCCCACCTAATGTGGACCTTGACATTTCGTCTGGCAAGGATACCGGATTGCTTGATTAATTAGAAGAATCTGCAAACCCTTGGACCAGGGCTATCCATAAAGTCACAGCATACATGGCTGAAATCAGCCAACCGGAGAACAATGTAAGGAACGCCACAGTTAATACTAACTGTTCAGCTGCTGATACAACTCGACCAGCAATACCAGAAGGGACAATAATTGACGAAAGCTATGGCAACCTTTACATAAACACGCTAACTCGGACATGTTAGGAAATTTCTACAACGATCAAAACAAGCCCAGTATACACTACACTAAGAGAACTGATATGCCGGCGCCTTGTACCAAACGCCCCCGTTTATGGACCACAAAACCGAGTTAACCTGAGTTGCTGAGGGAACAAAACCAACTTTGAAACTGAAAAAAGGACGCGATAGCACTAAATAATGCTGCTTGCGAGAATGGAAAGTGTAGCGCACTAGTAGTCGCTGTTCAATCCATATACAGGTAGAAGTATTTAGCAGCGCAATCATTGCGTTTTATGGCATTGCAGGGTATGCGCAGTATGTGCCACGACTGACCAGGCGTCTGACTAAATTTGCGGCTTGCATTAACCCTAAGGTAAAGGATAAGGCAGTGTTGCGTACGCTCAGAGCTTATCTTGAGCAATTTTGCAATGAAACAATGCTGGGCCATCTTACATTTGAGCGGCCGAAAATTAGCGTAGGTTGGGTTGCGACAAATCCTAACAACAAAACAGGCTTTAGTGCACAAGAACACAGTGCATAAAGCAAAAAGCGACAAGCGACATATAATCTCTTAGAGAGCACCGTGTCTAAAACTACGAAGGCACCTAGTGCCACAGGAGCCTGCAAAGGGAACGCACATGGACGCGCTCCTATGCTAAGTATTTCACCTACACATGCGCTAAATATTGGGGATAAGTAGCAAAGAGTTCGCCGCAACCAGGTTGGGACAATGTGAAGTTCAGCGTACTCACGTTTAATGTTTTGGCGTGCATATCGACGGGCAGGTTTAGGAGCACAAGCATTAAATCTAACGGTATTACGGAGAATTAAGTGCAATTTGTGAGGACGGCTAAAATGACCAGCAAATTCCTAGCCCCAATCAATCTGCAAACGGATGATTGAAGAATCGTACAAACTATAATAATGCATTGTGAACAACTCCGCAATGATACCAAATTAAGGCAAGTTTATTTCGGCCCACCAATACTGGCTCTACAGTGTCGTACTCTAGATGCTAGTGAAACGGCACCGCCTACCACCATCGCAACTGCTGCATCCACGGCGAGCGCTACATTTGGCATTTTACACAGCTGCGTTCGACTTACTGCTCATTTACGTTGCTGAGCACCTGCTACCTTCAGACTTATGCTGCCGGTCCAAGTAACGGGCCAAATAGACGACTGCTTCCTACGCCACAACCTGCGCGTTTTTGGACCAAGGTGGGCAGAGCCGCGACAGGTTTATCCAGGCACCAAACGCTTGGTCGCCTAAATACCCACTGCGATATCTTCTCACTTACTTCCTACAACTACTGCAGGTAGCGAAGTAGCTCTCGACGACTTCATTATGTCATCCGCACAGCTAGTAGATCCAGTGTTTGCTTTGATCCTAACCATATAAGCTAGGTCCTCAAAAATATAGTGCATATCCTGCGTCCTCTTTTTGTCCTCGCCGACCGGATGAGCAGCGACAAGCTCATTCCCACGCCCAACAAGTCGATACTGAGCAACACGCTCCTTGTGACTGCTGACTCTGTTCTTGTAACTTCGCCAGATGGCTCAGGAGCCATCACTAAGTTCTTCGCGTCATCTGCAAGACTAGGAGACCCCGCCAGTTTCTTCTCACTTATAATTATCAATGTCAGGTCACTTACCCTTAAGGGGCACGATTTAGGTCCATTAACCGTCCTTAACGCACCGGATACAACTTTCGTCACTGGAACTCGGTTCACATCGTGCCTTGTCGATTATTCCTACACACTGCCTAGATTTCAGCTGTGTATGATATCTCGAATACACATACGATTTGGAGGAAGTGCTATCTACCTAAAATAAAATTACCCAGCATGAACGGGAACCCTAACCACTGCAGAGACCATGGACTCTGTAGGGCTTACAACTGATATAATGGGCTGCCTAGTATTAATAGGTGAATTAATGGAGACCTTGACGCATCACAGCTGGGTATAAATGCAATTTCGGCAACCTTCAGGCAGGCGCCAAGCTATCCGTGTGGATACAAACGTATCGCTGGTGATTTCAACTTGCCTGACCTGGAATGGTTCACACCCACTGCTCCTAGGAAATATGCAAACATATTAGCTTGCATTGTCCGGAGCGAATGCGTGTAACAAGTTTCCGCCACTACCAAGATGAAGAACACATTGGACTTGAAAGTTAGTATAAGCGTCCCAGAACTAAGGTTATCAGTAGGCCAAGAGTTCCACAGAAGCCATCATAGAGAAGTACACTGCTTGTTTGTTATAACCTGTTCCATCACAAATCCTGCTCGACCAGCTGCAACCCAGCTTCACCGGCAGGTGAATTCCACAAATTTGACCACCATTTCTTTAGTTATTTTCTCAGCAACTGGAATGAACTTACTTTTATTCAACAAGATAAAGCAATATGCTGAAAGCTGTTATAAGGAGATTACTTTATGTTTGGACGGTAGGGCTCCAACTTCCCGTTTATAAAGAAGGCCACCAAGAAACACCAGCCAAAAAACTTTGTTTGCTAGAATGCTTCAGCTACAGCGCTCCTAATACAGGACGTTTAACTATGCCTAGGCCATGAGGGTAAAGGAATTTACTGTCGCATTGGTAGCCAGATTTGCGCGACAGCCTACCGGTCAATAACGGGCCGCCATGGCAAGTGGTAATAGAGCCAAGCCGCTAAACTTGCTTTTGCGTTCTCGCACAGCTTGCTAATTGCCCAAGATATTTCTCCTACTAACAGGCCCTAAGGAAACTTGCAACGATCCGATGTTATATGTAAGGCATTCAGTTTCTCTTATGGAGTCTCATGGTTTAGAAACCGGGTAAGTCAGAGATGGGCAACAGGTGACGGCTAGTCAATAACTTAACACGAAACATTTGTCACCAAAGTTTTCTGCTCTGCGAGTTGGCCTTTAAACCATCTACAAACCTTGGTGCGGATGACAAACCGTTACTACTAATTACAAACGGTGGGGAGAACCTTGGGCTATTCCTCCTAAAACATTTTACCATTTCTTTGTAATATGGATAATATGCCTCTGCTTGTAAACATTATATAGTCACGCGGCGTCACAAAGCTGCTCTTGGCTGGTGGTTGCCAATTTCCGCCCTATAAACCATACGTCTATCATCTCTGAAGCGATATTTACAGTTACAAGTACTCTAATGAAATTTTGGTATGAACATAACTACGTGATTAAGTTATACCGTGGATTTTCGAGTGTCCAATCCGGTGCGATTTGTTAACTAACTTCTCTTAACATGCCCATCGTATCGATGGATTTGGCTCAAGCAATATTCACGCTCCACCTAGAAATGAAAAAGGCGCTCCACAGAGTTCTACATAAGCGCACACTACAAATGGTCAAGGCTTATGGCATGGGGACTCCTTTGTTGGACTGGCTGTAGTCACACCTGATCGGACGCACATATTTAGTGAAAGTGCCACAGGTCAAATCCAACCATGTCACTGTCTCGAGCGGTGTCACACTGGGAAGCCTTTTAGGTCCAACACTCTTTCTTATTTATAATAATGATCTCTGAAACAGTTTAAAGTACAGCCGCCCATTTTTATTTGCTGCTGATATAAAATCTTCTACATCCTCTTCACAGGTACAAGCACATCGCCCTCGACTGAATAGAAGAAAACCTAAGGGCCCTAAAAGCATGGTGTCAGAAAGGGCAAATGACTTTCGTCGCTGAAAAGTCGGGTACCAACATGTACAACTGCTTAGTAACTAATGAGGCGCTCACTAGTAACGACATTCCTATTTAACTTCATACATCATCAAAGAAACAGGACCTGCGTTACTCAGTGCGTCTTCATTTTGCTGTGCACGTGAAACTTCAAATCGCAAGTGTAGGCAATTAAACTTCCACAAAATCCGCACCATAAAATCTGTCGAAGCTTGTTTAGACCTATACCGGAGTGACGTTTGCTCAACCTTGGAGCACGGTGCTTTCATGTGTATCAGCTTGCGTTAGTTAGATCGCCTTTTGCTTTAAAAAGAACAACTGCGGTTAACTAAAATATGCTCTCCGCAAACTTCCAGGCGTTTAGGTACCTACAGCAGTGTGGTCAGCTCGGACCACAGCCTCAATGACTGCAACGTAGTGTACTTACTTAGGCTTCCTGCACAAGGTAATACATGAGTTTGTGCGTAGCGACATACCCAACCTTCACCTGGGAGAAGAGACAAAACTTAAATGCAATAAAGAGTGGTACTATTACTCCGCTAACAGCAAGGAAGAAACTACGCTCTAGTTCGTTCTTCGTTGTATATATATATTTAGAACATAGTACCAAGAAAAAGAGCGAGGAATGTAGAACCCGCAGGCTTTCAAGATAGTGGGTTCAAACGTTCATGTGCCTGAATAATGCAAAACAGCTATTTAACCATGTCGACTCTGGCGGGCAATTTTTAGAGCCCAGTCCGAAAGGAACATGAACAACCCCGGTGTACCCCGGTGAAACATAAGACGTCAACCAGAGGATCCAGTAGGTATATAGGTGCATTGCATTTGTGCTATTCTCAGCCTATTATCTGTCCTTTCTACTTGTGAGATCACGCCTGGATTAATTGCACGAAAAGGTTAGGAACCGAAGCTGCACATCTTAGTGTGTAACTTACTTTACCTTTTTCCATCACGCTTGACCCATTCCTAGCTCGACTGCGGTCACTCAGGTCCTAAAAGCACGTGTAACAGTAGTAATTGCGGCTGCACAAACGGTTTGTTACGTCCAGTTAGTATCTTTACTTCTACAGCTGTCCACCTCGCTTGCTAACTAGCGACGGCGCAAATAAGGCGACACCTGGCAGACCACACTTTTAACAGATTGGCGAATCCGCATTTCCGGTAAATATGACCGCTCCGCTGATATCGGTCCATTAAAAGGTCAACAATTATTTAACCCATCTTCACGTTGCTTTAAGCAGTACTGAGCAGATATGGTAACCTTAAAATGTAAAGCTTACTTACACCCCATGCCCTTAACTTAAACGCCTGGCTTGCAACAGAGGATCCACTCTGAACCTTGGAAGGTAAGCATCAGTCTGTTTTAAACTGACGTTCGTACATCTCCAGCAGAAAGCAGACTTAGCCCCGACCAATATTTCTTTATCCTCGGGTCACGTTTGAAAGACCACCTTTAGTTACAGCTCCATTCCTTTCCCCTACATACCTTCATTTATTCTTTTCAAAAACCAAGAATATTTTTCAGCCACGGTGGTTTATTTTGTAGCTCTCTTTTCGACCTATTTATGAACCGCAATATTTAACCTATTATTCGGTTTTGCAATAAACGTTACTGAGGGAATAGGCGAACCCCCCTGTGTTGACGCACTGCATACCTAAACCATTACTTTATTGCCACTTTCTTAGCTCCACTTGCATGATTATTACTACCCGTTAACCTGCTTGTCCTGCGGCTCCGCGTAAGTAGACCAAACCTGGTTAACTCTTATTTTGCGTTAGGTTCATCAACTGAGACTCGTGCGTGCACACACAAATGCTGACAGTCCGTGGAATCCACCGCTTATCTGCACAGCCTTTTCCAACTGAACCCATCGGTATTATCCAATGCTACACTACTCTTACAATCCCCACCAGTTCACCTACGTTGGCGCTCTTTATCAATACATGGGCCCCAATAGCACTTATCATCGCATTGCAGGTTAGCATTGCGATGGCGCTGTAATTAAAAGCGTATATATTTCCGACCTAGGCTGCTACGAAGGATCGACGTAACTAGCTTAATACGAAGGTTTTGAGTCAACTGTATTACTATACGCACCGTTAACTAAATAAATAAATATTTTATTCTCGACTATTCGAGCCACGCCAATTGAGGCACGATCAGGCATGTTCAGCTGTACAGACATGTTATTGGAACTGTAGTGACAGTAGCAAATTGTTCATACGTCCATGCTTGGAACTGTGCAATGGTGAACATGCGAAATAACGATTTGGTTGTAGTGGGATCGGGATCCATTTGGTTGGACATAATCGCTCTGCCAAATATCGCAGTCATACCTCGACTAATAATAGATTGAGAATCCTGAGTGATCCATTGGAAGATAATTGAAGAGCAAGCTATCCAGTATGGTGATTCTAATTGAGCTGCCAGTGTGAAGTTATGGGATGTGACTTTAATCGGTGGCGAGTAACCTACGCCACGTTGCAGTGTTGTTAAACGGACATTTGTGGCTTTTATAGGGAGAACGCTTGCCAGGCGAAAACCCACCAAGTCCTGAAACACTGCCGCCAATCCATTGCATGGCAATTTGTAACTGGCTATGTTTCTTGTTGAACGTTTTTTGCTCCGTTATTCGCAGTGAAGTTGCGTCCCAGTTTTCTGCTGACTGATGCGTTATGCGAGTAGCCACTGCGTGCCTGGGTCCTCTCCTATGCCAGATCGGTAGGGCAGGAACTAAGCACTCTTTCTGGATAAGATATGTTGATCATCTGCAGAACCACGTGAAGTCTTGAGGAATATACGTTGAAATAGGTTGAAGTCTTGGAGGACAGGATAGGTTCAGAAGAAAGAATCGCAGATCCCCCGGAGTGTGTAGTGAAATTGCTTAGAATTAGGGGAAACCATGGCCATTTGAGCGGCCAAAGCGGATTGAAGAGCTTAGGATGACCGATTGTTCAAGCTTTGTATCGGCAGGAGAATGTGCCTTCCGTAGTCGAAAGTTCTCCAGTCAAGAGTTATGTGGAAGAGGTATTGTTAGGTAAATTGAGTTTAGCGGAAGAAATGTATCAGTGCACGATATTGAATGATTTGTCCGGTTAGTAAGTTGTAAAAGAGTTGCTAAGTTTTCGCTCATGTCCAGGTAAAGAAACTGCGTGCCTTGTATTGTTGTCGAAACGGAGGACAATTACTTGGGTGCATGTCGCCATACCTGTGACAGACTCGGGAGAAAAAGGAAACGAACAGAGACAGCTACACAGACAGAAGAAAGGAATGCATCTGGAATGCAGCCACTCATTTGCCGCGATGCCTGAACTGTTTTACCCCAATGCATGTAACTGTTATTTAAATATCGCATATACACGTATATCATAACTGGAGAAATACGATTAGGGGGAGTCACAGTCTCCTAAACTAGACATTTTGCACTCCAAATTATCTTTGCTTGACCCTATATCACTTAGCTTTTGTCCGTGTTGTACATTTGCCAATCGCAATTGAAAACCATGGTAGACTGTTGGCCTGATGAACCGGATCCATTTTTGATCGCCACTAATGGTTAATATTTCATGTTTTCTGACACTGGCGCGAAAGCCAGCCCTGTGCCAGAGTATTCTGTCACCGCGGCTAGCTGGAACACCAGCTAATTCCAACCTTCTTTTTTATTATCTTGGTAACCAGTATTACCTTTGTCTTTTAACTGGCTCTGTTGCCAAACCTGCGTCACGCGTAGAGGTAGGTAGAAAACCCGCTCCCGTTGCTTTCATACTTTTCTTTTCCTGATTTATACTGTTATTCATTTATGCTGCCTGGCAAACTGGAATAGCTTGTACCATAGCATAACTTAAGGTGATAGATCGGGTGATATTAAAGCTTTGTTTTGCATGGATGTCATCCATACTGAACTTCAAATTTGAGACAAAGCTCATGAATTGAAAACAGTTGCACAGTAGAACGTCCCGACACATGGGGCACAACAATGCTTTATGTTTGGAAAACTCTAACCATAGAAAACAAAGTTCTTGAGGTCCTAATCTTGCAGGCTTTAGCAAACTGCCTTCCGAGAGCCTTGCCAACATTTTGGGTGCCTATTTCATTATTCTTGACGCTAGACGCATGTAGCTTATTGGCAGTAAAGGTCCATGTACAAGTTGCATAAACTAATCGAACCTGGATAAATCATGCTTGATTTCTCTAACCAATTGAGGTGGTTTACAGGTATCTTTGAGTCAAATAGACAATGTGCTCTCCTGGCCCGTCTATTAGACCAGACTCGTGTAGCATTATGACAACATTTACAACCGCTTATTCAATAGCTTTTGCTTATACAGCGTTTTCGTCGACCAACTGGTCATTGAAAACGACACGCGGAGGTCTTTTAACCATGGTCTAATTACAATGATTCCGGTAATTTTGCAAAGATAAACCATAATTTAGTGCTATATGAGACTTTCCTTGTGCATTTTCACCTATTCATTCAGGTTGTATTAAGTACGCTTAGAGGGTGTTTAGCTGCCACTGCGTCCTACATCGTAAGTACTGTTACTTTGGAGCTATGTTGTACCTTTATATATACGCAGTCTTATTGCAATTCTATAGAATTCAGCCACATTTTTTGGTTATTGTTATTTTTACTGTAAATGATTGAAGTGTTATACGGCATTTGTAGCAAGCCTTTTAGCAACGTTATAGGCGATCAATCCAGACCTCGGGAAGTGCTATAGTTATTGCGATATGTTTATTGCAATAAGGTTGCTCTTATTGTGTACGCTGAGCAAGCAGTGTTCAGACTGAGGTATTCAGTTTCGCGCTTGAGCGGTAGTAACGCTACGAAAATGACTTTATTTCTGGCTGCCAATAATACATTTCCTTTAACGCTCAATTGCGTTTTATTAGTTATATTCTGCGTTTATTATTTCCAGTTAATTACGCCGAAGTGCCGTCTACGCTTAGACATATGTACATTAAGCATATTAATTTAGTTTTACTGGAATTCCTTATAAACCTGTTTTTACATTACTGTTGACATTGCCGTTCGTCTCTCCTTCCATTAGCGCACCGCGTATCGGGACCCTAGGTTTCCAAAATGGCTAGTGAAACTGGAATGAATATCATAGAGCGACGGCGCCTACAGTGTTGGCAAAATACTCGCGCTCAAGGAATACATAAACTTAGCTTCATTATTACTTACACCAGAGCAAATGGTTGCCCTGCATTATGATCTGACTCCTTGAGGACACAGCTTCCAGCCAAGTATAGAAACATACTACTATTGACTTATTCATTTAAGCATCATTGACTTGTTCTCATATTTCTTCTTGAACATTTGGTATGTCTAATGATAACGCCCGTATACTTCTACTAGGCATGAACGGCCTTCAGCTTTTTCCCGCTCTTCAGTTAAGTACCCTGCACGCTGTCCTACCTGTAACCTTCACTTACTTGTGGCTGTTAGTGGACTTCCTAAACAGTGGATGTGTTTGCTTGGCTGCACCTTACTGCGATGTAACATAACTCATGCTGTCGCGGTGATAGAGCAGTTGGTTCATTGGTGGGTGAAGAGCAGGTAGGAAGACCCTTGTCAGCTCCGTTCACTGCGACGATAATAATAATTTCGTTTGCCTGTCAACGGGCCTCTTGGAATCGTTGCTTTTATAATAAGAGCAGCAAAAATCCGTGGTGCTCCTCAAATAGCTCGCAGTCGCTTAAGAGGTTCCTTAGTACGTGCTCAAGTACATTCACCAAACGGAACGAAGTTTATTGGAGTATAATGACCAATTTGTCACGGTCAACTGAAAGTTGCCTGTTGACGCACAAACTATGCAGCAGTTCAAGTGATTTTTGTAACCTGTTATCATTACCTAAGCTGGATTCTTCTGAATTTAATTTCAAGTCCTCTGTATAGATAAAGCAGTTAGTCTTTAGTGACCCAGGTAGGTCGTTAATTAAGTGTTTTAAAAGTTGTGGACCGTGGATGGAGCCTTGGGGAAGGCCCCTAGGCAGTCGTACTTGGATAGAAATAACCAGTATTTTTCAGTCGAATGGTCCCAGGTAAGAGAAAGTCTTCTATCCAAGTTCAAACATTTCTACTGACGCCAAACCCTTTTAGTTTAAGTAGCAGTCTTTTGTGTGGAAGTTTAAGGAATGCCTTGCTAAAGTAGATGTACATAAATAAATAAAGTTAATATTGTGGACTTGCTAGAAGCTTTGCCCGCAAGGGGTCAGATAAATAGTTTCACAGATCCCAAGACAGTGTAGAGAAATTGAGAACATTGAGTGTATACGTTAATTTTTCGCAGTTACGTATGCAAGGCCTTTGTACGAGTACAGTTGAATGAGTTAGACGTGCCTAACCTGAAGTACGTCAGGCTCCTACAGGCACATTTGTTATCCTTGGTTTTATCGGTGGCAAACTGTCGTGCACACCAGCGTTTGTGCACTTCTTTGTTGGATGCGGCAGCCAAGTATATACGAACACTAGTGTAATTTTTACTTAAACTTTACCTGGATCCATCGTGCCGTCTTTGGGCTGATTGATTTTATTAGGGGCGAAAGTTCGCGTAGCGCCGTAGTTGCTCATGTTTTTTCTAAAAGCAGAATCCAATTCACCACGAAGTTAACTATCAATTCTTCGGACAATTTCGGCACGCTCAGTAGTCAAAAGTAATGGTGCGCACATGGAAATAAATAAGTGTGGCGGAATTTGACATAACGAGAAAGCGGTTAAAAACTAATTGCTAAATAAGAAAATAATAACAATGCGCGCGTTTCACGAGGCATAATAAGGTGGCATATTTACTTAGATAAATACAAATAACCAAAAATACAACCAAAATATCTGGCGTTAAATTTAATCTCTGGCGTCCAAATTCAAACGGAGTAAATCTTAGGAGAACGTTTTCTAAGGCTAGAATATGGCGAACATTAGTACCATCACATGCCACGTGGAACAAGGTATAATTGCTGATTACCTCTCTTAGCACCCATATCCTTCGTTCCTCTTATCTTCATCACGTTTTCCACAGTGATTCTTTGTAGGCTCCATATATCTTTGAGCATATCTGGACCTACTAGGAAACATTCCTTGTTTCTCAATCCTGTAATCATTCAGAATGTCTGTACCACTTACCTACGCTGGCTTGCTGTAGGACTCCACTAGTGACCTATCGGCTTAATGCAATCGTTACATCTGACCACCGAAAGATTTTCATAGCACCACAATCTGTCAATCCTATTAACCTCAGCATCTCTCTTTAGTAACAACTAGTGGTAGTAGCCTCCAAGCAGCTCCGAAGCTTGCTCAGCGCCACTCTCTATTATCTCCAACCTTCATCCTTTGAAACTGCCTGCGTTACATAAATTTGCTGTCAGTTGACTTATTTTGGGACACTTTAAGTACCCACTGGCTACTAAAAGGCTTCACCTTAATGCCACTGCCAGCCGTCGATACTCCTTCCCCTTTTACCATTATCAGTTCTTCGTATTACCTATGTCACCACTTTTCAGCTGCAGAAAGTCATTGTAGGTAGCATTCCTCTTTGCGCTAGGAGGCACTCATTATCTCTCCAACACTTACGCCCTTGAATTGTTTGCATCACTACCTCAGCTGGTTTGTTGACTCTTCTGTACTGTAACTTTCCACTTAAAAGCTAGAAGGTTTAATGCTGATTCAGGTGCTGTCCACTTGTTCTTTCTCTTGGCACCATTATCAGTCGCTCCTCTTATCTTCATCACGTTTTCTGCAGTGATTCGTTATAGGCCCCATACATCTTTACGCTTATCCGGACCTACCAGGAGACATTCCTTCTTTATCTATCCTGTAAGCTTTTAGAATGTCTGTATCACTTACCTTCGAAGGCTTGCTGATGTATTCTGTGACACTGTGGGAATCCAGTAATGACCAGACTGCTTTATGCAATGGTTGCATTTGGCCACCGACAGTTTTTCATAGCGCCATTATCTGTCGATCCTCTCAACCTCAGTAACTCTATTTAGAAGCAACTGTTGGTCGTAGGTTCCAAATATCTCTGCGCATATCCAGAGCTTGCTAATAGCCACTCTCTATTATCTCCAACCTTCATCCTTTGGGACTGTCTGCGTCACATACATTTGCTGTCTGTTGACCTAAACTAGGACACGTTAGACATCCACTAAAATGCCTCACCCCAATGCCATTGCTAGCCGTCGATACTCTCTCCCCTATTACCATTATCAGTTCTTCGTATTAACTCCGGCACCTATGTTTAGCAGGATCCATTCTTCGTAGGCTCCAACCATCTCTGCGCATATCCAGAGCTTGCTAATAGCCACTCTCTATTATCTCCAAGCTTCCTCTTTTGAAACTGTCTGCGGCACATACAATTGTTGTCCGCTGACATATTCTGGGACAATTTATGTATCCACTAGTCACTAGTAGACTTCACCCTAATGTCATTGCCAACCGTCGTTAATTTCTCCCTTAGTACCACTATCAGTTCTTTGTCATCACTTTTCAGATGTAGCGAGTCCTTGTAGATAGCATTGGTCTTTGCGCCAGGAGTCACTCCTTATCCATCCAACACTTACTCTTTTGAAATGTTTGCCACACACCTCCGCTGGTTTGTTGACTTTTGTCACTGTAGGTATCCACAGGTAATTAGTAGGCCTCCTCCGAATGCCTTTGCTGACCACTGATAGTCTCAATCCTAGCGCCACTATCTGTCGTTCTTCTTAACTTCCATACTACTGCAGCACTTCGCCGTTTGCTCCATGTCTCCTCTGCGCAGATCTTGAGCTTGCTAGGATACACTGCTTGTCTGTACATTATACATTCCCCTGGAATGTAAATAAATAAATAAATAAATAAATACTTTATTCTCGACTATGCGAGGCACGTCCATGGAGGCATGATCAGATATGTACAACTGTACAAACATTTTATGGCAACTGTGACAGTAACAGTAGAAAATTGGTCGTATGTCCATGATAATATAAATAAATAGATAGTTTATTCTCAGTTTCATAGAGACGCACCGACGCAGGCATGATCAAGGTTTAAAAACTGTTGTGTATCACGATGATATATCGGGTTCAATCGTGTGTAGTTGAAACGGTGTCGGGAAGAGTTGATATGTGAATCTGGTCGACTTGCCAGTATGTAGTTGTGGGCTGTGAATTTATTCAGTGGCTAGTCACATCCGCCAAGTCGCAGGGTTGTTAAACAGACATTTGTGGCTTTCTATAGGGAGAACGCTTGCCAGGCGAAAACCCACCGCGTCCTGCAACACTGCCGTAAAGCATTTTGAACATTAATGTTGAACTGGCAAAGCCGCTTGACGACTGGTTTTACCTTCGGTTTTTCGCGAAGTAATGGCTTCTAATTTCTTCTGTTAGTTGGACGGGTATTTTGATTTGGGTCGCCATGATTTTCGTGGTCGGTGGAGGAGAGGGACATCGCGATTTTTCTTCTTGTTGTATGTCCAGGTGAGCAAAAGGTTCAATTTTTCCACTGTCCAGATTTTTCAGATGTATAATTTTTGGGAGTATGAGGATATGTCCAGTTCTCCATAATGGACAAGGATTATGATGATTGTGGGTCGGTCCTTGCGGAGTTGTACCATCCTCCATGTCAGTCCTTGTGGGCTGTTACGTCCGTCTTGGGCCAATACTGTTCCTCAGTCCAATCGCAGATCTCCAAGATGTCCCGGACCTCAGAGAAAAAAGAAAGTGAGGGACAACCGAGAGAAGACCGCAAGAACAGGCATGGAGTTGAACATTGTTAATGTCTTGTTTTACAACATTTGGGCTTGAGACAACAGCATGTACACTGTGCAACAATAAGTATGTTAAAAATGTCTTTTGAGTATCCTATAGAATCATTAGCCGTATAGGTGGATGGCTGTCGCCTGCGTAGAGACAAGAGCGTTGCACCAGTAAGTAAAGTACGAGTATCCGTTTGATTTTAGTCGATAGTTGCGTGGGGGTAGAGCAAAGAGAGTTAGAACGTTGGTGGTGATTGTCAGGTGAATGAACAGCACGTAGTTAGTGTAATCCGAGAGATGGGCATAATAAGCGGAAATAAATAGGTTGCTGCGAGAGAGTCTTAACGCTCAATTGGTGGCAGGGCAGCGGATGGACTGGATGCAGATATTCTAGAGGAGTAAAGGTTATTGAGATACGGGGTGACTACTAACAAACACTGGATCATCGCATATGCATGGGGCCAATGGCCATTAGCTTCTTCTGAAGAGAGATGCCGAATTTATGACGACCGACAGATGGTGGCGCTAGGAGTGAATCAGTCACCAGATGCAGCTATTCGAATCAGACGCTTTGTCACTAGTGTATGCCTATAGGGTCGATGAGTGTATCCATAGGCCAGTGAAGGTAAGTGATAGGGCAATAGATCAGCTAAGCTGTGACGCAAACAATCCAAGAGAATGAACGTTGTAAGAGGGAGCGAGCTCCGGATACCTGCAAAGTTAGATGGGAGCTATAGCGACTAGCTGCTGCTAAGCAGAGACATTGGCTCTAGAAAAGGATGAATCAGTGGCTGCTGTAGCCATGTCATTAAGAAGTTTGACCAATACTGGAAACCTACAGTTTTGACGAAGAAATCGACATACGAGCGAAGCTTTAAGAAACAGACGGCAGAAGAGAATGAAGGTGGGAGAGTCAGGGGTGGCTCCTTGTAATCTACATGGAGCCAACAATGACTAGCTATTGTCAAGTGGATTTGACTCGAGTAGGACGAACGACAAATATCGGCGCGCTAAGAGAGAGGTGAGTGACCAGCAATGGAGTTTAGACTAAGCCTTCAGTTACTAGTGGATCCTACGGTGGCACATACTAACTCAACAAACCATCTGAGCTGTGATGCAAACAATCCAAGAGAATGGACATTGTAAGAAGGGAGCGACTCCTACAGAGCTTCGCATATCCGCAGAGTCAAATGGAGGCTATGACGACTAACTGCTGCTAAGCAGTCTGTCTGTATCACTTTCTTCCACTGGCTTGGTGATGCAATTATTGACCCTATAAGCATACACTAGTGACCAAGCGTCCGATTGGAATGGCTAGATTTGGCCACTGATAGTCTTTCCTAGCGCCACCATCTGTCCGTCATCTTAAATTCGGCACCACTGTTTAAAAGTAGCCAGTGGTCTTAGTCTCCCTGCATATGCGATTTTTCAGTGCTTGTTAGGAGCCACGCCGTATCTCAATAACCTTTATCCTTTAGAATATCTGCATTTTAATCTTTCCTCTGCTCCACCGCTAATTGACCTGTAGATCACTATTGCGACAACCTATTTATTTTCACTTATTCTGCGCTCCCTAACTTATTACGCTAGCTACTTGCTTTTCACACACCTTGCAATTACCACCCGTATTCTTACTCTCGTTGCTCTCTCCCAAGCAATTTTTGGATTACACTAAACATATACTTCGTAGGTAACTTACTGGTACAACTCACTTGTCTCTACGCAGGCGTTGGCAATCTACCCATAACGCTAATGGTTCTATAGGATATTTAAAGAGCACTTTCAGCATAATTATTGTTGCACAGGGTTCATGCTTTTGTCTCAAGACCAAAGGTTGTAACATAAGACTGGAACCTGCCTGTTCTTGCGGTCTTCTTTCGGTTGTCCCTCACTTTCTATTCTCTCAGAGGACCGGAAATTCTTGGAGATCTGGGATTTGACTGAGGAACAATTTTCGCCCAAGACGGACGTAACCAACGACAAGAACTTACATGGAGCATGGACGAACACCAAAAGGACCAACTACAATCACCAAAACCCTTGTCTAGTATGGAGAATTGGACACAGCTTCATACTCCCAAAATTTACACAACTGAAAAATCCAGACAGCAGAAAAGTTGAACTTTTGCTAACCAGGATACACAACAAGGCGACTATTCGCGATGTTCCCTCCTCAACCGGCCTCAACCATCTTGGAGGCCCCAATCAAATTGCCTGTCCAACTAACCAAGGAAATAAGGAGCCCTTTGTCTGCGAATAACCGAATATGTAAGCAGCCGTCAAACGGCTTTGCCAGTCATGAGATAAGGTTCAAAATGCTTTAGGGCAGTGTGGCAGGACGTGGTGGGTTTTCGTCTGGCAAACCTTCTCCCTATAATAAGCCACAAATATCTGCTTAACCATACCGCGACTTGGCGGATGTGACTCGCCACTGAATAAAGTCACTGCCCACAACTACATACTGGCAAGTCGAATAGACTCATATTTCACCTATTTTCCGACACATGCAAGAATATGTTACTCTCCGTCTGCATGCACCGTTTCATTGCACTTATAGTGCGTTGACAGTTTCAAATACACACTCTTGAACCCGAAGTATCGTAGTGATACACAACTGATTTTAAACCATGATCCCGCCTGCTTTGGTGTGTCTCCATGAATTTGAGAATAAACTATTTATTTATTTATATGAACAATTTGCTATTGTCACGGTTACAGTAACCATAAAATGAGGTACAGTTGCATATACATGATCATGCCTCCAGGGGCGTGCCTCACATAGTAGAGAATAAAATATTAAGTTATTTATTTATTTAAACTAAACTCAATGCCATAAGTGCAACAATATGCAGGTTATTCGTTACTGTATTGAGGCCTACGAATAACGCCATTATTTTCCTCTAATAATGGCTTTCTGTTTTGCAAGTAGATAACAGAAAAATGCAATATAACTGTAAAACTTGGCGAAGCGGCATAAGTTCTGAAAAGCATACGTAGCTAGAACTGAGCTATGTAGCCTAAAATTCACCGCAGTGGCTAGGTGTGAACTAAGTGGACGAAATGGAGACTTTTCAGGCGTGCTTAGCAAAGATAGGAAAATATGTTATAGCATTTCTCAAAAGCAGTAAGAATCCAATAAGTAAAGTTATGTAGGCAGGAGAATTCAGAGCGGCTTATAATTAGCTCAAAGTCGTAAGGCTGAAGTGGATCATTTGCAGAGGATACTTAACCACGTAACCAACTATGTAGCTATACAGTATATTTTAAGCCTCTAAGTGGTTGCAAAGTTTACATCAAAACTGCTGCAGCCAGATTTACCTGGAAAATACAGGTGACCTTTAGGTTCATTTGACTCGCTTGACATGAAAAGCGCACGTATCGCTAGAAAAATATCAAAGTTTACTGTCAAGAGCCCATTTTCTAAATCTATAAGGCTATGTCACCAACAACAGGGAGCTGGAGGAGCCTGGTACTAGTAACAGAATAGTACTTATGGGAAAATTTAGCAAAACACATCGGGGCGTAAAATCTATTCGGGTCTGCTTTGCTGGAGCATTATCAAATCTGCCCTGTTGGTTGAGTTAACTCCAACCTTAAACGTTATTTTCTCATGTGTCAATAGACAATGTTGTGCAAGTTTCTGCTTAATTTCCAGCTTTTTTGCTCCAATTATACGTTTTGGAGCGCTTGCCAGCGGTGTTCATCTTGCTGGCCTGGTTAACTGGTAATGCAAATCCGCGTCAGCCAGTAATTTGAGGGCTTTCCTGCTGAGAGCTGTTCTGTCGCTCTTAGTAAAGAGTGAAAAGATAAATCATGAGCAGGAAAGCAGATAGAATGTTGGGACCTTGTTGTGCATCCAGCCATACGCATAACGCATGGCTGGCCTAGGAGCAAGTTAAAAGAGAGAATTACGAACGGGATGCAGTGATAAGGCTAAGCGTTGGCCAAAGCTTTTTGGATGTCTAGCCAGGCAGTATGACAGTGGCCGTTCTGTCGCTGTTTAGCTTCCTTGCCAGGGAAATGGAAGCTAGAAATGCAAATGTTGCACTGGCAAAAGCGGTTAAAGTTGAAGATCTGGTTTGTATGACGCTTGCCTAATGTGTTGCCGATAGTAATCTGCACATGATAAACGCAGATACAGTTGCGCATTCGGGGCATAGAACGTATATACGGGGAGCGATATGGAGGGATACTTGCGCCAATGGCTTTTATATTGGTTACTTTATCAGCCAGTTAAAATATATATTATCGCAGTGTACATACTGATTATATTGGAAAACGGCTAAGTAAATTAGCCAGTACTCAGGCTTGACGAAAAGGCATCAATTAAATTCAACTAACACCTGATACCTACGATTGTTCATTGAAGTGCACCTGAAGCTGCACAGTTTTAGTGCTACATTAGGTGCATTATGCTTATCGACAACAACAACAACAACGGGCAGTGACATCCTATACAAGGCATAGCTCAGGCGGAACGCCATTACTAGGCATACCTAGGCATGCGTTAAGCCCAATACCATTCCATGACCCAGGTGTCCAGGATTTAGAAAGCGATAAAGGAAAAGCTGAAGACTAAGTAATAAAGGTGTAGATAAAATGGGAGGACATGTGTTTGCCTGCTGGGATGGATTGGGTATTGCTTTGCGATAAGTTATGATTGTAATACCTAGAGAACCACAAACCAGCTAAGCTGTGCAATGTGCTGACCTTTTTAAACATCAACAACGTGGCCATTGAAGGACCGAAGCCGGTTGGTATATATCCCAGTTGGTTCTTGCATCCTTTTGATCAAAATTTCAGCTCAGGGACCGAAGCGATACAGCAACTTACCGGCAATGGCTAAAGGTAATTTTTTATTCAGAATGCTAGCATTAGTACCTAAATGCTGCGTGTGACTGATCCGGCTGAGACATCTCGGGTGTTGTGATAGCAGTAATGAATAAGAAGAAAAAATGATGATGAATGATGGAGACAATTCATGGAGTTAACCTAAAAATTTCACTTACAGAATTGCTGATATGATAAGTTTTGCATAATGACAGACAGACGGAGTTAGGACAAATGTAGGTATGGAAACCGTAGTATTGAGAAAGTAAGGCAGGACGTAATTTATAAAGCCGAAAATTAGGTTGTGAAGTGGACATCAAGCGATTACACAATTAGCAGCAGAGGACTGAGCAGTCCATAGCTTAAAAGGTAGTCGGAGAGAAGTTAGACACTATTATGCACAATCAAGAAGTCGGCCAACTCTGCGAAAACGTATCGATGATGCTATCAAGCAGCAGAAAGGCAGCAAGAAATTTCGTTGGGTGACCACGAAGGGTTGCCAATCGAGTTGAGTGGATCAGTGCTGTTAAACATTAACCATGCTGGTAAATTATTAGGCGAAAACTATGGACCCAACCTCAATGAGGTCGCCTCCAATGCATAGAAACAATGCCCAAAATATCTAGCTTCCAGAGGTAAGGCAAAGAATTTAACCCATGCACCAGTTTTGTCACAGATCGCAATAACCATTCAAGCGTCAACCTGTCAAAACGCGACATGGCAGACAAGCCTGTACACAGTATTCCAAGTGCCGCCACACAAAAGCCGAATATTCTTACCGCCATTTTAACCTTCATGATCCCAACTGACTGTACAGACATGAATCGACTATAAAGCGCAGCCACTGGAATACCTCGGCAGCGTGTTTAAGCTTTCCCAGTTGTATTCGAATTGTTTCTGCACAAAGGATTCAAAACTGTTTGCATGATGAACAACGACAGATACACAGGCAACTCACAAAAATATCACAGGCCGCAACGGTTAAGCGAAAACACACCTGCTCATTAGATGAAAGTTTCACACCAAGTGTATGGAGGGGAAATTTACAGGCAAATCGTCATGGGAACAATAAACACAGCGTAATGATTCCACCTGGGTCGGGCAGAAGTACACCGAAACCTCGCATTTATTACATAGTTTGTCGTTCTTACTGCTGTGTCATCCCGTGCACTTTTAAAGTGGTCCAGTAGCAAATGGAAATCTCTTTACAACTCTCTTCTTGTTCCCAAGGTTCCGACAATCCTTTCGTCGCGTTCGATAATTCTTGTGAGGATCAACCGCCGTCACTAATGCATCCAATGTGGTTCCAAGTGCCTCAAAAACCTGAGGTAGTCCACTTTAATAACAACTACACGTATTGTGATAACATCACATGCTAGTAAAACATTGATCCAGTTAACATATGCATCACCGAAATAATTAGCACCACCGTACTTCACAAGCTGACTGGCATTTAAGCCTATAGTGTCTAGCAAAGCAAAACCGCCACTAGGCAAGATTCATATGTGAGAGCCGTGATCCGCCAGGTTGCACTCCATACCGACTGCCCGGGCTATGCTGATGATCTTGGGAACCGGTTAATAATATGTAGTCCAAAAGATGCCGATAAATTACAAGGCTCTGGCTGGGCTGCAAGATTTGTCAACCAAGTTGCGGGTATTGGAAAATCGCGATAAACGCGCGGTTCCCCCAATCGATAAAACGTAGTCATGCATAAAGAGCCAAAATGGCAGCTTGCTGCTTAAAACCAACAATCTAGAGAAAGAGCACGGATTCACTGCCACTTTTAATAAAGGACTTCCATAGACACATTGAAGAAGGTAGCACCGGAAATTGTCCGCTAGGTACCATGATGTTGTCGTACTCCCGTTTGACTCCTGAGATCCTCCGACCTATATACACCGCACGCTAGTGCTCAGACTAGAATAGAAACAGCCAGCCGACTTCCCCTTTTTAAGTTCAAATGCTCGTTGGAATGGAACGTCCATATGTGTGTTTCGAATACTAGCACCAGGTTCCGCGATCTTCCCTACTCTTAGCAACTGCCCCGGCTGCACAAATTTCTCGTGAAATTCCGTCAACCCCGCGGCAATCTCATCCGCACTGGACGCAACCTGCTGTGGTAAACTCGGAGACGAGCTACTGCAGTTCAACACAACATTGACTGCTCAACATGAGCTCACAAAGGAAAGCAGATAAACTCACGAGGGCTCCACACGAGTCGATAGCTGAACGATAGCAAAAGAGACAGAAGTATGGTTTTGTCAGATATGCATTATGTCCGCAGTCTGCGTGCAGGTAGCGCCTGAACAGACATAAAGCAGCTTCGTCAAGAGCTTCAACCGAAGTCCATACACGGCCATCAAGGAGTAAAAGGATTCATTTTGTTGGCCGCGTTCGCCGTAGTAACACATCTGCTTCCCTTTCTCCGTCCACCGCGCATTTTTGTAGGAGGTGGCTCTCAGGTCAGCCGCCGTAAACTGCTGCAAAATTTTCTTATTTTCCCAAGTCACTTGGGTCTGCCACATGTGCAACAAATGCTGCATTCTTCCCCGGGACCAATATGTTGGTCTTCGCATTGTTCACTTCAAAACAATCAGGCAGCACACAGTTCGCGCGCGTGACGGCCTCCTTGGCAGCAGTTGTCACCTGGTCTCGAATGTGGTGCCACAAGTGGCCCACTGTGGCTATGCGGTTATCATCCCACAGGCTTATGGCCATCGCGTTCTCTAGGTCAATAGTCTATGCCACAGTACCGGGGCAAAAATGTTAAAGTTATGATAATTCACGGAGGGAGGGCCATACATAAAATTACGGAAATATATGTATAGTTTGGTTTTCCCAAATATTTGACCAGCGTTACCATTAGCTTTACGCGGTACCCCTGTCATGCGCCGTTCACGCGTAGCACACTGATGTAAGATAACCCAATCTAGCTGGTGACAGGAACCACTCTGTGGATGCGTCGTAGTTGCTATATCGCTCGAACTCAGTAAAACCGAGAGCTCGTGATCGTCAAGCCATCAGTGGCACACTGTGAGTGCAGCCTATCACCGTTCGCATTCCATTAGCCAAATGAGATAAATCCTCAATATCTTACCGAAACACAGGATCCGCGCTTCCCTGATGACCTCTAATGCACATACCTGTCCTTCCAACAACCATTAAATAACCGCGGACTCATGGGCACTGGACATGTAATTAGTCACCAAACGTACACGAAATAAGTGAAGGTAATCGGTGACCCAATGATATCTTGTCGGGGTCACCCTGGAAATCACCCTAACTAGAAAAAGGACTACAGGTCCAAGGATGTCAGTATCTATCCAGGACACTTGCCATAGGTGCATAGTGCGGCGACTGCATCATCTTCACGCAGTATACCATCTGTTATGGCCTACGTCTGGCTGAAGGTATTCAGCAGCCTGGAACGGCAGCGCTGACAAATTTAAATTTTGCGTACGGAACAAAGCTCAAATTGCCTGCATTCGCACGCGGGTTATGTAACCTTTCTGATTGTCTGCCGAAAACAACCATAACCTGCAGTTATTCCGACAGTGCAGATTTGTCTCCAGGGTACTCGTATATGTGACCATCCATTCGTTCCCCAACGACCATCGGCAGGAGTTCTAAGACCAGACCGCAAATGTTAAAGGCTACTGAATTGGCTCTTTGCGTGGTACGGGATCGGCCAACATGAGCTTTGTTGCTGAGAGTATTCATTTGTCCACGGTAACTTAAATGAACCCTTACATTTTTGCTGAATCCGTAGTGAGTACAGCATAGATAATTCATTGGAACGTCTGCAACGGAGTAGCGTAAATGCGCTGCACGTCAGCGTCCTTAATATTACACAGCAGTGTAACATAGGTAACAATATGTAAGTGCGCAAAGACTACCATTATATGGTTTGAGTCGACATACATATGGCGGAAAGTTTTGGAACACTACCGCTTCGCCGTGGGCGCTACTTGCATACCGTGTTATAGTTTGCTAAAAAGGGTTTGCATGATTCGTCTGATCATTGTCTAGGAATGGCACCATCCCTGGCATAATCCATGATATGTGCCTATCAACTGTCAAAGTTACAATAAGAGACAGCCAACCGGGTGATGGTCATAACCTTATGCCCTTAAACGCAAGTTAACAATTGCATTGAGAAATATCTATGGTTGTACTGCGTCTAACTGGTGATGTCGTCTAAGTGTTCGCTTCGCGGCTTAGGTGGCTTCATTGGGATACAGTGTTGCATCCAGGTGGCGGGTGCGTAGCGGCGGTAACTGTATACCGATATAAATGAAAGTCTATGCCATGTTGGTCTTGCAGCTCGACAATAGATCAAATCCCAATTAATTGCAACACCAATAGGGGTCTACTTTTATCCGACAGTCATTATCCTTGAAGTTTAAGTATATTGAATCTAGTAAGCTATTCCTGGAGGCATTGGTGCGCCGTAAATGTCATCGACCACAAGAGATCTACACCCTTCATGAATATGACACCACAAAAGCTCGGAGATTGCCTGGTTTTCTCAGGCTGCTTTCACAAGATGGGCCCTGAGCCTCTCCTTCCAGTACATTAGCCCAGCATTCCCAGACCCCACTCCGGAACTTTCGATCCCAAAGAAGTTATATTTTGGAAACTTAAACTCTGATTCTGGTATGTTCGATGATTAGGAAGTCACTGCGAAGGCCATTAAATCCGGGTTTTTTCTCTGAAGCTCTTGTTTGATTTTCGTCAAGCTTGTTTCTTTTGTTGCGTACATTAGCAGTTATTACTTGTAACCCAATTGTTAGTCTTGCAGCCTAGGTATGTCTAGGTTTGGCTTCTTCGAAACCTCTGTTTTCTGTACCGCGTGCTTCTTCACAATATAGTGAGTAACTTTGCCATCTGCCCGACGTCTGCATAGTATTTCAACAGCTTTTTTCATTCGGTTACGTTCTCCTGGATATAGGTCTCGTGCGGCGTAACAGGTTGCCTCCATGAGACACCATGTCCATCTGAAAAGCTGACTGCATTCATCGTTCTGGCAGATAATATGGTGAAGACGAGTATTCGAGCAACTCCCATGCCTCCGCAGAGAAGAAAGACCGAAACAATATTGATATTCATCTTAACTTAACCAAGAAGCATGGAAACTGTTGGTCTTATAAGGTTCTAAACGTATCTGTCTTAGCAGCCACAGTATCCTCCGCTGATTCAGAAGCTTTGGTGGTGACCAGGTATCCATACTGCTTCGTGCTGTCCTCACGGGCCGGCGGAATTTAATAAGTGTTGTCCTTATTCAGCATTTTACTTTGGCGTGCTTGGTCAATACCTTGTTCTAGTTGGTAATGAGCAAACATCGTCTGGTTTGAGCCTTGTTGCTCTTCGGACTGCTTTTTCATGAACGATTGCGCTTCGGTTAATGAAGGCTACAACACCACCGGAACTAAAACTGCTGAATACGTTACGGGTTTAAGGTCACTAATGTTAAATATTAATTCACAACTATTATAAAAAGTTTTTTATTCTGGGGATTTTAGTCTACAAACCTCGCAGAGGCGTTACGAGTCCGTAATTCTCGGTTACAGGTCGCGGCACCCGCTTGTCGTGGACTGACATAAAGCCACCGCGCGGTTCAGCTATCACATTTTCCAGAAACTTTGTGCGCTTGTGGTTTCATATCACCTTGTCATTGGTACCATGTAACCAACTAGGTATGTCCCATACGCAAAGGTACTGATTGCATATTACTTGCTTTTGTCTGCCTATACAGCCCCGTAAAACAACAAAACATCGACGCGCCGTCGTCATGTGGAGCACAAGACACACATTCTTTCTTAGAGCCTTGGACTCTGTACACGGTCCTATATTGTCCCCCAAGGGGTGGAACCTGTGCGACTATGTGAGAAGGAAATTTGCAAACGCTGTAGGGATATCTGCTTCACCCAGGCGCTTGATAAGTGGAAACAAATTGGTGGTGACTTTGTATCAACGACTACAAAGCATGAGTGTGCTGCACGATATCGGATAACGCTTCCATTCGTGTAACGTGAAGCGTCTTTTCGTGAGCCCCTTTTGGCCGCCGAGGCTACCGCTATTTAAATAAAGTAGACATGAGGTAACACAAAAGACTATTTTTAGTCTCTATAGCCTCACTGTGATGGGATCGTTTGCGGCTATCATTAACTACATTAATCCTCCACAATACCCGCTATCATTGTTAACGTGAATGAATAGGCGCGCCTCCCATTCACAATCATATGCATTGCCTGTGACGTCCATTTATCACTTAGCAATGGCGTCAAAACACGAACAAACAGTGCCATAACGCCGTGATAGCACTACGCAAGGACAAGTCAGGTCAGTAAGCAGTGTATCCGAGGGCCTTACGCTTGGCCGGTTGGATGGCAATATAGGAGACGCTGGCTACAGGGTTAAATAGTTGGCGCTAAGGCACTTACTGCGCACAGGCCGAACGCAGCGACAAAATGATTAGGTTTACCACTCTCGAAGGTGCGCTGAGGCATACTAAAGGAGTTTGTGAAAGGGAAGGATTGTAGGAATGTTTCCATCTTGCTGCAGGTGAAAAGGAATCGAGCAGATTACTATCAAGAAGACTGCTTCGGCTTGCGTTTTACTCGCCTTTGCCCATTCTTATTCTGAGCGTCCGCAGTCTAACCAAGGACTAAGTAACAGAAGAAATGAGGACCAGTTATGGGAAAAGCTGAGAGGGGATTTGGAAGGCGTTCAGAGCAAAATCGAGAGGCGTAAAGATGTTATCGGATACGTGGTAGCTAAAGCCCTTAGTGCTTTACATCCCATCACGGCTAGCGGATTGCGGGACATGTAGCAGTGTATTACTGAAGCGTTAAACGCTTGCTTCGTAGTTAACTTACGGTCCATTGCATAATCAATTTAGCTGTAAACTCTTTAGCATTTTGCTCAATCGGTAGGTGTCCTGTTGCAATACGCGCGCTACCTGACGAACACCGAGCGGCATCGGTTTTTAAATGGCCACCGATATTTGGTGCTGTCTTTCCTACGGTCAGTGTTAGAAGAACAAAAGAATGGTGCCGCTGCTTGTGACAAAGCGGAGAAATAAACTGTGTTTTATAGGGTGCTAGCTCACTCAGTCTAAAGCGCCCAGGCAGCAGTAAGTCTGTGATGGTTTGGATTGTATTATTTATACTGGGGCCCAGAGGTGGTTGACAGACTTCACTCACACGATACCGTGGCAGAAGACCGAAGTAGTAGGTCGTCCATCGCTTTGGATTTGTGATGCATGTTGAAGGCGCAAATAAGAAAAACTGTGGTGAACGTCGTGCATTCACGAGGATCACTCGCCTAAAGAAGTACGTTTGCGACAAAGATTTCCAAGTAATGGATTTTGCTTGCAGGGCATCACTTGCAGATGAACAGAAGTACTCCCTTAACATACAACTGGCAATCAAAAAATAACGCCGTTTAAGAAGAAAGACTGCGTATTCCATAGATACGGAGCCAACTTACCGCAACGCCACCCTAATTACTGGAATATTTACTTATTATTCTGTTTAGGGAACCCCATGCTGCTCAGCGGTTTGTGTGCACTAGAGTTATGCGTTTATAAGAGAAGCGCTATTCCAAAAAGCATGCATGCAATGCGCTACCTTGGTAGTGAATGTGATATAGCGCGGTGAAATTGTGAGTGAGTCTTAGGCATTTAAAAGCCTGTTAGTTTAATCAAATGCTAGCAGAGTAAAGTTTTCCATTTCCGTAAATGTGGCCTGTCTGCTTGTCTACACGGCCAAAGAGGCATAGACCTGCATTAGGTCTGCGTAGTTACCGCTGCTACGCACTTGCTGCCTGTATGCAACAATGTATCCCAATGAAGCCACCTAAGCCGCGATGTGAACAGTTGCTGGAAAATTAGAAGATCTCACTAGTAGGAAGCAATAAAATTATAGATTTCTCATTGCAATTGTTAACTTGCGTTTAAGGGCATAAGGTTATGACCATCACCCGGTTGGCTGTCTCTTATTGTAACTTTGACAGTTGATAGGCACATGTCATGGATTACGCCAGGGATGGTGCCATTCCTAGACATTGATCAGACTAATCATGCAAACCCTTTTTAGCAAACTATAACACGGTATGCAAGTAGCGCCCACGGCGAAGCGGTAGTGTTCCAAAAACATCCGCCATTTGGATGTCGACTCAAACCATATAATGGTAGTATTTACGCACCTACATATTGTTACCTATTTTACACTGCTGTGTAATATTAAGGACGCTGACGTGCAGCGCATTTACGCTACTCCGTTGCAGAGGTTCTAATGAATTATCTATGCTGTACTCACTACGGAGTCAACAACAATATAAGGGTTCATTTAAATTACCGTGGACAAATGAATACTCTCAGCAACAAAGCTCAGGTTGGCCGATCCCGTACCACGCAAAGAGCCAATTCAGTAGCCCTTAACATTTGCGGTCTGGTCTTAGAACTCCTGCCGATGGTCGTTGGGGAACGAATGGATGGTCACATATACGGGTACCCTCGAGACAAATCTGCACTGTCGGAATAACTGCAGGTTATTGTTGTTTTCGGCAGACAATCAGAAAGGTTACATAACCCCCGTGCGAATGCAGGCAACCTGAGCTTTGTTCCATACGCAAACTTTAAATTTGTCAGCGCTGCCGTTCCAGGCTGCTGAATACCTTCAGCCAGACGTAGACGCTAATCGATGGTATACTGCGTAAATATGATGCAGTCGCCGCACTATACACCTATGGCAAGTGTCCTGGATAGATACTGACATCCTTGGACCTGTAGTCCTTTTTCTAGTTAGGGTGATTTCCAGGGTGACCCCGACAACATATCATTGGGTCACCGAGTACCATCACTTATTTCGTGTACGTTTGGTGACTAATTACATGTCCAGTGCCCATGGGTCCGCCGTTGTTTAATGGTTGTTGGAAGGACAGGTATGTGCATTAGAGGTCATCAGGGAAGCGTGGATCCTATGTTTCGGTAAGATATTGAGGATTTATCTCATTTGGCTCATGGAATGCGAACGGTGATAGGCTGCACTCACAGTGTGCCACTGACGGCTTGACGATCACGAGCTCTCGGTTTGTACTGAGTTCGAGCGATATAGCAACTACGACGCATCCACAGTGTGGTCCTTGTCACCTGCTAGATTGGGTTATCTTACATCAGTGTGCTATGCGTGAAGGGCGCATGACAGGGGTACCGCGTAAAGCTAATGGTAACGCTGGTCAAAAATTTGGGCAAACCAAACTATACATATATTTCCGTAATTTTATGTATGGCCCTCCCTCCGGGAATTATCATAACTTTAACATTTTTGCCCCCGTACTGTGGCATAAACTATTGACCTAGAGAACGCGATGGCCATAAGCCTGTGTGATGGTAACCGCATAGCCACAGTGGGCCACTTGTGGCACCACATTCGAGACCAAGTGACAACTGCTGCCAAGGAGGCCGTCACGCGCGCGAACTGTGTGCTGCCTGATTGTTTTGAAGAGAACAATGCGACGACCAACATATTGGTCCCGGGAAAGAATGCAGCATTTGTTGCACATGTGGCAGACCCAAGTGACTTGGGAAAATAAGAAAATTTTGCAGCAGTTTACGGCGGCTGACCTAAGAGCCACCTCCTACAAAAATGCACGGTGGACAGAGAAAGGGAAGCAGATGTGTTACTACGGCGAACGCGGCCAACAAAATGATCCTTTTACTCCTTGATGGCCGTGTATGGACTTCGGTTGAAGCTGTTGACGAAGCTGCTTTATGTCTGTTCAGGCGCTACCTGCACGCAGACCGCGGACATAATGCGTATCTGACAAAACCATACTTCTGTCTCTTTTACTACCGTTCAGCTATCGACTCGTGTGAAGCCCTCGTGATTTTATCCGCTTTCCTTTGGGAGCTCATGTCGAGCAGTCAGTGTTGTGATGAACTGCAGTAGCTAGTCTCCGAGCTTACCAAAGGAGATTGCGTCCAGTTCAGATGAGATTGCCGCGGGGTTGACGGAAATTCACGAGAAATTTGTGCAGCCGGGGCAGTCGCTAAGAGTAGGGAAGATCGCAGAACCTGGTACTAGTATTCGAAACACACATATGGACGTTCCATTCCAACGAGCATTTGAACTTAAAAAGGGGAAGTCTGCTGGCTGTTT
>OX104069.1:21653630-21713013 GCA_944474145.2 Dicrocoelium dendriticum
ATGTGTTTACTTTATTCTAAGTGCAATTAAATATAAATATTATATTTATATAATATTCGCTAAACACCTAAATCTAATCCCGCGTGGTTGTGGGTCGTCATTATAATGTGCATTCAAGTGTAAAGTAAACTTGTTTATACTATTATTTCAGCTTTGTTTTTGCAGTAATGTGTTTTAGTTAGTTTGGCTTAAAATCCTCTATCCATGTTAGCAGTATCTTCATTTCAGCTATATGTCCATCTTTGGGCGTTCAGCTGATGCTTCGAACGCATAGTAAAAAATATTGACCGCTTTAGTGTGAAGCAGTTGAGTAAAGGCCAGATATATCCGCGAGCTAAAGAACAACAAGCACAAAAACCCGATTAATCGCACAAACCACAAGGAAACACGGTGGGCGGGGGTCCCGGACGAAAGAGCAAAGTGGGCGATGAGCAACGTGCATTCGCAACACGGAAGTGAAGTGGTACAACACAGGAAAACTGGCACATAATAGAATATGCAGTCGAAGAGATAAAAGAGATAGTTTATGGTTCAAGACTGTCTGTTCGTGGCTATGCTGGCGCTGGTGGAAACACAATATGCATCTGAAAAATAAGAAAATGTGAGAATGAAGAGACTGCAGTGAAAGTGTGTACGATGCCGCTACACTGCCCCTAGATTTAGGTGTTGTCCGCAACCCCTGCTGTCAACTGCTCGGGTACCGTGGTAGCACCTATCTCCAAGTGCTCGGTGGCCTCTGGAACGGAGGGTTTGTTCTCGTGCCAGAAGCTTGACTTGCTGGTACTCAGAGTCGCCGGTATCAGGCGGTTAAAGTGAGACACAAAAGATCCTCTTTGGGTGTTATCCGTGTTAAGGTGGGTACGATCGCTATACATATCCTCAACAATGAACGGCCCTGCATATTCATTGTGCGGTTTCCTGGAATGTCCTGGTGTTGTGCGGTACATGCAGGTAGACTAACTGTCGTTTACAGCGGTAAGCCTGCGACTCTTCTATCGTAGTAGTCTCTTTGGTGAAGTTGGGCGATGGACAAGCAGTACCTTGCGAGTTACTTCGCACGAATTGGGTCGCTGCTTTTCCTCTCTGTATTCTCTGTGGCTGGCAGCGGATCTGGTGCTATTCGCGGTAAATTCAAATCCAACGGCAGACGCATGTCACGCCAAGTGACTGTATAATGTGGGGAGTGAGATGCCGAAGAATGAATGGTGGAACGGTAGGCTAACAAACAATATGGTAGTGCGCAGTCCCACTACTGTGTGCTGTATTCGTCCGTGAACGATTATAGCAGAGCCTTTAACGACCGACTCGCGCATTCAACTACACCATTTCCTTGCGGATCGTAAGCAGTAGTGCGCGTTTTAAGAAATACCAAGAAGATGGCACAGCTCAGAAACAATAGTGCTCTCGAAATTCAAATCTCATTCAGAATGAAACTGCTCCGCGGCACTCCAACGCGAGACCCATTGCTAGAAGATCGCATGTGCCACTACGGTTTCGAAGTTGTAGGGAATAGGATTGGCCTCGCACCACTTCGTGAAATGGTCGGCCAAGAGCAGAATGTAGCCGTTACCCCGCTCTGTTTGGGGTGGGTGTCCCATAGTGTCTACTGCAACTCCTTGGTTTGGGCACCATGTGATGACGGGTTGTAGCGGTGCGCGTTTTGGCCTCTGAGGCGGTTTCGCACGAAGACGATCCTGTCAAGCGAGCTAGAAATTAACCACACCTCTGCTTTGGTCTGGCAACCAGAAGCGCTGTCCAACTGCCTCATCTATTTTTCTTTGCCCGGTGTGTCCTAATTAGTCATGTAGTTGGCGGAAGCCGAACTCGACCTTAGACTGTGGAACAACGGGTTATTTGGAATAATTCAGCCTGGCAAGCGTTCTCCCTATAAAAGCCATAAATGTCTGGTTAATAACACTTCGACGTGGCGGATGTGACTTGCCACTGAATAAAGTCACTGCCCACAACAGCTACATACTGGCAAGTCGACTAGATACATATTTCAACTTATTCCCGTATTGCAAGAACATGATACTCTCCGACTACATGTACCGTTTCACTGCACTTATAGTATCTTGACCGCTTACACTAAGCAGGATTGAACCCAAAGTATGGTTGTGATAAACGGCTGCCTGTAAACCTTGAGCACGCCTGAATTGGTGTGTCTCTATAAATTTGAGAACAAACTATTTATCTATTTATCATGGATTACGAGGCGTTTCAACACCTACCACACGCAAAGTGCACCTACAATTAAGCCTGTCATCTTCGCTTTTGTGGTTCTGATTCCATCGGTGGATAGCCTTTCTTAAATAAGCTTGAGCTCCGGGTCGTTTATATGGGGATCCCATCACTCTGCAGAATTTGAAGTTTCAAACGCCAACAAGTCTACGTGTTGATCCGAACAAGTGGAACAAGCGACCTTTAAATAAATAAATAAATAAATAAATAAAATTTTATTCTCGGCAACGCGAGGTACACCTTTACAGGCATGATCATGTTTAGCTAACATAGTGTGATCAAAAATGTACAAAAAGCTCATGTTAACATAACAGTGTATGTAACTGTATGGGTGTATATACGTATGTAATTGTCTATCAATGTAAGTTAGTTTTGAATGTGCCGCAGAATTTTTGACTAGTTGTTATCGTCAGGGATGTGGGAGTAAGCGATTGATGTCATGGGTTGGATAGCAATTTCCGGATATCCATGGGCCAGTGACTTTAGTGTGTGGCGAGTCACATCCGCCACGTCGCAGTGTTGATAAGCGGACATTTGTGGCATTTTATAGGGAGAACGCTTGCCAGGCGAAAACCCACCGCGTCCTGGAACACTGCCGCCGAACTATTTGCTGGAAGGGGATAAACCCGAACCACCCAGCTGGCACCACGAGGAGGTTGTTCGGCTAGCCAGCCAGCCATTGCGTCGTGACAAAGCGTCCGCGTTAGCATACTGTCTGCCGGGTCTACGCACGCCTTCATAATCTTATTCTTGAAGTTGTTCTTGCCAGCGGGCGACCTGCACATCGGGGGCCCTAAGGTTTTGTAGCCACTTAAGCGAGTAGTGGTCCGTGCGAATAATAAAACGCCGCCCCAAAAGGAAATGACGAAAATGCTTTATGTATGCCAGCAAAGCCAACATCTCTTCCGGTTTGCTTATACATCTACTTCCATAAGCACTCGCACGCTCCAACCCATCAGGTCCGACTAGTGACCGGACAGCTCCAATTCCGGTGTCGCTTGTATCCGTCTCAAGGATAAACTGGCCAGCACTAGAGGACAGATCCGGAAAAGCTAAAAGATGCGAATTTATCAACGCCTGTCGTAGAGTCAAACGCTTTAACACACTGAAATGTCGACTGAAAAGACTCCCTTCTCCAGCAAACGGTGCAGTGTTCGGCCATGTCGGCAAAGTTGCAGGCGAACCTGCGGTAGTAGAAAGCAAGGCCAAGAAACTGTCGCGAGTCTTCCGCGGAACGCGGAATAAGCCAGCCTTGGGTCGCCTTTAACTTATTTGGGTCACTCTGAACCCCGAAGAAGTGATAACCTGGCCGAAGAACGCGGCTTTCTTCCTTAATAGCCAACAATTTTGTTGCTGCAACTTGAGACCAGCGTCCATAAGACTGTGTAGTACTGTGTCTAGCTTCCCCAAATGTTTCTCCAGGGAGCGCTTATGCAAGCTTAGGTCATCTAAGTAAAATAGGCACCGATGTGGGATCCAAGTTCTAAGAACCACGTGCATTAGGCTTTGAAATGTCGCCGGCGCGTTTGCTAAACCGAAGGGCATATTTTGAAACTCGCACAGCCCCGATGGTATCACAAAAGCATTCTTTACACGATCCCTTAGTTCGACCTCTAACTGCCAATATGCAGATGCAAGATCAAGGGAGAAAATCATTGCGCTGTACAATGTGCTACAAAAGTGTCATCTACACAATGCATTGGAAAGGAATCCTTACGGGTTACTTCATTTAGCTTTCGATACTCTACACAGGCGCAGAGAACCATTCCTCTTCTTAACGTGGACTATTAGCGATGCCCAGGGTGATTTCGATGGAGTACTAACCTTTGCCTCCAGCATGTGTTTTATCATAGTTTCGAGCTCCGCATGATAGTGCACTGCGTGGTCGCTGAGTGATAGACCTCGCGAGCCCGCTGTCGATTTTGCGTAGTATGATACCAGTACGGCCCAGAGATGACCCTGCTCAGAGGAACGCGGCGGCATTTTTCTTCACTATACTGTACAGAGTGGCGAGAGTCACCGATCTGAAAGTATCCTTCAGAGGGGATAAGAAAGCGGTTATCTGTGCCGCGATCGGTGCATGCGTGTTGCTTTTTAAACACACACTAGACAGAGGATTTGGTTCGACAGCAACGGCCACTTCAGAAGCATTAAACTTCGTAAAATCTGACGAATATCGATGCAGCACCACAAACCACGTAGCAAATCCGAACCGATTACAGGGTCCCACGGTGTTTGCAAGGATACGAACATGGAATGAGATAACCTTTCCTCAATTAAGACCAAATTTGCCACAGCGATGCCACTTACCTTTAATAGTGCACCATTGGCAGTCCTGAGGTGATGACGGATATCAGGTTTAACGCCCCTGGTGCACAAAGTAGGTTTAATTAGAGCACAAGTGGCTCCTGCGTCTCCTGAGGCGTGTGTCAACCTACCACAAAGCAGCACGCTCACGGATGGCTGCCCAAGCTTTGCTAATGGAAAAATGCAAGGCGCAGCCTGGGACTTGACCCCATGGGTCCACTGCTTGAGGCTCCAGGGTTGCGTCACCCACCAACATAAGGCAAAAGTGTTCTGTTTTGTCCATAGATTTGAGCTTGTGTACCAAATTTTCGGCAGTAGTCACACTCATTGGAGTACAAAGGTCTTATGGGTTGAAATGCTGATGTCCGTTGGAAGCGTAAAACTGGGCAGCCAGACGACTGAGACGGTCTTCTGACCAGTACTGCCGCCTAGCATTTGCGACAGATGACAATGGCTTCTTCCACAGCCGACGGTTGCTCGCGGACGTAAGCTTTGCAAGTTTCATCAATGGCAACTCCTTGGATCATCTGCTCCAAAAGGAAAGCATCCCGAATCACGGGTGTCACATTTCCGAAGGCACGCAACGCCAGAGTAAGGATTGCTATGCCGTAGTCGTTAAACCTTTCATCCGCGCACTGCAATCTGGCACAAAACGCCTTCCTTGCACAGGGTTGAGAGAGACGATCGTCAAATAGTGAACCCAGTACCGTCTAAACCTCATCCACAGAGGAGGAACGAAAAATCCGGAAGAACTTAATGCTTCTTGCACATTAGTTTCTGGCTGAGACAAAATGTATGGCCCGTGTGAGCTGACGGTACCGCGTTAACGTATAGAGTCATGCACCACTTGCACGATGTTAGGTTTGTGCCGACAGAGAAACGCTCTGTAGGAGTAGCTGGTGGCTGAGAAATCGTGGTTCTAATTCCGGCTTAATAAAAGGCGGTTCGAAGACTTTAGAGTGCATTTTGGGCTCCAGCTCCGTAGCAAGAATGGGGGTGTGCAACAGACGAGGAAGGCCAAATATATTCGCAAACTAAAGATCAACAAGCACAACAACCCGATTAACCGCGCAATCCACAGGTAAACACGGTGGGCGAGAGTCCGGACCGAAGAACACATTGGACGATGCGCAACGTGTAGTCGCAGCACGGAATTGAAGTGGTACAACACAGGGAAACTGGCACAAAATAGAATATGCAGTCGAAGAGACAAAAGAGATAAACTGTTTATGGTTCAAGACTGTCTGTTCGTGGCTTTGTTGGCGCTGGTGGAAACACAATATGCATCTGAATAATAAGAAAAAGTGAGAGTGAAGGGACTGCGGTTAAAGTGAGGACGATACCGCTTCACCGCCATTCTGTTGCCTACGGGTCCTAGCCTCTCCTTTTGGAGGGAACAACTTTATGACTGAGAACAGTGTAAACGCTCTAAAGCGAAATAAAAGTAAAACGTAATAACTTGGTATGCATTTGGTCAAGTGCTAAAAAATTTTAGACGGGTAGTCATCTGTTAATGTGTGTACCCCATGTTAAAGGGCGCAAAATTTTACAGTTGCTTGGTTGCAAGCTCAGCAACTATTCGAAAGCGTGTTTTTAAGGCTCTGACTATGTGGAATGGTGATGTAATGATATATATGTAAACAAGTTTAAACTTGCTTGGAACAGGATGAACTACGGATGACAGATTAGTAAGCATGAGATTTATAAGTGTGAACGGTAAAGGGGGCAGAATAATATCTAGCAAACATTTTGGGAAACGAGATAGAAGTTAGAAGTGGTTATCGGAGGATAAAACGGTAGTTTAATTTGCTTCGAAGACGTTAAATAAACGTCAGAAATGCAAGGGAAGGAGAAATTGTTGTTCTGGCGTATTCAAACAGGAACGCTTATCCGTTAACTGGGGTAAGCATTGTCAAGTTTATGAAAAGAAAGCAGTGTCTACAAAAGTTAGTAGGAATGTGTATATTTACTGATGCGTATATCAATTCAATAAGGTGTGTGAGATTTTCAGCAACAGAGATGCTAAAATGTAAGTAGGTATATTTACATGCACAGAGAAATACGTATACGTTTCACCATATTTTGATAAAATACCTATGTACAGGAGTATTCATGTAACCTTATCTTAATATGAAGGTGTGTATTTAGATATATATATACGTACTAACAGCTATAATGTTATTAGCAGATATCCCTATGCATGTGCAAATACCTAGCAAATATATATATATAAATGTACATATATAGCAGAGCATACTGTTTGCAAAATACATATATGCAACAATAGGGAATGAAAAATACCAAAGGAACATCCTCGCACATCCGTCTATAAATACCTGCATATTTTTCTTTATTCGCAATGCCATGTAAGCTTTGTTATGTGACCAATATGAATAGACAGAATGCACGAAAATTTGCTGGCACGTCAGCACAGGTACATGCACTAAGCATCCGTGATATAGGCGAACATAATGATGATGCTTTTACAAAACGAAAACGGAGGAAGCAAATAAATAGAGAGAAAATTAAATAGGTTTATATTTATACACCAAAAAATTTCCAAAATCCGTCGCTACAGTGTCCTTTTAACATGTCCGGTGTTTATGAAGTACTTTTAGTTGCGCTGTGTGTGTCAGACTCTTTGCCGGTTGACGATACTTTATGTTCGTCCTCATTTGCTTCCCTGATTAATACCTAGGCACTTGCTATACATCTCCTATCGCAGTTGCATCACCGTCGTCAAGTAACTTGAATGCCGTAGTGCTCGCAGTTGCCAAAGTTTGTTTGCGTGTGAAGCCAATGTATATATAGGCTTAGATTTGTGACAAAATTTACTTATCGGGTAGGCTTATGCTACTAAATAACTAAATAAATAGTTTATTCTCGAATTTGTCGAAACACACAAAGCAAGGCATGATCAACATTTACATGCAATATTGCTTCGCAACAAACACGTTACTATGATTGTGTTCGGTAGTAAGCCGAAGGTTGTACAGGCTGTGGAAATTGTGTAAGTAATCATGAGGGATAGAGTCTTCATTGGATGACGAAACGTTGGGTTCTAGCGTGTGTATTGTAAACAGTCAGGGCACTATGTGTAGTGAAAACGATACATATTGGCACGGAGTAACATATCGTTGAAAGTGTCAGGGCAAAATTGAATTATGATTCTGGTCGACTTGCCAGTAGATAGTTCGGGGCAGTGACTTTATTCGGTGGCGATTCACATCCGCTACGTCGCAGTATTGTTACACGGACATTTGTGGCCTTTTATAGGTAGAACGCTTGCCGGGCGAAAATCCACCACGTCCCGGAACACTGTCAGAAATTTGTTTGTGCACTAATATACAACTGGCAGACCAGGTTGTCGACTGATTTCACACTCGGATATCCGCAGTCAAATGGCCTTCAATTTCCTCTGATAGTTGATCAGGTAGCTTGGACAAGGCCGCCATAACGGCTGAGGCTAATCGAGGAAGGTGGCTTCACGAAGAACCGTCTTTTGTGGGTGTCTAGGTGGGCAAAAGCTCAGTTTCTTGCGTCTGGATTTTTCAGGAGTATGTATTTTCAGAAGTGTGCAGGTCTGGAGTCCAACTATCATCACTGGACAACGGTCATGGTAGTGGGTGCAGTTGTATCCGTTTGTTGTACAGCCATTGCTTCATAGGTTCTTATGGGTTGTCCTGTCCCGGACCAAGCGGTTTCTCGTTCCAATCCCAGATACCCAAGATGTTCCGGACCTCGGAGAAAAGGGAAGGTGGGAGACAACCAAGGCCGCAACGAACAGGCGTGGAAACAAACATTGTTAAACTCCTATGTTATAACATTTAGAGTGGAGACAAATGATGAACAATGTGCAGCAGTGACTGGGCTGAAAGTGTCTTTTGAATGTTTTACGAAAGCAATGGCTGTATAAGTTGGTTGCTACTATCTACATGGAATACACAGCGTTGCGCCATTAAGCAGAAACGCAGTATCAGTTTACTATAATGCAACTATTGCGTGGAAAGACAGAAAGCAGAGTTTAGGGACCAGCGGTATTCGAATGGTGGATGGACGGCTGGTAGACAGCCTACGTCGAAAGAGATTCGAAGGTCAATTTGTGGTAAGTCAGCGGATAGATAGCACACAAGGGCCGAGTAAAAATTATTGGGGGATCAAGACAGAAAGACGACACGAGAGTACTAGGAGTATAGTGCTATGGCCTAATGAAATAGGAAAAGCCTGTGAGAGCTAACCTCCTACAAAGATAAGTGTCAAAACTTTTGCTGCAAAACAAACCCAGATTACTAGGTGAGAAAGAATTGATCGATAGAAGTGAAGTATAAAAGATCAGTTAAAAGAAAGCGAACGTGCGAAACAAGTGTATACGTAGCGTCGCGAATAGAACGAGTCATTCTAGGGTGCTAAGAAAATGGTGAGAAATGAACACCTAGAAATGTGAAGCTAACGGGCGTCAGTGTGCTGACCAGGTGAGAGGAGTGAAGAACTAAGCGGCTAAGAAACGTTACTTAACGGAAGGGCATGGAATAGCCTGAATGCAAGCATAGAGTAAGGTTGCTTAGAGTATCAGAGCAGTGAGGCCTAACCGCAGCAGCAGGGGTGCTAAGATAATAGGACCAAGCTGGATAGTGCCATAGAATGCTAGCCCGAGAGCTGGAGGATTGCAGGTACTAAGATCTAAGACAATATGTCGAGTACAGGATAAATGAACATCTAGAGAGGTGAGGCAAAACAGCTGCTTGCGCTGAATACAAGGATAAGCTTGCACAGTGGAAGAGAGTTAAGAAAGGTTTCATGAAGATAGGACAGGGAAGGGATGAAGCCCAGGCATACGCTAGGGATATTATTTGGTTCAGAGCAATAATAGGCGAAGACGCGGCGAGGCGCAAACAACAAGATCATCCGGCGGTCCAAACAAATAAAACTAAGGAAGACTGAGCCGGAAGAAGCCAATGAGATAGCTGTCCTACAATTAATTAGGTGTCACAGAGGAGTGACAGCTGGGCATCAAGCAAAAAGCAGCTGTGCACTGAACGAATGAGGTAAAGATGGTCGACAGACAAGGGCTAGAAGGAACGAATGAACAAAAGAAAACCGACAGGAGGAATGCAAGCGTACAGTGAGTTAATTGAGGAAGACATATCATATAATGCTGAACCATGGCGAAGAAAGCGGAAAAGTTTATATGGAAGGACATCAAACAGTCGAAGTGCATACATACATGAAGTCTGCTGAGGATGTCGCAGCATATGACTCAGAGGAGCCCAGATACTGACTCCTGTTAGGGTGGTAAGATTTTAGTGCTAAGGTAGACTGGGCTGGAAAGTGCCAGTGAAAATCTGGGACACTAAATGAGCAGGCGTCAGGGACGTTGCAGCAAGCAACGGCTAAGTGGACGTTTAGAAGGGAGCGGCAATGGAGCAACCGTGTGCGGGCCACATGAGTTATGTTTGCTCCACAGAAGAGAGTTAAGAAAGGTTTTATGAAGAGAGGACAGTGAACGGATGAAGCGCAAGCATTCGATATGGCTGTTAACTAGTTCAGAGCATAAAAGGCGAAGACGCGGCGACGCGCAGATGATGAAATCATGCTGTGGTGCTAATGTAACAAAACTAGGGAAGTCTGAGCAGGGAGAAGCCGGTGAGAGGGCGGAACTACAGGTAATTAGCTGTCACAGTAGAGTATATGACGGCATGAGCATCAAGCAAGCAGCGAGTAATGAATAAATGAACGTCTAGAATAGAGAGGCTAAGGAACAGCTTTGGGCAGGCCACATGTGTTGTTTGCTCTGAGGAAGAGAGCTAAGAAGATATTCACGAAGGAAAGACAGTGGACCGGTGGAGCGCAGACATACAATAAGGTTGTTAAATAGTTCAGCGCATGATAGGCGAAGACACTTCGAAGCGTAGTTAATCAAATTATGCCGGGTGCTAGTGGAATATAACTAAGGAAGCCTGGAACGGGAGAAGCAAATGAGAGAGCTACCTACAATTAATTAGGTGTCACAGACGAGTGAAAGCTGGGCATCTAGCAGGGAGTAGCTGTGCAGTAATCGGATGAGGTAAGGAAGGTCGCCAGATGAGAGCTAAAGAGGTCCAATGAAGAAAGGACAACAGACAGGAAGAATGCAAGCGTACAGTGAGTTGATTGAGGGAGTCATATCATATAATGCGGAACCACGGCGGTGCATAAGTTCACATTTTATGCTATGGTGCTGGGATACTACTACTTTGGAAAGAGCCGGGAAACGCTAGCCCAATAGCTGAACGCTTGTGGGCGAAAAAGTCAAAGACGTAACAACCATTAAGAGATATGAGAACGTCTAGAATAGAGAGGCTAAGGAGCGGCGGTGCGCTGGTTTGAAGAGTTGGCATGAGAGCTAGGAGAAAGTTGAAAAGTTTATATGAAAGGCCATCAAACAGTCGGGGTGGATATATACATGATGTCTGCTGAGGGTATCGCAGCATATGAGTCCGAGGCGCGCAGATACTTACCCCTGTTATGGTGCTAAGATTTTAGTGCTAAGGTAGACTGGGCTGGAAAGTGCCAGTGAAGAATCTGGAATCCTACATGTGCATGCGTCAAAGATGTTGCAGCAAGCAACGGCTAAGTGGACGTTTAGAAGGGAGAGGCAATGGAGCAACTGTGCGCGGGCCACATGAGTTATGTATGCTCCACAGAAGAGAGTTAAGAAAGGTTTTATGAAGAGAGGACAGTGAACGGATGAAGCGCAAGCATTCGATACGGCTGTTAAATAGTTCAGAGCATAAAAGGCGAAGACGTGGCGACGCGCAGATGATGAAATCATGCTGTGGTGCTAATGTAACAAAACTAGGGAAGTCTGAGCAGGGAGAAGCCGGTGAGAGGGCGGAACTACAGGTAATTAGTTGTCACATTCGAGTAAGTGACGGCATGAGCATCAAGCAAGGAGCGAGTAATGAATAAATGAACGTCTAGAATAGAGAGGCTAAGGAACGGCTTTGGGCAGACCACATGTGTTATGTTTGATCTGCAAAAGAGAGCTAAGATAGTTTTCCTGTTGGTAGGATAATGACGGGTGGTGGTCAGGCATGCAATACAGCTTTTAGCTAGTTCAGAGCATAAGGACTTAAGACGCAGCGACGCGCAGACAATCAATTCAGGCTGGGGATGTAATGTTATATAACTAAGGAAGCTTTGGCCGGGAGAAGCCAGTGAGAAAGCTAAACTGCAATTATTTTGTGTTGCAGAATAGAAGGTGACAGTTGTGCATCTAGCAAGGTAACCTGCGCCGGGATAAGCCGGTATGAGAGCTGGACTGCAGTATAAGTAGACTTAGACTAAGTAGGCTTATTGATTGATAGATAAATGAACATCTAGAAAGGAGCGGTTGCGCGTGCTAATTGAGTTGTTTGCTGGAACAAAGAGAGGTAAAGTTACATGATGAAGGGACAGCGAACGAGAGAAGCGCAGGCGTGCAATATGGTTGCTAAATAGTTCAGAGCCTAGAGACTAAGGCACAGCAACGCGCGGATAGTCAAATTATGCTAGGGTGCTGATGAGATAATACAAAGGTAGCTGGAGCTGGGTAAAAGCCGGTAAGGAAGCTAAACTACAACTAATTAGGTGTTACAGATAGGTAAGTGACAGCTGGGCATCTATAAAGCAGCGGCTGTGCGCTGACCTGATGACATAAGGAAGGTCGCTAGAAGAGAGCTAAAATGTTCGATGAAGAAAGGACAGCAGTCATGAAGAATTTAAGCATACAGTAAGTTGTCTGAGTGAGTCACGTCACCTGAAGCGAGCTAAAATATATTGAATGAAGAGTGGACAATAAACGGAAAGAATGCATACTACGGTAGGCTGAGCCGGAAAAAGCAGATGAGAGAAGTGGACTACAATGGGAATACATTCAAGTTGAGTGAGGTAGGATGGGGAAGAAGCTTATATGTGGTCAGGTCCATGTTCCCACAGTTCGTCTTCATGTCTGTTAATGCTTAAAAGAGTAGAAACCTGACTGTCTATAAGGTACCTATTAAGTGCCGAGCGGATGTGGATTAGAACGACAAGTTAGCGAACAAGCTCGTTTTCGGTGGCTCTCATGAAGCTAAAACACCACAAATGATAGGAATAAGATTAATATAAAACAGCAGTAGATGTGGATTACATTAGCAGATGCCCGCACAGTATGTGGGAGCCTATTCCACACATACGCGTATCTGTAAATATAGGATTTTGCACGTGTACTACTGTTAGCTTTCGGCAGGATAATGGAATGCAATCTATTACGAAGAGGGTACGAAATGTTGGCCAGTGATAGGAAGGGAGTTAGTGAGTTCGCAAGAGGATTATTGATAAGCTGATATAGGAGGATGAGGTTAGTTTTCAGCCTGCGCAACCATAAAGGCGCTAAAACGCGTTTGATGCACCGACCACGATATTTGATAGTAGAGTGGCCCATAAGACGTTTGGTAAACGATCGTTGAACCTTATCAATGGCTACTCTATCGCATTTTCTGGAGTTGGTAAACACAATGAAGCAGTATTCTAGCATAGGTCAAGCGCAGGTTTTGTATAGAGCAAGCCTAGCTTCTTGCTGTTCCATGGATTTAAATATGTAGCTTATGAGGGAGCGTGCTTTTGCTGAGCAATGGCTTACTTGCTCTGCGAAGTTCAGAGAACTGGAGTAGTGTACATCTAGGTCTCGAACTGTGAGGCTATTAGCAAGCGGAGTGCCTCGAATCGTTAACGACTTGGGCGTTAACGTTGCATTTTGCCAGTGAGAATGCCAGATTCCAATTGTTGCACCAAACATCCAGAGCCCTAAGGTCGCTATGAATCTGGGAAAGACCGGCTTGCACGTTTGATGGGTGAATGGAGAACACCATTTTGATGTCATCAGCAAACAGATAGGACTTGCCATATTGTATTACCTGGAATACGTCATTGATGTATGGCAAGAATAACAGTGGGCCTAATACGCTGCCCTGAAAAGCGCCGCTTGTGACTGGTTTGGGGTGTGATATAGACTCGTTCACCTTTACTGATTACGTGCGAGATGAGAGATAAGATTGAAACCATGAGAACGGGCGGTCTAAGATTCCGTAGGATTCTAGCTTTACTAATAATTCCGCGCGCGGTACTCTGTCAAAAGCTTTTCTCATATCAAGGAAGATTATGACTAGTGCTTGTTTAGCATCAGTCTGCGCAGTCACGTTGTTAAGAAACTCAAATTGGCAAGTCTGACAAGATTTAGACGGTAAAAATCCGTGTTGTTGTCTATTGATAAGGTTGTGACTAAGCAGAAAGTTCAGCAGGTTCTCCTTAGCAATTCTTTCCATCACCCTCGATGCAATAGGCGTATGGCTGACGGGGCGGTAGTTTTCTATGTTTTGGCGGCTACCTTGTTTATGTCTAGGGATGACTATGCAATGCTTCCACGTGTTTGGATACACGGCGAATTTCATTGAGAGTGTAAATAAGTTAAGCAGTGGAACAAGAGGGTCCTGACCGCCGAGTATCAGCAGTGCAGATGGGAGACCATCAGGGCCAGGGTGTATGATTGCTCAAGTTATCTGATTACTCGGGTTATGGAACGGAGGTCGAAGGTAATAATGTCTAGCGGGTCGTGGGTAAGTTTAGGCACAGCATTTGGCAAGATCAGGTTGATGTCAGTGAAACAATCGCAGAAGTGGCTATTGAGAATCTCATCTATTTCCTTAGGATCGCTGATTACGGACTCATCAGAGAGTCTTAGGGAAGTGATGGATGCTGCTGTGCGATTGTTTCTATATTTCAATAGCTGAGTGAGGGACTTGATTTTATTGTTGCTGTTATATGCAGCGCGCTCTTCAGCTAGCTTGACCATCACCTAAGAGTGCTGCCAGTTGTCTATGATTCTGTTCATGCGAACAAGTATATGGAATTCATGCGTCTTAGAGTATTGGTGACGCATTTTCCGGCGCTTCAATAGTACCTTGTTTAGATGGGATGAATGCTTTATCGGTTTTGGCCTGCGGCTGTGCAGTAGCGGAGCGACCACGTCTAGACAATTGGTGATGTTGTTGTAGAATTCATGGGTGGCTGTGTCCACATCCGAGGACAAGAAAAAGGTATCCCAGTTAGCTGCTTGGACAAGCAGCGAAAAGTTATCCCAGTTAATGCTTTTGAACATCCGCGATTCACCAGTTCGACTAGTTGAGCGATAGGATGAGACAGAGAGCGTAAATGATGGATGAACTACCTTGTGGCCGCTTCCTGGGATGTTGTCTTTAATGCTAGTAACAGCATCCAAGATGCCAAGCGTAAAGATGAAGTCAAGAGTATTACAGAGCCTAGTCGGAACATGGACGTGTTGAAACAAATTGTTCGTATATATGGTGTCGACAAAGCCTCTGTATTTAAGAGGTGCACTCTGGCCATTCCAAGAGACATGCGGCATAGTAAAGTCACCACCCACTATCTTGCAGCGGGGGACATTGTGGAGACGTCATTGAAGAGGATAACTAGATCATTACTCTTGGTATTAAAGGCATGTGGGGGTTGTATATGCAACCAATAAGGTCAAGTGTACCACCAATGGTCGGGATCCAGATTGATTCCTCTGGGTCTCCAACTGGTAACAACTTGAATTCAGAGGCACCAAAGTCATCCCTTAAGTAAATAAGGCATCCACCTCCGCGTTGGTTGATGCGTCCATTGCAGAACGTGGTGTACAAGGGGATATTTCGATTGTTGTCAGGGGTGCTTGAGGGTTGCCAGGTTTCTGTGATCAGAACGATCTGGGGAGAGGAGAGAAGAACAAATTGACCGATGTAGTGCATTTTGTGGTTGAGGGATCTTGCATTGATAAGGAGCATATTGCTGGTTCTACTGCGTATGTCCTTAGAGAGAGTGAGGTCGGGGTCGTGTGTAGTGTCCCTGCGTGTCACAACGGAGGAGTCAGTATAGAGTGAAGCAGAGGTTTCACGTGCAGGTAACACACTTGTTGCAGTTTTTACCTCACAGCAATCTGGGGAGGTGCACTGAGGTGTCTGGCCATATAGGTTAGTTTGAGCCCACAGGTTGTCCGCTAGGGAGTTGTTAAACGAGCGCGAGATAAAGGTTTATGTAGGGTAACGGGTGTAAGGGCTCAGTTTTTGCGCAGAATCTTTATACTGCCACGCAGGGAGGTTGTTGTAGTGGGAGCATTAATATTTTCGTAGGCATGTAGGTCATGCAGCAGATTATTCTCAGTTCCTTTGCATGGTTGGGTTGGTGGCGATAAGGCGGAGACGGGGGGCTAATGTGGTTCCTAGGATGGACCAAGAGTGGATGGACGGAACCTCGCAACGGGGGAAGACGGGATCATCAATGAACTTTGAGTGCGAAGGCGGAGCGCTATGTGAGAGCGTTGACTGCGGGCTAACGTGGGCAATTTCCACTTTCGTGGGAGAGGAGGGAGCAGCGAGGAGTTGGGGAAGATAAAGTTGCCTTTATTAGGTGAACGCTGCGCCTATGTGAGATCATGGGATGGCAAAGTTTGATACTGCTGAATATTTGCCATCTAAATGCCAAGAGGAAACTTGGAGATTGCTGGATCTACCCGAATGGCTGAAACCAGCGGTTTGGAGGGGGCTGTAATGAACATAGATGATATCGGAGATAAAGTGGGGCAGGTGCTAGCTCTTGATGAACTGGGTGCAGTGGACCATACCCTGCAGTGTCCCATAAAAAAGGAACGGTGGTATGGGGGGCCATGTTGTGTGCTGTTACGTCATGTATATTCACGAACTGTGGCTGTCCAGATTTTGGAAAGTGGTTGTTTATAGTGGCGCCTGCAGCTATGGTACTTCTTGTACGATGGGGAGTACCGTAAGAACTATGGCCAGGAATAGCTGGTATGGTGCCTTGTGTGTCTGGCGATTGTTGGTAAGTCGGGGCGCGGGCTAGTAAGTTAGGAGCTTCAAGTAGGTAACGGTTAACTCGTGGCTGTTGTAGCCTAGCCATGTTTGCAGACACTACAGACGACTGATATTTTGGCAAAGATGGTTTTTCGGTTACCGGCTGCCTCGCCTGATTCCAAGCGCTGACGTGTACCATCAGGTGCTCAGGTTCTTTCTTGTTAACGTTTTCGTGAAACTGGGTTACGTGGGTCCTGCGGATCTTTGCCTGGTTCGTTGTAGGTGTGGGCAGCAGACACCTTTGGCGTGCATTACGGGATATATGCGAATTTCCACAAGATGCTTCTGCATTATTGCGTTCACTCCTGGTGATGGGATTAGTGGGCGAAGCGATAGACAGGATTGCTGGTTCGTATCAGAATCGCACATTACATAGACACAATTCTATAACGCTCTGAATGCTTCGTTTCTGCACTAGTTGCAGTATTCCGTTCTGAGCCGGATTAGGGTGTAGCCACTTTAGGGGAGACATCTTGTCTTTGTCGTGATGCATCTAAATCAACAGTACACAGTGGTGTAAAGCATGCGACAATGGATGCATCTTTAGTTTCGGGTCGGGCTTTATGTTGGATGACGATGTATAGGTATGCGCCATCGACATTTTCAGGCGGGTCATATCTTCTCTGATCTCTAGAGCCCCGAAGTTAGCCTGTTGTTTGTTGAGAAAGCTGGAGGCCATTAAGCAAGTTGCAAACTCAGGACCTACAAACCTAAGTATGATAAGACAAGTTCGGCCGGGAAAATTGCTTAATCGTTTAGCTGCGACGAAATCCAGCAGCAATTTGCAGATGTTTAGAAGCTTACGTAGCAAATGTTCAAGTAGGGACCGGTCAGGCTTGCCAGTATGTAAGGACCATCCAAACGCGAGGACAAATCAAGTATAACCCGCTCGGCCTCCTTCTCTCCGGATTCATACAGACATCTGAGACGTCACCACTCTTGGTTCGGCTGACCCAACTACCCGATTACATTACCCAGAGAGCTTCGTAAGTTTTCCCATTTTTCGCCAGTACACTTTTCCCATCCTGACCCTAGCTTGTATTATAGCGCTCTGTTTACATTTCCTATTCAATTGGAGTGCCCGATCTTACTGCTCTGAGGTGATCTAGTCCCAATGACTAGCCTCTTTCTCTCTGAATGCTCCAATGCTACGCTGACTTAAGTGGTATACGCTATGCAGACTCAAGGCTCTTGTTCCGCTTACCGGAGATTCTGCTTGACTCGCTCACCATCTATTGCTGCGGCCCTTTTCCTGCTTTTATTTTTACGTGCTATTCCTACGCGCCAATTATCCAGTCTCGCCAGATCGGCCAATTGTTTTCCAGCTTTACTCAGAGTTATTCCACGTTACAAACCTTGGTTCGGCTGACTCAACGTCTTGTTTACATAATCTGGAAAGCCTCGTGGGCCCCTACACTCCTTAAAAGTTAAACATTTCTCATATTTACTCTAACCAGTTCTTATCACGCTTTCTGTTTTCATTTGCCTTTTTAATCGGACGGCCAGCTTTACTACCTTACAGTTATTGAGCCACACTTCACCTGTCAGTTTCCCTAACTACTATTTGTTACTGATACTTCCACCGTACAGTCTTTGCAGATTCAGCTACACGTTTACCTTACATCTAGGGCCCGCTGGATTATTTTACTTTATATTTTTCTAGCCTTCTTCATGCCCTACTAGTAAGTCCCAAACCCAACGCGCTGACCACTGAAGCCTCGCCTGATCGGCCCCCTTCACTCCAGATACACTCAAAATTATGAGACGTTAGCTTTTCTAGTTCGGCTGTAATAATTGACTGCTTAGTCCCTCGAAAGCCTTGTTGACTTTTTCACTCTTTCAATTAAAGCCTTGTTCAATCTTACTCTGTCATTTCCTGATGTTGGTCTGATTGCTTTTCAAATGGATGGCCATCACCGTGCTTTGCCTTAATCTATTCCTTTCGGACCGTATTTCTGACTTCATCCATACTACTGAGACGCATATAATCCAAGTGATGCATACCCAAAGCTTTGCTTCCCCCGAGAACTTTACTGAACTTGATCATGCTTTATTATCATTGCTTATTTCATTCCTAACCATGATCCTCACCACTCGTCTTCGCTACTTAATTAAACGACTTAGTCGCAATCCACCGACTAATCCAAACCCTTCGGATCGGCCTCTCGTTCCCGATATCGCGCAGCTCTCCGAGGCGCACTGATCATGGCATGACTACTCTAAATTGTTATGGAACAAATGTACATGAGATATTTTGTTTATAGTGATACATATAATGTGAGGTTCATTAGTGAAAGCACTTTTGCGACTGATCTTTTTCTCTGAGTTCCGGATGCATCGTTGTTGCCTGTGCGTGGTTGTCTCTGTTCGTTGTCTTTTTTCCGAGAGTTCCACAGAAATGGTGGCCAGAACCCGAGGATACGTCCAATGTCTTGACCTAAACACTTCAACGAAGCGCAATATTCCCTTATCTGAAAATGGATGGATAATCATTACACTGCCTAGGTACTTATCGGATGGACAAAACACTTATCTTCTATCTTGGATGGATGCCAATATATTAAGTCCGGAACAACTGTGTTCAGCTCGCCTCTTCTTCACATAACTCTTATTCGGATTTGCTTACATTTAGTGCCAACTCGGTCATTTCATCTAACCGGAGAGCAGATTTTCCTGCACGTGCTATGCACTAAATTTGGAACTATCCCAACGCAATTCCTTCACACACAATACTCTCACCATTGCAAGAACAAAGGCGTTCGGCCCTTCACACTACTGAAGTTCTTTTCACTTACCACATCTGGAGCTGCCCGCATTACTATTACCGTCCATATGTTCGTGGATGTCAATGTCCCCAATCAAGTGCACTTACTCTGGGAGGAGTTCCGGTTCATTATTCAGGACAACTCGCAGTTTTCTTGGGCCTGAACTGTTGCGTTTGGCCATTCTCCTCTAATATTTGGTTCAACAACATTACTGGATACCCATCAGAGGCAGTACACGGTACTACCGATGACAAATGTTCGATTTATAGAATACCTACCGTACAAGCCGTGCCATTTCGTCAGGAAGGGACAGGACCCATGGATGATACAGTCCCGTCCCATCATGCATCAGCCAGCGAAAATTATGGGTGTATCCTGACTGCGACTAACAGAACCAATAATCGGTCAATAAGAAGTATTGCCAATTGCAGCTTGTTGTTCGAATGCGTTGATGGCAGTGTTCCAGGACGTGGTGGGTTTTCGCCTGGCAAGCGTTCTCCCTATAAAAAGCCACAAATGTCCGTTTAAAAACCCTGCGAAGTGGCGGAGGTGACTCGCCACTGAATAAAGTCACTGCCAATAAGCTCACACTGACAAGCTGACCATGACTATATACTACCATGATGGATACACCCCGATACTTTCTTATCTGCATATTTCGTCGCCACTTCATTTTCTGCGCATTCACCATTGTTCTTTACGCTACACTCACATGAACCCAGCGTATCGTGTAATCGCGATTGAGCGTGTTCTTCACCAGCTCTTTTATAATTGATCAGTCCTAGTTCTGAATCTATTCATGCCTGAATTGTTACTGCACTTTATGGCAGGACGATTGTACCCACACGAACGTGCCCGAACTCATGGCAATGGGATTTCTTCATTTTTATTTCTGTCCTATTTGTAAAGTTTCAAATAGGAACGAATGAACAACCTCCGATTATCACTGTTACAATTGCCATCCAGAGAACTTCCGTCTATTTTAGGTTTCCCTGGAACTGCAAGGCACCATTCAGTGAGCGGCAGGTACAACACACTTATGCCGGTTGAATTCACATGGATTTGGTACACGTTGTTCTACACCAATCCTCAGTGTCCCCGTGTTGCGAGTGCACGACGCTACAGTCACTCCTAGCAGTGACGTGAATATCTGATAGCAGTACAAGCATACTTTTTACCCCGTCGACGGGTGTTTCAGCATGACTGCGTATCTAAGCAAACACATTACTATGCTATGCTTACAGTTGCAAAACATGAGGAACTAACCTAGAAAGCCCTGTGCCATGAGTTCAGTTGTACTTTTTATGTTCCTCAGATCCATTGCGCGCATGGCAGTTAACACATTCACTTGATGACACCTCCCTGACTTCAATGGTTCTACAAGTGATGCAGCCTATCGCATCCAAATAGACTGGTGCGTACATCTCATTCATTCAAGAGTAGCCAAAAGCGCCGGTTTCACAAGCTACGAATTTGATGTTACTGATTGCCAACCTATGTGCGCGAAGTGAATAACGTACACGCTGGCGTACATAGCCAACAGGAGCTGCTTCAGAACTGCACATAATGATAGATAAATAAATAAATATTTATTCTCGGCTATGCGAGGCATGCCTGCGAGGGCCTGATCAAATAAGTGCAATTTTACATACATGTCATGGCAATTGCAACAGTGACCATCGGATGTCGTTCATACATTCCTATTTGAAACTTTACAAATAGGACAGAAATAAAAATGAAGAAATCCCATTGCCATGAGTTCGGGCACGTTCGTGTGGGTACAATCGTCCTGCCATAAAGTGAAGTAACAATTCAGGCATGAATAGATTCAGAACTAGGACTGAACAATTATAAAAGAGCTGGTGAAGAACATGCTCAATCGCGATTACACGATACGCTGGGTTCATGTGAGTGTAGCGTAAAGAACAATGGTGAATGCGCAGAAAATGAAGTGGCGACGAAATATGCAGATAAGAAAGTATCGGGGTGTATCCATCATGGTAGTATATAGTCATGGTCAGCTTGTCAGGGTGAGCTTATTGGCAGTGACTTTATTCAGTGGCGAGTCACCTCCGCCATTTCGCAGGGATGTTAAACGGACATTTGTGGCTTTTTATAGAGAGAACGCTTGCCAGGCGAATACCCACCACGTCCTGGAACCCTGCTATCAACGCATTCGAACAACCAGCTGCAATTGGCAATACTTCCTATTGACCGATTATTGGTTCTGTTAATCGCAGTCAGGATACACCCATAATTTTCGCTGGCTGATGCATGATGGGACGGGACTGTATCATCCATGGGTCCTGTCGCTTCCTGACAAAATGGCACGGCTTGTACGGTAGGTAATCTATAACTCGAACATTTGTCATCAGTAGTACTGTGTACTGTCTCTGATGGGTATCCAGTAATGTTGTTGAACCAAATATTAGAGGAGAATGGCCAAACAAAACAGTTCAGGCCCAAGAAACCTGAGAGTTGTCTTGAATAATGAACCGGAACTCCTCCCAGAGTAAGTGCACTTGATTGGGAACACTGACATCCACGAACATATGGACGGTAATAGTAATGCGGGCAGCTCCAGATGTGGTAAGTGAAAAGAATTTCAGTAGTGTGAAGGGCCGAACCCCTTTGTTCTTGCTATGGTGAGAGTATTGTGTGTGAAGGAATTGCGTTGGGATATTTCCAAATTAAGTGCATAGCACGTGCAGGAAAATCTGCTCTCCGGTTAGATGAAATGACCGAGTTGGCACTAAATGTAAGCAAATCCGAATAAGAGTTATGTGAAGAAGAGGCGAGCTGAACACAGTTGTTCCGGACTTAATATATTGGCATCCATCCAAGATAGAAGATAAGTGTTTTGTCCATCCGATAAGTACCTAGGCAGTGTAATGATTATCCATCCATTTTCAGATAAGGGAATATTGCGCTTCGTTGAAGTGTTTAGGTCAAGACATTGGACGTATCCTCGGGTTCTGGCCACCATTTCTGTGGAACTCTCGGAAAAAAGACAACGAACAGAGACAGCCACACAACCAGGCAACAACGATGCATCCGGAACTCAGAGAAAAAAGATCAGTCGCAAAAGTGCTTTCACTAATGAACCTCACATTATATGTATCATTATAAACAAAATATCTCATGTACATTTGTTCCATAACAATTTAGAGTAGTCGTGCCATGAACAGTGCGCCTCGGAGAGCTGCGCGATATCGAGAACGAGAGGCCGATCCGAAGGGTTTGGATTAGTCGGTGGATTGCGACTAAGTCGTTTAATTAAGTAGCGAAGACGAGTGGTGAGGATCATGGTTAGGAATGAAATAAGCCGTGATAATAAAGCATGAGCAAGTTCAGTAAAGTTCTCGGGGGAAGCAATGCTTTGGGTATGCATCACTTAGATTATATGCGTCTCAGTAGTATGGATGAAGTCAGAAATACGGTCAGAAAAGAATAGATTAAGGCAAAGCACAGAGATGGCCATCCATTTGAAAAGCAATCAGACCAACATCAGGAAATGACAGAGTAAGATTGAACAAGGCTTTAATTGAAAGAGTGAAAAAGTCAACAAGGCTTTCGAGGGACTAAGCAGTCAATTATTACAGCCGAACTAGAAAAGCTAACGTCTCATAATTTTGAGTGTATCTGGAGTGAAGGGGGCCGATCAGGCGAGGCTAGAGTGGTCAGCGCGTTGGGATTGGGACTTACTAGTGGGGCATGAAGAAGGCTAGAAAAATATAAAGTAAACTAATCCAGCGCGCCCTAGATGTAAGGTAAACGTGTAGCTGAATCTGCAAAGACTGTACGGTGGAAGTATCAGTAACAAATAGTAGTTAGGGAAACTGACAGGTAAAGTGTGGCTCAATAACCGTAAGGTAGTAAAGCTGGCCGTCCGATTAAAAAGGCAAATGAAAACAGAAAGCGTGATAAGAACTGGTTAGAGTAAATATGAGAAATGTTTAACTTTTAAGGAGTGTAGGGGCCCACGAGGCTTTCCAGATTATGTAAACAAGACGTTGAGTCAGCCGAACCAAGGTTTGTAACGTGGAATAACTCTGAGTAAAGCTGGAAAACAATTGGCCGATCTGGCGAGACTGGATAATTGGCGCGTAGGAATAGCACGTAAAAATAAAAGCAGGAAAAGGTCCGCAGCAATAGATGGTGAGCGAGTCAAGCAGAATCTCCGGGAAGGGGAACAAGAGCCTTGAGTCTGCATAGCGTATACCACTTAAGTCAGCGTAGCATTGGAGCATTCAGAGAGAAAGAGGCTAGTCAGTGGGACTAGATCACCTCAGAGCAGTAAGATCGGGCACTCCAATTGAATAGGAAATGTAAACAGAGCGCTATAATAAAAGCTAGGGTCAGGATGGGAAAGGTGTATTGGCGAAAAATGGGAAAGCTTACGAAGCTCTCTGGGTAATGTAATCGGGTAGTTGGGTCAGCCGAACCAAGAGTGGTGACGTCTCAGATGTCTGAATGAATCCGGAGAGAAGGAGGCCGATCGGGTAATGCTTGATTAGTCGGCGAGTTTGGAAGGCATTTTGCACAGTTACTTTCAATGACTCCATTGTTGATCAGTCCTACGAAGCATGTCAGCCTGATACCTTCTCGGATGTGGACGTGTTAGCTCTTCTCAATTGTTTTCAAGCTCTCGGGCGAGTGTTGAAATGGTTTATAGCCCAAGGCTTGTGAAAGCAGATACCTTACTTTTCCCGGCATAAAGAGAAGCATTACAACGTGTTGGTTAAGTTACTTGCGTAACAAATGTGCACTAGATTGCTGCGACGGAGACAGTGTGAAACCATTCCTTTGCCTTACTTAAAGGTTAATCACGGCAGGCCAATAGCTTACCGTAGATGAGCAGGAGTACGTCATGAAATGGATATAATTTAGTTAGGTTTTAGGAACACAGGTCAGGTGATGTTCCGGAATAAGAAAGGTTATGATGACAAAAGTGAGCACTAACAGAAAGTGGGAAGATAGCTAATAGAATGGGATTTAAACTGCGACGCATTACAAAGTTATATATCCCGGAAATTTATACTATGACAGAGCGGCTGAAGCCGGCTGGGAGCTTGCATACAGTTACGCAATCAAGTAGGTCGTGTGCGGCTCGGTTGATACCTCAGTGATAACAGGTGCAACCAGCAGTGGAATCGGCCAATTTGCACTGCATCGCCGTCTGCCTGAAGTGACTTTACCCCAAACTACCAGAACGGTAGCAGCCTGGGAAATGCTGTATGGGTTACCTGTAGCCTTGATAATGGTGGCTTAAAAATCTGCGCACCAGATATTGGTCTTTCGGTAACACTCACCTTACTGCCCCAAATTTAAGCGCAATGAAATATTAGCAATCGTGATCGCTTGTGCCTAAGGTGGATTCGTATACTACGTCCTGTATAAACGTCATCGATTTTCCAAAGCTTAAGACAAAAGAGGAAGGTTGGTGATATTCATGCAGCTAGTTGTCCTTTGTACAACTAAATGAAGCGGTGCTTTAAAAATCTCAAAGCGAGCAACCTTACTAAATTTAAGAAAGCAGGAACCACGCTTGACACATTTTCGGTGTTTTGTATTACAACGCTAACTTGAATGGCGTGAAATAATTGCATAAATACCCTAACAGTACCTCAGCATTTACCTTAAGGAAACTGAGCAAATATATTCATAAAGTGGTCATAGTAAAAATGCTGTACAACAGGGGTTAGGAAATTCTTCTTATATTTAAGGCAAAATACCAAAGCAGGCAGTGGCATTTTTGCCCTAGACCATCACGAAGGTGACGTTGTTCTTTATGGCAATGAGGAAAATTCTCAACTAGTAGCCACCCAGTACTCATCGGTCTACTCAGTAGAATCCACGCTACAAAAGCATGACTGACAGTGCACTGTCAGCTGCTGGTGCAATTAGAAAGCGCACCTAATGTAATATTGTATCTTCTACACAAATTGAACCAGAATTCCTTCCTGAGTCCCGAAGTACCACACGGATTATTTCTCACGATTACAGCGACATACCTAGCTGTGCCAATGCGACAAGTGTTCCGTCGCTCGCTCGCGGATGGCTGCTAACCATCCGACTGGAAAGTAGGCATGGTAATGCCAAAATATAACGTTGGTAACCGGCACGATCCTGCAACCTCCTGACCGATATGCCTGACATCTGTGGTTTGCAGGGTTATGAAACCAATTCTAATCCTAACCGTACGTTCTCTGTGAAAGCACTCAAGTCAACTCTCCCGCTCAATATGGATTCTGCAGAGCATGTTCTTGCAAAACTAATTTCCTTTTTGCTAGAGAAGCATGGCCCAGCGCAGTGAGCGAGCGAAGACGCCTACAGGTTGTCTACATGGAATTTAGCAAGGCATTTGATAAACGTTCGCACAAACGACTGCTACTTAAACTCAGTAGCTTGGCGTCAGTATAATTGTACTAGCTTAGATAGAAACCTTTCTTCTAGCTAGGACTATTCGAATGAAAGTGAACCAGACGCTTTCTGTCCCTGTGCCCATGACTGGCGGCATTCCGCAAGACTCCGTGCTCGTGCTTAAACCTGTAAAACTCTACATAACAACCTCACTGCGACACTCCAGGCTAACTGCTTAATCTATACAGATGACCTCAACCTACTGTCAGAAGTATCCAGCTTAGGTGGTGCGGACAGGCTATAAGCATCACTGGACCTGCCACATGATTCGTCCGACAAGTAACAACCCGGTTGACCGTGACAATTAGACCGTTATTCCCGTTGTTTGTTCTATCATCAGGTATGACGGCTAGTCTAAACAGACAAGTGCCTCAAACTCTAGACACACACTCAAAGCGCCCAATTCTATGCTTCACTATTGGTGCATCCTTCTGCTTGCGACACCTTAATGTACCAACCTAGTCGGACACTTATCAGATTACACCAGTTCGTTTACCAGAGCGACCAGCTTACTTCGGCACGTGTTCGGACTTCGTGCACGACACGGGCTTCGTAGCTTACGAACCTACACCATGAAATTACATCCTCCTATAGTTCACTAGCCAGATCTGACCTCACGTCCTGCGGAAAGTGCAGTGGCCAGGCTGAAAACGTCGTTTACAAAATATCTTCACCTACCACCTGCGGCTTCTAACTGCATTGTAGGCCAGCAATTGAAGCATCTTAGGCACCTACTTGGGGCCGAGGGACAATACAATTTGGTGCTTTGCAGCTTCAGTCTCAAGATACATTAACGAAAGCACAAGGTGTACCGGACAAGTTAAGTGGCCCGGCTACAAACATTTTCATGGCCCGCCTCAACTTCAACCGACTTACACAGGCGCCATCAGAAACACTAGACAGTTTTGTTGAGGGCCTCGTTCGAGGTGTAAGACCCTGCGTGTACCCAACCATACCAAAATATATATTCGAGTGCGTAACGCTTGTGCAACAGTTGATATGTGGAATCATTAATAACCGAATGCGGGTATGCCTACTTTCAGAATAGGTTACAAAAATTTACTTAAGATAAAGCTGTGGAATTGGCTCTCCTCAAACCTCTACGGACAAACAGTATCGATGGTCCGCTACTCAGGAAGATACATAGGAGGTTGTCAAGATCAATCGCTTGCCAACTGAATTCCAATCCCCACAGTAATGCTTTTGCTGCGGTAGCCTGAAGTAAAATGTCAATTTTACCAAGTGCCCTGCCTTATAAACGGATTGCAAGAAGTGCAGTAAGCGGGGACATTTTGCCTGTTCTTGTCGTTCAGTGTACAGTACTCAGTTGCATCCAACAAATTTTATTTCTGATCAACAGTTACATTCCTCCTTCGATAACACAGGTAACGTGTCTAACTATCATACCAATTGTCCACGGCCGAAAATACCTATGCCTGACATACGTACTGTTACAATTACTGCGCGCAATATAACAACGCATGTCGACATGGAAGTTGATCCGGCCTCTCTTATCACTATAACACCGAGAAGCTTTTATGACCTGCACCTAAATGACATGCGTATACATCCTTAAGGCTATCGTTTTCACAGTTCTAAAAAGCACCGGTAGAAATACGGGGTTTTGTGGTGATTGTGCTGCAAGTTGTGCCCGTGAAATCACCCCTTGCTGTGTGCACCATTTGCAATAATAACCGTTCCCTCGTTGCGCGCAACGCTAAGGTTGCACCGGGAGTCACGCCGCGCCTCTCTTTCATGCTTATCTTGACATACAGCCTATCAGACTAACAGCTATAGTAACCGAAACTGTTTGAACCAAAAGTAAAGCGCTATCCATCCTAGTTCACCGCATATGTCTGCAGCAGGAGGCTAAACCAGTAGTTACGGTTGGTGCACGTCCAATTCCTTTGTCCAGATGAGAGGCGGTTTCGCTTGCATAACAAAAATGATTGCACATGATCTGATTGAAGTATCAACTGCGTTGAATGCGTCCACTTCAGAGGTACAGTCCTCAAGAAGTACGGTACAGTGAGAAAATGCAGTGCCCCGCAGGCCTTAAATCTTCAAATCGTGGAAGAAAAGTTTGTGCTTTCAAACGTGGATGAACTATTCGTCAACCTAGCTGGCGCCTAAGTATTTTTAAAGTCAGACCATAGGAAGGCTTTCTTTCACATGCCAATACTTAAGTAGCCAAGACAGCTGACCGCATTGTTTACCATGGACGGACACTTTTTGTACGATGCCCCGGCAATGGGCTTGAGTGCAGCCCCAGCAGCTTGGCAAAGGTTTATGGTTCACTCATTTGCAAATTTGCCAGCTAAACTAGTAAACATGGACGAAACCTGTACTTTCGGTAGGACTCCAGAACATGATGCACAACTGCATGCTGTGTTACGTTGACTGCACGATCTTAAACACCGGTTAAACCTTGAGAAGTGCAAAAATTTAATGGTAGCGCAATCAAGTTCCTGGGCTACAATATAACCTCCGACGGTATGAAGTCAATTTTCGACAACGAGCATGCCATCTCCTAGGCTCCCTGTACACAAAGCCACTGAAATAAAGCATTTGCCAGGTATGTGTTCTTACAACCTATGTTGCCTTCAGGGTTTCACGAATGTAGTTGAGCCACATCGTGTGCTGACAAAGGCAGAAAGTCTATCTGTTTGGGGTCTCATTCAACAAAAGGCCTTCACAGAGGTAAAAGCCCGCATTGCTTTCACACCGGTCATGGAGATTTTAGATGAGACGTGCCCAAAGGTTGTCTCTACTCATACAACAAACATTGGGTCGCGTGCGATACTATCCAACTTTTAAAATGTGCATGAATACGTTATTGCATGTGCTTCCAAAATTTGTCCGCGGCAGAGCCTTCCTACTGTGCCGGGAAAAAGGAAGCCCTTGCCTGCGTTTGGGCCTGTGAGAAGTGGAATTGGCTCTTGTTCGGAAAAACCTCCACTATTCTTAAGACCACACAGCGCTAACTACCTTAATTACTCGTAGAACAACTGACATCAGGCCACTTTGGCTACAGCGCTGGTATGCACGATTGTTAACATAAGATTTTTAAATTAACTTCCCTCCAGGACGCAAAAATCAGGAAGCAGTTGGGCTCTCTCGGCTGCCACTCCGGCAACTGTAAATAATGAGGCGGCTACTGAGAGGTTAATGGTCTCTTCCCTGAGTCACGAATTACTCTTAGCCCTGAATATTGAAGAACTCCAAAAGACGACTTAGGAAGAGGAGACATTCTGCGTCTTTCAGGGTTCCTGCTAAACGGTTAGCCACAAGCTAACAAAAGCATAGGCGATTTCCATCTGTGCTACCTGTCGCGTTACGAACTTTCATTTATAGTTGGATGTTTAATGTTTGGCGGAACATTTGAGGCTACTTGCAGCTTGGTGCAAAAGCTCGCGCTAGCTGATCACGAAGGCCACTCTGGTATCCTTCGTAGGAAACGCAAGGCTGACGCATGTTTCCGGTGGTCCAGATGGTTACATGAAATAAAAAGACATGATCCTACCTGCTCCACCTGTCAAAGGGCAGAGAGGAGTGCAAAGCCCGTATCATCCCCTATGCAACCCAATGACGGTCCATGCGACCGTGCGCCAAGATAGCTCTTGACATCCTGCGTCTATTTATCACAGAGCCTCAACCTCAAAGGAACTGTTTGGTGGCGACGCGATTTTACTGTAAATGGCCGGAAGTTCATTTAAGTGGATAGGTTACTACTGCTAGCATTATTCAATGGCTGAAATGCGTTTCTCCGCTTCGGACTACCAGAGATAGTGACGGGCAACGGCCCGCACTTTATAAGCTACGAGTTAGTTTCGTTCCTCCAACTTCACGCTTTCCGGCATTCACGTACAACTCCTTATAAACCAGCGGCAAATGGCATGGTGGAGAGGGCTTCAATCGATCTTTGAGAGGGAGCCACCAAAATATTCGCTGCTCTGGTACGGGTTGAGATGTTGCAATTCTACAAGCAGTATTTTCTTGACGAACCGAACACCAGCGAGCCACAGACAAATGCATGCTTTCTGTTTGACCTCCGGACAAAGTTGAATGTTGCACTTCGTTGCTGAAGCCAATAATTCCGAAGACTTACGTCGTCTCCAGCGATGTCTAACCGCTTACCGGAAGCATACTACTCCGTTTTAGCTCGGAACATTCTTACGCGTGAAGGTAAACGCCGTAGTAAAAGGACAACATACCTTACCAACTCTGATAAGAATAACACGTGCATGTGCGCCTGGCACTTACCGACTGGAGGACTGCCACACTGTCAATGTCCGGGAGTATTCACAAATATCCAAAGAACGGAGCAAGTGCCCCCAACCTTCACTGACGAAACTACGCAAAGCACGCAGCTCCGCAGGACGGGCCGAGAACAAAGACCAAGAATAGATATGCTTTCGACCCATTGCCTGGTTCAGCGGGGAGGTGATGGTGTGTATTCTGTCAGCCTGCTTGACGGCTGGTCTAAACAGACACTTGCACACAACCCCAGACACACACACAAAACACCAAATTCTCTGCATCCTTGATGGTTCATCCTCCTGGTTGTGGCACTTTAATATACTCACGCACTTGGCTATTTATCAAATAACAACGCGTCGTTTACCTGAGCCACCTTCTTACTTCGGCTCCTGCACGGAATATTTCGTACACAACACTCCTCATTGGAGGCTTTTGCTCCTTTCATGGAACGTACTTGATGCACATACTGAAGAAAGTTGTAGGTCTGTCAGATTCCCACTTGATGAATGCCGCTTGTCCTTTCTGGCCCTATTGCAAAATTGATGATCACAAGTGGCGCGCCGATCCTCAAATAAAATAATTAACCTCGCAACAGATTGGTATTAACGAAGCTGACAACGGTCCTGATTCTGCTCTTAACTCACCAATGCATCAATGAGTCCCCTTTGTGACTGAATCAGTCACCGTCACATCGCAGAAGGTTGTAGCCAGCCCAACACACCTCGCTGTGTAAGATGTCGAAGAACAAGTCTCAGTGAAAGCTGCAAGCAAGACAGCGTGCCGGGTCTGTGACTGAAGACAGGGAAACGTGGGCCCGAGGTCTGTTCTCGCGACGTAGGAGCAAACGGGGTTGATTAATCGATATGCGAATTAAACACAAAGAAAGTTGAAAACAAGTCAATGATACTTGCAATAGCGCGTATGGACAGGAAAAACAAACATGCTGGTGCCATACCTGTAGAGCAAAACCTTATGGCAACTACACTTCAAGCGGTGCACATTTTCGAAGTAAATAAATAAATAAATAAATAATTTATTCTCAGTTTCATAGAGACACACCAACGCAGGCATGATCAAGGTTTAAAAACAGATGTGTATCACGACGATACATCGGGTTCCATCGTGTGTAGTTGAAACAGTGTCGGGAAGAGTTGATATGTGAGTCTAGTCGACTTGCCAGTATGTAGTTGTGGGCTGTGACTTTATTCAGTGGCGAGTCACATCCGCCACGTCGCAGTGTTGTTAAACAGACATTTGTGGCTTTTTATAGGGAGAACGCTTGCCAGGCGAAAACCCACCACGTCCTGCAACACTGCCGTAAAGCATTTTGAACATTAATGTTGAACTGGCAAAGCCGCTTGACGACTGGTTTTACCTTCGGATTTTCGCAGAGTAATGGCTTCCAATTTCCTCTGCTAGTTGGACAGGTAATTTGATCGGGGTCGCCATTATTTTTGAGATCGGTGGAGGAGAGGGACCTCGTGATTATTCATCTTGTTGTATGTCCAGGTGAGCAAAAGTTCAACTTCTCCGCTGTCCAGGTTTTACAGATGTATAATTTTTGGGAGTATGAGGATATGTCCATTTCTCCATACTGGACAAGGGTTATGGTGATTGCAGTTCGGTCCTTTCGGAGTTCTACCATGCTCCAGGTAAGTCCATGTGGGTTGTTGCGTCCGTCTTGGGCCAAAACTGTTCCTCAGTCCAATCCCAGATCTCCAAGAAGTCCCGGACCTCAGAGAAAAGGGAAAGTGAGGGACAGCCGAGAGAAGACCGCAAGAACAGGCATGGAGTTGAACATTGTTAATGTCTTAAGTTACAACACTTGTGCTTGAGACAAAAGCATGTACACTGTGCAACAATAATTATGCTGAAAATGTCTTTTGAATATCCTACAGAATCATTAGCCGTATAGGTGGATTGCTAACGCCTGCCTAGAGACAAGATCGTTGTACAAGTAAGTAAAGTACGAAGTATCCGTTTAGTAGGAGCCAATAATTGCGTAGGGATAGAGCAAAGAGAGTTAGAATAATGGTAGTGATTGTCAGGTTCATGAACAGCAAGTAGTTAGCGTAATCCGAGAGGGAGCGCGTAATAAGCGAAAATACATAGGTTGCCGCGAGAGTCCTAAAGATTAATTGGTGGCAGGGCAGCGGAAGGATTGGATGCAGAAATTCTAGAGGAATAAAGGTTATTGAGATACGGAGTGGCTCCTAACAAGCATTAAATTATCGCATATGCATGGGGCCAATGGCCACTATCTATTTCTGAACAGAGATTCCGAATATACGACGACCGACAGATGGTGGCGCTAGAAGAGACTAAGTGGCCAGATGTAGCCATTCCAGTCAGACGCTTGGTCACTAGCGTATGCCTATAGGGTCGCTGAGTGTATCAACAGGCCAGTGAAGGTAAGTGACAGTTCAGGTGATAGGTCAACAGACCAGCAGAGCTGTGACGCAAGCAATCCAAAAGAATGAACATTGCAAGAAGGGAGCTAGCTCCGGATATCCGCAAAGTTAAGTGGAAGCTATGGTGACTAGCTGCTGCTAAGCAGAGATATTGGCTCTAGAAAAGAATATATCAGTCGCTGTTGAAGCCATATCATTAAGACGATTGATCACTACTGGATACCTACAGTTTCAATGAAGAAATCAACATGCGAGCGAAGCTTGGCGAGACAGAAGGCAGAGGAAAATGAGGGCTGTAGAGTCAGGGAGTGGCTCCTTGCAAGCTACATGGAGCCAACAATGACTAGCTGCTATCAAGAAGAGTTGATGCGAGTAGGACGAGCGACACAACGGCGCGCTAGGAGAGAGAAGAGTGACCAGCAATAGAGTTCGGATTAAGCCTTCAGTTACTAGTGTATCCTACGGTGGCATATAATAGGTCAACAAACCATCTGAGCTGTGACGCAAGCAATCCAAAAGAATGAACATTGTAAGAAGGGAGCTAGCTCCGGATATCCGCAAAGTTAAGTGGAAGCTATGGTGACTAGCTGCTGCTAAGCAGAGATATTGGCTCTAGAAAAGAATGTATCAGTGGCTGTTGAAGCCATATCATTAAGACGTTTGATCACTACTGGATACCTACAGTTTCAATGAAGAAATCAACATGCGAGCGAAGCTTGGCGAGACAGAAGGCAGAAGAAAATGAGGGCTGTAGAGTCAGGGAGTGGCTCCTTGCAAGCTACATGGAGCCAACAATGACTAGCTGCTATCAAGAAGAGTTGATGCGAGTAGGACGAGCGACACAACGGCGCGCTACGGGAGGGAACAGAGACCAGCTGAGCTGTGACGCAAACAACCTAAGACAATGAACATGGTAAGAAGGGAGCTAGCTCCGGATATCTGCAAAGTTAAGTGGAAGCTATGGTGACTAGCTGCTGCTAAGCAGAGATAGTGGCTCTTAATAAGAATGTATCAGTGTCTGTTGTAGCCATGTCATTAAGGCGTTTGAACACTACTGGATACCTACAGTTTCGATGAAGAAATCAAGCAGAGCTGTGACGCAAACAATCCAAGAATAAACATTGTAAGAAAGGAGCAACTCCTAGAAATCTCCGGATATCCGCGAAGTTGAATGGAGCCTATGACGACTAGCTGCTTCTATGCAAAGATAGTGGCACTAGAAAAGGAGGTATCAGTGGCTGGTGTAGCCATGTCATTAGGACGTTTGACCACTACTGGATACCTACAGTTTCGATGAAGAAATCAACAGACGAGCGAGACAATGGAGCAACTGTGCGCAGATCTTAAGTTATGTTTTGTGACGTGGACAGTCCCAGAGAGTAAAGGACGGTTATTTGGTAGGTCCTGTTTCCAAATTTTTGTGGGTTTTCAGACTTAGAGATGCTGTGGGCCATGTTCCCAAAGTTCATCCTCCGGTATATTGGTGTTAAAGAGCTCGCATGTAGGCAGGGTAGCAAGGTGTCTATGTAGGGCTGATCGGAACTGTGCAGTATTCTCGGATGCCCTTACTTGTAATGGTAGCCTGTTCCAGACGCGAGCGAATCTGTAGAGAAAGAAGTTGTTACGCAAGTTAGTGCGGGCTGTGGGCAGGGTAATGGTTAAGGGTCTGTGGCGGAGGGGATACCGAGAGTCTTCGTTTTGTTGGATAAGTCCTTCAAGGTTCGTATTTGGGTTGTTTATCGTCTGGAATAAGAAGGTGAGGTTGAGTCTCATTCTTCGTAACCATAAAGGTTCAAGACCAAGGAGCTTACAGCGCTCACGGTAGTTGAGAGTGGAAGGGTAAAGCAGGCGCTTTGTGAATGAGCGTTGTACTTTCTCAATTGCTATTCGGTCACTCTTTCTGGAGTTGGTAAATATTATTGAGCAGTATTCCAAAAGAGGTCTAGCGCATACCTTGTATAGAGTGAGTCTGGATTCTGTTACGAGCATTCTTTTGCAGATATGACCAATGAGGGATCTGGCTTTCGCTACACTATAGCTAACTTGTTCTGAGAAATTTAGTGAGCTTGAATAGTGTACTCCGAGATCCCTTACGGTTTGACAGATGGCTAGTGAGACGCCATTCAGGGTTAGCGCACTAGGTGGCACAGTGCATCTGTACGACAGAACGCTGCACTTTGTAGGAGAGAAGTCAAGCTTCCATGTGTTGCACCAAGAGTCTAGTGCTTTAAGGTCATTTTGAATATTGAGGAGACCGCTCCTTAGGTTACCCGGGTCAAAGGAGAATACGACTTTGATATCATCGGCGAACAGGTACGCCTTTCCATATTCAAAGACTTGAAATACATCGTTGATGTAAAGTAGGAAGAGTATAGGGCCCAGTACACTTCCCTGGAACACACCACTTGTAACTGGTTTCGGTGAGGATTCGAAGTCTCCTAGTCTCACCGATTGTGTTCGACAGGAGAGATAAGAAGAGAACCAGGAATGCAACTGGTCCGATATACCGTAAGAAGCCAATTTAGTTAGCAGTCCATTGTGAGGAACTCGATCGAACGCTTTTTTCATATCCAAGAAGATGATGATCAGAGCTTTCCTGCAATCAACCATGGCGGTAACATTGTTCAGGAACTCCAGCTGGCATGTTTGACAGGATTTAGACGGGAGAAATCCATGTTGGGATTTGTTGATGAGGTTACGATGTGTCAAGAACCGTAGGAGCTCTTCCTTGACGATCCTCTCCATCACCCGTGAAGCGAATGGGGTGTGACTAATGGGTCGGTAGTTTTCAATGTTTTGACGGCTTCCCCTTTTGTGTCTTGGCATGACTACAGCATGTTTCCAAGCGGAGGGAAATGTTCCGTGTTTCATGGAAAGAGTAAAGATGTTAAGAAGGAGGACGGCTATATCCACGCCACCTAGAATTAGCAGAGCCGATGGGAGGCCATCAGGTCCGGCATGGAAGGATAATTTGAGGGCTTGAACTTCTCGAGTAATGGTACGCAGGTCAAATGGTACTGCGCGTAAAGTATCATGGGTGCAACTAGGAATATTAAGGGGCAGGGTCAGGTTAGCAGAGGTGAAAGAGTCGCAGAAGTAGCGGTTCATGATCTCACATATTTCAGCTTGGTTACTGGTAACTGAGTTGTCTGGACGAATAATCGAGTTAATGGAATTCGAGGCGGGGTTACTTCTGCGCCTCATCAGGGAATTGAGGGCTTTGATACGGTTGATGGAGTTTAGGGCAGTTTGTTCTTCGGACAGAGTTGCAGTAGTTTGTGAATTTCTCCACTCAAACAGGACTTCATTGATGCGAATAAGCAGGAAGTAATCTTGGGTCCTGCTATACTTCGAACGTAGCTTTTTGAGCTTGACGAGCAGTTTGCGAGGGGGAGCTGCGTCCTGCAGTGACTGTATTGCTTTTTGTTTCGTTATAGGTGCAAGTATATCTAGGCAGTAAGTGAGATTGCTATATAGTACAGAAGAGGCAGTGACCGCATCTGTAGCCAGAAAGAATGCATCCCAGCTGATGGATCTCAGAAGTAGAGCAAAGTTTGTCCAATTGATGCGTTTGAAGGGCCGAACAGAACACGCTGTTCTAGCCACTGGGGGACGAGTGATGGGTAGTTGGAAAGATAGTTTTACTATTTTGTGATCGCATCCAGGGAGATTATCAAGCACGTTAGCAGATGCATGTGCAACTCCGTTGGTAAAAAGTAAATCTAAGGTGTTATTGTGCCTGGTGGGTGCATGCACGTGTTGAGTCCACCCAAATGCATATGTGGTGTCCACAAAGGCACGGTATTTGAGTGGCGCAGATTGCGTTTGCCAGGCCACTTGTGGCATGTTAAAGTCACCACCGATTATCTTATAGTGAGTAGGCAATAGGGATACTTCTGTGAAGAGTTCCACTAGATTGCGTATACCGATTGTGTTAGTATGTGGAGGATTATACAGACAGCCGATTAAGATATCGTGCTGCCCCCTACTAGTCTGAATCCAAACCGAGTCTTCCAGAGGGCCGATTGAAAGTTCTTGAAACGATGGCGCCCCGAAATCGTCACGAACGTAAATGAGGCATCCGCCACCTCGGTGGTTGGTACGTCCATTGCTGAAGGAGGTGTAGCCCGGGATTCGCAGATGAGCATCGGGAGTGTTAGCATCATGCCACGTTTCTGTGATGAGCACTACCTGGGGGGTGGATAGGATAATGACGGGGTTGATAAGGTGCATCTTATGTTTGATGGACCTTGCGTTAATGAGAAGTAGAGTGAGTGCCTCATTACAGAAGTGAGCATCTGCTGCATTATCAGAGACAGAATTAATCTGAGTTGTGTGCGTGGGCATAGTTGCTGTTGTCTCAGAAGGAGTGATAAGAGTTATGAGGTTGCAGAGGTCAGACAGAATCTTACTGTCCGCGTCATCATAGAGCAGGTGGGGTTGAAGGAGTGGGACTGCTTGGTTGCCACGCTGAAACGAAACAGCGGAGATAGGTTTGTGGGTGTGGGGAAGGTTATTGGCGATGGCTAAGGTATTGGCGGGGTTATGTAGTACGAAGGCAGTGGAAGATGGAGTACAGTGGGCGTGCAGTCCTGAGGGGCATATTTCTGCCAATTGTGGGTTGGTTACTGCGGTGTCTGTATCGCATTCCAAGACTCGGAGACGGTTGATGGCGTGTTTGCGTGCAATGGTGAGTCTCCTGGTTAGGTCGTCGGTTGGATGCGTGGAAGACAAGCCCGTAGGTGTGGCAGGAAGTGTCTCAGGGGAAGCAAAGACTTGCGTTGCAGTTAAACCGGAACCGTTGAGTTGTGCAGCGGGGGAACTTTTGAGCATGTTCTCCTGGGGAGATAGGGACTGATAATACATGCTATTTCTGGAATTAGCTTTTAATGGGCTGACGACTACATGAGTTGTTGGAGGGGTGGGCAGCGATTGCTCAAAGGCATCGGTGGGATGTTTAAGAGCCTGTAAAGATGGTAGAGGGCAGCCTCGTCTAACAGTCTCGTGAGTTGTGGCGAGCCGTAGCCCACCATATTCCATAAAAAAGGAGCGGGGGTGCGTACTGACGTGTTCGGCAGTTCAGTAATAATTGGGCTTATAGGGCGCGGGTGGTTAATCTTTGCAGGCGAGGGTGGGGTGGTGTGTTTCGTTATTTCGCGGAGTGTTCTATAAGAAGCAGGTTTGTAGCGGGATACCTGCAGTTGATTATAGTTACTGTTCGCTTGATAGCATCGCGGAAATTGCGGCCTTAGGGAGTAAGGTGTGGATTCACCAGCGGACCGTGTTGTATTGGACAACCTAGGGTTAAAAGAATGGTCGGGCTGAAGGCGGTGAAGTGGGGCAGTAGTGTTGCTCGCGTTAGCACTACCGGGAGCGGGGCGGGAGTAGCGCATGTTCTGGCTGTGGCTGAGGACATTGGCTTTTATATAGCGAACAGTTGGAGTTGGAAGCAAGTATTGCTTCCTGGGGGCGGCATTTGTTTGTTGGTAGTCGTGGTCTCCAACAGTGGTACATAATTGTTAGATATTGCCTTCAAAGGTGCCATCTGTCTGTTCTGAGATGAACACTTGTTAGGTAGCGCGGAGGGTGGGGGTTGCTTGTTTTCCTTTGGACGTTCTCCGGGTTGGTGTCTCGGCGCGTCGGAGTTGCAAGAGGCAGGCTTTTTGATACGCCTTCGTTTTGGGCGGTTGCGTGAGAGTTCCTTAATAGTCAGTGGAGTGCTTGTCATAGGTTCATTGCAGTACTGTGTTGAGCAGTACATGAGGACCGCTTTACTGAAATGCACGTCTACAAGCAATTGCAGGGAAGGCATAACCCAAACAAACGCTGCTGGTCCCAGGTTGTACAATTGAATGCTCATAAAAGCCGCTAGTGCCTCTGCTTTACGTTACGTCGGCACACGGTCCAACGGTGCAGACGGCTGTACCACCGGCTCATCATTTGACTGTATGTCCAAGCCACCTAGAACCGCATTCTCATGCTCCGCGCTTCCGATCGTTGGCACCGTCCAGCAGCAGGTTGCAATCTCAACGTCCAAACTCTTCTCCCTCAGCTTATACGCGTAGCACACTGGAGCACAGCGGATCCGCCAAGGACGACTTAATTCGTCGGTTTACCTGTTTCTCTAAAACCATCGCATCATTCGCTTAACTTTTGTTAAAACGCTTTGTTATATCGGTCTTTTGACCCTGCGAGTGCAGAACCTTCTTCCCACGTAGTAGCTGTAGTCTGAGTCACACCAGCGACGTAATGTACAGAACGCGCTTGCAAATTATGTATACTAAACACAATTACAAATGTTTGAATGTATCATAGGCACCGGTGAGCGCCACCAGTCTGTGTTAGTGCTTCTTGATTCATTGCTGTCTCTGTTTGGCCACCTCTTGTCCGTTGCCCGTTTTTCCCGAGATTCCCACAGGTACATCTGCCAAAACAAGAAGGTTTATCCACTGGGACTGGCCGACCCATCCTCAAAACGCTTGGTCCTTTCTCCAGGAAATGATAAACCCACACATTGGTCCAAATGGAGCTCATTCCGCCATTCCGGAGGCGCTACCTTCACGGGGTCTAAACAAATGGGTTTAGCTCGCCTCGTACTCAGAGAACAATTTACTCACCTGGAATAATATTTGTACATGGATCCCCCGTTCCACAACCAAAGACAAACAACTCTGGCGTGATTACCTTCACTGCCTCAAACATTCCTATTCGCTAGTCACCTGGAGCTATTCTGATGTCATTTCACGGACAGCGTTGCGCACGTATACGTGGCTATTCCGATGGTCTTCCATGGAATTTTCACTTGGCTATGGAAACAGTTACACTTACCTACATTTGCAGGAATCCCAAATCCAATTTGCAGAGAATGGCGTTTTTACCTATTAAGGACATATTCAGCCACAAGAAACAACTTCACTCACCGACCCCATGACAAGTCCAGCGTGGATAGCTGGACACGGTTTGCGAGCCGAGCAAGAATATAATAGAAGAGCCGGCCTCTATTAACAATGTGTTTACTCACCTGCATCATTATCATTCGACTCTTCGAATCTTGCATCATTGACCGGCCCCAACGACTGCTGCCGTATCAGTACTAAGCCATTCGGCCAACCAACGAAGAATTTTGGCTGTCAACCGACTGCGAATAATAGAATGCAAAATCGGTCTATACGATGCATAACCCACTTGCACTACTGTTCAACGAAAGCTACGGCAGTGTTCCAGGACGTGGTGGGTTTTCGCCTGGCAAGCGTTCTCCCTATAAAAAGCCACAAATGTCCGCTTAACAACACTGCAACGTGGCGGATGTGACTGGCCACAAAATAAAGTCGCAGCTAAGCATATCACACTGACGCAGTCCTCAGCCTTCTACATCGAACCTGTGCAAGTAATTCTGCTATGAAGAATGCTTTGTTGGAGCACAGATCATCCCTATCTCGTAATGGTTATTGGTTGCAACAAAACCTTGTTTAGGCTCCTGTGCTCACGGATCACTACCTGGCGAAATTACCCCCAACTTGTGTTTTGACGGATTTTTGCGCGCCACAGCGCCATTGTGTCCCTGGATCTGGCTATTACCTGACAGTATGCTCACTCATACGGACAACATTTTTCTTTTATACCTTTCATTAAAACGAAATGTTTTAACATTCCAAAGAAGCTATGCTTGGATGCATATTTGATCACGCCTATACAGGTGTGTCTCGTTTTACCGAGAATATACTATTTATTTATTTATTTATGTGCATGTTTAACTCTGTACCTTGTACCGCTGGTCAACTAACCTCTCATGAAACAAACCACCCAAATACTACCAAGCTGGCAGGTGTCGCATATGCGCCCATTTTGTACAGACCGAAGAAAATGCGCGTATAGCAGCAGGAGAACAAGAGGGGGTGCAGCGGAGGATAAACGCACAGGAGAACAAAAACGAAATGCCATGTTGACTGAGCGCCAGTGTACACTGCTGCATACATGTATTAAGATGTTCTAAAATGGCGGCGAATGACAGTTTCAGGGATGTATCCTCACTGACTTGTCTCTTTACCAGCCCGTTCTCATTCTCTATGCGGTTATTCGTCGCACAGCCAAACATGCAATTGCGCCTCCGTCGATGCGCAGCTTGGGCTGTGATATACTGCTGCCATGTTCTGCTCAACTATTCGTGACGTTTAATATTCAGTGACTTGAAGGCACGCAAGAACCCCGCGAAATGCTTCCTGTCCCTCGTGTACACCAAGTTTTGCAGCCACTGTCGTAACCGACTTCTCACAAACGCAGTGGTCTTAAGTAACGGAGAACTGCGTCTACTAGTGTCTCATAGTACTTAAAAACGGCATAACACCTCCGCTACACCCAGAAAAATAGACCTGAAAGCACAAAATTGCGCGAAACCGTTATCCATTACCAGGAGCTGTTCAGAGGCAGTGCTTAGTACCATATCATGGGTTTTCGAATGGTCTCACATAACAGCGGCAATGTATGAGAACGTGGTTGTATGTCATCAGGAGTGTAATTAGTGCACGGTGGTATGCCTTTCAACTGCCGTTAAGCTTTTACTATGCCATTGGACCACGTACTGCCACTCTGCCCAATACGTTGACGTCCTTGATCCCCGTACAAGCTTTCCGTCTTACCACATAATCCGTGCCTTCTCAACGCGATCTGTTTAGCGGCAAACTTGATTGTTACTGGTTTGGTGTGTCTATAAATTTGAAAATAAATTATTTAATTAATTATTTACGTATAGGGACAGGCTGTGCATGAGTAGCTGGGTGAGAGCTTGAGCCCCGTGTTGCCGCGCTGTGCCCTTGTGCGCGTGAAGGGTTACCACCGGTAATCAGGTTACGTGGTTCGGTGCGTCCTTGTAAAGTCGTTAATGTCAACGCAGAGTGCAACCTATATAATGAGCGAAGAGTTACAGCATAAACAAAAATAAATAAAGCTTTTATTCTCGACAAAGCAAGACACGCCTTTTGGGCATGATCAGTATCTTGCAATATTGCACATGATAGCAGAATAAGCAGCACCAACAGCGGGAGTAGTACAGTTGGAGACAGTAATGTGGGCCCATAGGGCCCAAAGGTTGTATGAAGTCTATGTACACAGAATGCGAGAGGTAGAGGTAGTAAGCAGATCACTTATATGGTATGTTGGTGGGGAACTAGTCCGATGAGGTCCCGTACGCAGTGTGGGTCAGTGAGTGAAGTATGAGGAAACGGGTAAAAAATACTTAAGAATAGTGACATGTCACTAATCAGATATGTATGCGTGTTCATGCGAGAGCAGCTATATGCACAGAACTTGTAAATGTGATGTCGGTCAACTTGCCAGTGTGTTAGGGGCGGTGACGTTATTGAGGGGCGAGTCAAATCCGCCCCGTCGCAGTGTTGTTAAACAGATATTTGTGGATTGTGTAAGAAAAACGCTTGCCATTCAAAGACCCACCACGTCCTGGAACATTGCCGGCTGGTGATATAACATTGACAAGATTGTATCTGACCGATTACCCTCGCGGATATTCGCAGTCACGTTACGCCAATTTGTTTTCCATTGCTGTGTAGTCGCCTTCGGAGTCCAGTGCAAGTGGTTGGAGCTGTTGAAGTCGGACGACTCAGGTGACTTGTATTGAGTTGATCAATTTTCTATGATCTTTAGTTTGTCAGGATTATGAAGGGCGTGTTTTTATTTGTTCTTTTTTGATTCCGTGCCCATGGGAGCGTTGCAGGTATGTCCTCAGCGGTGTTCCGTGCAGGTAATGTTATCCTGTAGAACAAGGGAGAGAAGAAAAACGGACCGAGCAAACTGCCAACAAAATTGAACAGGACTATCTTATTGTATAAATATAAAATTTATGGTAAAGTTGTGCTGGTTGAAAGCAATGGAATGGCCGTATATGTTATACATCATTTCCGTAGTTTTGCGTTCAAGCACGAGACCCTATATTTGCTGAGTGGGAGATGAAGGTGCTGGCCGAAGTGGCCTAGCGTACGCAAAAGTTGTCCTGTTTGGAAACCGTGAGTATCAGGCGTTGTTAACCAGTATTTGAGTTGAGGGAATCAGAAGAACATAATGAATGGTTTAATAATCGCTTAAGACATAAGTTGAGCGATCTGTTGACAGTGCTAGAGCTTATCGTTCAAACATGTACGAGAGCCAGTGAAGTTATTACGCCGGGATTAAGGCCATGAAAATAATAATGCAACATGTTCAGTAATCGGATGCTAGACAGCTGGGTGAAGGGGTGAGACGGAGTATCAAATTTGTGACGAGAATGGGATTTATATACTACAACTGTAGCAACAGTATGGTTGCAAAGCTAGCCCTAAAGGGAGCTCGAATAGCGGAAAAAGATAGGGACTCCTACAGTGCAGCAAACAGGTCAAATATACGACAGAAAAGGGTGATACTGGGAGTCGGATTAGTTATGTGGAAGCAACTGCTTGCTGACAGGCCCTCGACTTTAATAATAGGAGAGAGAAGGGCTTGAGTACTACAGGTGTTGTTAGAAAATGGTTGTAGGGGCAGCGCTGAAGGGGACCTGGAATATCAGTATTGTGCGCAGTAGCCGCAAAAGATACTGCGTGTGCCACTCTGATGTGGACATCCACGGTGGAACGTTGAAGTCAAATAGGCTGCTAGTTATAGCTCACTAACTGGCGAGTTGATGGCAGCCTGCTTAGTTAGTACACAGGAGCGGCACGCTTTATCAGGCTCAACATAGTCTGATAGGTGTACAGTGTGGAATACAAGAGAGAGAACGGAGAGCAATACTTGCGACAGCTGTAGAGAGAAAACGACAGTGGTGCCGGCTCCGGAAATGACCAAGGGTAAGGAAATAATAAAGACATCACCGCCAATTGCTGTTATCACCCCAAGATTTGCGATGACGAGAGGAGGTGCATAATAAAATGAAATCAAAGCAATGCAGTAACAAAAGCAAGGCGTCTTGGGAAAATGAAGCAACTCGCTAATTAGTGAGTTGAGTTATATAAAATGCAAACTTAACCAAGTACCGTAAGTTAACAATGCAAACTAGGCGGACATCAGGGCGCTGAATTTAGCGTTCAGAACATGTGCAGCAGGGGAACAACAACTAACAAGTCCGTAATGGAAAAACAGACTCCTTTGCAAAGGATGTGACGCGCACGAACTTCCAGGAACTCTTCAATGATGCCTGAGTCGGCCAATATGTTTAAAACTGAGGTAGGTATCCATAGATTGTACAGCTGGCGAACACCTGTGCAAGGTTTGCATACAACGTAGAAATCAGCTGAGGCTAACTTCTGAAACCGAACTATGCAACCCGGAAAATCGGAAACAATTATCACGTGGTCAGGTGCGCTTGATGCATATATTGTACCATCCAAAGAAAACACCACGACGTCATACATCACGCAGTTGCAAACGTATCCTTAAGGACCCTGGCAACTGCGGGGCTATGTCGACGTCTGCATGTTCCAAGCATCGTCGCACCCTTTGCGTCGCAGGATTTCCGCCTTTCGAACTACCACTTCAGAACGCCGATTTAGGATATAAATGCGAATGCGAAAAACTCGTCCAAAGTTCCCTTCACCTGTGCATAAAAGGCTAGGCGGCTAAACCAGTAAACATTGAATAGCATCTTCCCTTTGCCATGCAGGCGCAACTAGCCGTGTATGAAGTTTATTAACAGCCGGTGCGGAAATGTCCTGCACTTTTGGTGCGAACGATTGCAGCATAAAATTTATATGCCGTGAAGAATATGTAAAATATTGTCGCTCAACTCACCAAGCAGTATGCAATAAGGTGGCAAGGGCCGCATATAAAAGAAATTGTCAAACTTCGGCTTCTTCCCAGCATTTAAACATAGCGGTACCTTTGCAACGCCTTAGCAAAGTACATAGCCAGGCGCTCCAAATGGTTAACAGTGATGCAGCTATAGCACGTATTGTATCATTTGGCGATTTTAAGTATTTGCTGCCTGTGCCTCTGCCTACAATGGGCATATACGTCGCACGAACCCTAAGCACACGCTATGCATGTAGTCTATGAGAAATTGAAATATCATGCCTAGACCCAGGTGTGCAATAGGAGAGACATTAATGCTCGTTTCCGTTTCCAGCTCGATTTATGAGACCTTATCCGGCATGTGGTTTCTTGGAACGTAACCTTTCTTTGTACACACTTGCATCACTGAAAGCAGTTACTGCAACTGCTGGAACCTGACGGGGCGTTTGTCCTCTTTACGTGGGCTCGCGCAGAAATGTCACATATCCCAGCTGACAATGCCACTAATATGAGCCTTGCACATCCAGAAAAGTGAAATAGATGGTCATCATATCTTGTAGGCCTAGTATAAGTGTACGCAGCAATTGTTTCACTTCATCAGGTTTTTGGAAAATTGTAAACAACGACAACAAAGGCATCCGACTTCGCCGGATAAATCGATCGACACTGAATTATCCAGATTTGCTTTTGGGAGGAATTAAACTAAGTGAAGGCACTTATGTGCAGTTAAACCACAAAACTCCCCTCAAATGAATGCCTACATTCTGGTACACCTGCATAAGCCTCGCAACCGCCACATTTGTCCATATGCCCCGTACCAACGGCTATTGTACGCATGCGCCCAGGGGTCTTCATCAACGTTCAATAATCTCTTGGCAGCATAGACACATTCTCTCGCAGAGTATCAGACACCTTGTTTACGGTGGAGATGCTGGGTCGTGTGCACTTCACCCACTGTCGTAAATCTGGCATAATAGCCGTGGTTGTACCACGCTCCCCATCCCTGGTTATGAATGTTTGGTGCAATTGTGACGGGGACTTAGAATAGGCAACTTCACTGCCCTGGTTGACTAGTGAGTAACTTTCACTTTTTTGCGCTGCCGCTTTATCCAGGCTGTTGGCTCTTGGTTCATCATGAGTGGACCCCGTTCTAGTGTCTGTTTAGTTGGAGAATTAGCATAAACGTTAAATTATAAAATGTACATACATCCGTTATTAGCGTGGACGAAGTAGCCGGTTAAACGTTGTTGTCCACAGTTTCCGGTTGAACGTCCCATTGCGCAGCACGCAGTACGACTGGAAAATACTGATCGGTTTGCATAACGTGGCCGCATAGCAAATCCGGAACTTAAAAGCGTATCTGAACAGTGGCCACGGTGAGCCATACTAAACCAGGTCAGCGACATTACACAGATGTGTTTCTGTTTGTGGCGAACCTGTTATTTCAATACACAACTGGTGATCCGGTATCACAAATGACGTGAGAAAGCAGAAGGACTCTGTTCAAGTTGTAGTTAATTTGGGACCGGATAGATATGATAATACCATGATTGTTCCTTCTTTTGCGTATTGTTTAACCAGGAGTCCATAGATCTGCTTGGAATTTAGTATAGGGTAACGTAAGTACCGCAACACAATGTGCAACCATTTACTGGCCACAGCTCCTGCTCGGCGGTCCCTGTATTTATATACATGCGACACGGCCAATAGTACGATTGGCGTAATAACACAGCGATTGGAAAACACAGTACAATACGAAGGTAAAGGGGAAGTAACCGATGTCACTGGGAATAGTGTGTTACAACAATTCTGCCATTGTGCACGATTTCTTGCCATATCCGAGAGCGTTTCCAGCCATGTGTGTTTGGATCCTTCACAATGCAGCCAGGATGCCGAAGGCGACCGATCACCGCTAACTTTTACTTTAGCTTCTTCATGCCCCAGGCTCAAGTCATACGTTGGCCGACTTATGCGTGCGCAAAATGGGCACGGCGATGCAAGCGATGAGTAGGCGTCCGATGAACACGCCAAAGCCACTGAAAATGCGTTGCGAAATTATACTGTACAGTGACCGGCAACCTCTGTCCGATCTGCTAACCCTTCACCTAATATCTTCATTTCGAGTGTAATTTGCCATCTACACCAGCAATGCTCCGAAGGCAGCGGTGATCAGAAACCGGCAGCCTCTCAACATCCTTTGTGTAAACAGGCGCGGTAGCGCAGCCATAAATGCATACGCTAAACTGTAACATCGTATACCAGTCCCGCGGTCCTTACCAGACCGGTTAGTATGAAGTTAGACAAAGTGAAGTGTAAGTTAATAAATGACGCGTGGGAAGGTCAGCAAAATGAGGCTTATACTAACGTCATTAGCGTTACCGCTGTCTAAGGCCTCAGCGCAGGTTTCACGAGCAACGGCTCCATTAGTCAGGCACGAAAACCACTTACGGAAAACGTGTTGTGCAGCACCGAGGTTACATCTTTTAAAGTGCTTATGCACCATATCCTTGACGAGGTTTCAAACAACTTAACTACTACGCTTGTGTTGACATGCCGGTACTTCGCGGGCGGAGCGCCATAACCTTGCTTAAAACAGGACGGCTGATGGCTTACGTTCATTACCGTGGTACAGCTGTTTAGCCATAGTGTAAACGGCATGAGAGCGAAACGTAGTTCAGTGGCCAATGCATTGTCTTTAGCGTACAAGCGGTGGCACCCGTATATGAAACTAAGAATAAAAAGTGTGTCGAAACACCAGTACTGCTTTTACTACAGCGGACGACAAACATTGTACATTCCTAGATGAATATGTAAAAATTTGCTTAACAATCACTGGGTAAGACGGTAAACAAATTGCAGTCGCTGCGTATAAAACCAAGAGCCTAAATTACGCGGCTTTCCAACAAGCAACCATGAATATACCTCGGCAACACCTATGGAAATAACATAGCCATGCTCTCATAATTGCCATGAATAAAGAATCTATAACGCACAATGTATCTTTTAGCAAGTGTCAGTTCTTCCAAGCCGGTGCCTTTGTCTACAAACTGCGTCTAGGTCGCACCACTCCCAAGTATACGCTATGCAGGTAGTCAGTAGGAAACTTTAAACCCAAATCACACACATGCACAAAAGCCCTGGGCTTGCTTATAGGAAGTATACAACAATACCAGAGGACGATTGGAAACCACCGTTGTCTGGTAACGGCGCGGACCATAACCAGGCGTTGAAATATCATTGACCATACATTCCACCGGACAGTCCCTCTGCCTAAGGTGACTTGGTGCATGTAAACGCAAATCCCGCAATTTCCGGTCGAAAAGCAGTATGAGTGAGGGCAAATAATAAGCGTAAATAAGAAAGGTGCATGTGTAACGAAATCGAAACAGCCATGAGTCTACTTAGGTGATCGTACTTACTTACTTACTTACTTACTTACTTACTCAAATGATCTCCTTCATTTCACTTTCATTTGCAGGTTCGCGAGAAACCACGGATATGTGAAAACGTGCGAAGCCACCTTATCGACCCAATTTCTTTGACATTCCCTTTTTGTTTTGATTGTCTTCTCAAGGCTCTGTACAAGTCTGTTTTTTCCTGTTTTGGATAAACGTGCTTGCCCCGTGTCTGCTCGTTTTGCTCGTGTCACGGTTGCGTATTGCGATTCTGTGGGTGCCCGGCGGCTGCGTGTGCTTCTGGCATCGTGTGTCTGCTATGATTGACGTCGTGCTGCTTTCTACCACCGTTGATTCGTTCCGTGCCAGCTTTCTAGCTCTCGCCGATACCCCACCCCAGGAACTTCGTTACACCTGCTGTAAGCGGCACTAGTTTAGCATGCGATAATGGCGGGCTGCATGGTGAGGATATTTACAAGTAATTTTCATGCCGCAAAAATGCTGTGCTATTGCAGTAGCATGTCAAAAGGCCGTGAACGGGCGAGGGAAAGGCAGAAGTTAGAGAATCCGTGAATTGCTTGATGTGCTAAGTTATATACTATGCTCTAAATAACGGTGTGCACATGCAGCCTTTTAATAGGGTGAACGCGCTTTTCAAATTAATCCCCTAAATAAATAAGTGGTAGACTGCAAATGGGTATGTTTACTGGCAAATGCATTTTGAATAGTCATCGTCGGAAGGCTGAGGGATGACGGGGCGATTATGTGGGTCCGTATACATAATACATAAAACGGGCTACTAACATAAGCTGGTGGACAGTAATTAAAATATGTTACTGGCACCATTTAATGTCTCACATCAACGCTGCAACATGCAAAAGTGCTAACTGACTACTCATATAAGCTGGCCGCTAGTAGTTATTAGATGTTGCCGGCGCCACTTAATGTCTCACAGCAAAACAGCGTCAATGCAAAACAGGGTAACAAAGAAATGGAACCGGCATAATACTACCATGGCACGTGGATACACCAAATTAAATGCCTTCATATACCCCAGGTACTTATCCATGACTACTGCCTTCGCTGAGTGAGTGGAGGGCACATTTCTGACATCACCGAGCAACCTCCAGGTAAGTATCTGCCGTCTCGCTGGGTATCAAAGCGTAAAACCCGATGCGACCTACGCCAAAACCGTCAATTACCATGCAGTGCCAAAGCATGTAACCACCACAGTTCACCTGATGCGTGGCATATGCAAGAAGCACGTCCCCCTATTTCACCCCTACGGAGGTAATCGATGCAGAAAGAAAAATAGGAATCGCACCTGCAAACCATCTCTTGCTACACGCACAGCGCCATTCTTAAGCAACAATTCCGCAACCGCGTTTACATCTTTCCCCTTAGAAATCTCACCTAAGCGATGGCGGATAGAAAAGAGGTCCAGTCGATTCAATCGTATTTATGCCTTTCCAACACATAGCAGTGCAGTTCTCCGGTATTGAGGAACGACTGCACCAAACCAACTACCTGCCTCTCCGCCTCGGGAGTCAGACGCCCATTACTAAAGTATAACCTTGTGTCACCCAAGTGAAAAGTATGATTATGCACTAAACATTGCGTGCCCATCTCATTGTAAATGCCTTTCACACTGATGGTTATGCTTGCTTTAAAACGAGGCTGACATACCTTTGCAACATGAAGTACACATAAAAATCGTTCGCACTTACCGAATACCACCTTTGCCTTGCCTTTTGTACTGGACACTACGAGATTGTACCCATTTGTACCGGATCCCTTCTGGTAGCCCTTAACCTGACCTCTTATAATACTACACAGCGGTTAAAACGTATTTGTAAAATGTTGCGCGGTCATATCTTGAAACCGCCCTAACTCATCCCCGAACTCCTCAAATGCCTTATAGGATTGGCAAAAAGTAGCGCGGAAGGCAACGGTATCATCAACAGCCATAGCAGCCATCGCAGCGAAACCGAAACAATACCTGTGAGCTAAAACTAACACCCTTCCATAGGTCCTAAAACAATGTACCATGTAATATTTTAGTTCCCCTAAATCAATATACATTTAATAACTCCTTAGTAGGCGTTAACAACGTACTTCATAACATTCCTCCTTGGCAGACAGTACAGCAAACAGTACCGCACACAAACTAAGATCAGCTGTTTTCCGTCCTCCGGGATTGGACAGCTGACTACCTCTCTTAGAGAAGCCCCTGACTGGATATAAGTGTAATAACACATGGGATTTGTTTTCGCAAACTTGGCCGACCTATGCTCATATGAATAGTTAGCCTGCCGCTGCAGCCTAATAGCCAAGTTGCGACATCATTTGTATTGCAGCCAACATCAGAAGCCCCGAGTTTCTTGATATTATCGCCACTCAGCATTGCGACTCTTTATCGCTCTATGAATCATGCTCCTCCACCATCGGGGTTTCACGACATGGATCCTGAGGTGTAGGGGAGTAAATTCGTTCCGCAACTGTACGAGCCCACTTTTGAGTAGAAGCCACCGCTGTTCAAACGTGGCCTGGTCCTGTCCAGGGATCCAAGTTATTTTAAGTGATTTGACTCCACAATTCTCTGCAAGCCGTTGTGTACCAGCGGAAAGGTCAAAACGCAAAGAGCACTCTTACCTATGGAGGGCTCCACGCGTAGGTCAACCAAGTGACCATGTCTGGCGATCACCATAGCATGGATTGAAGGCGTGCTTAGTAACCTCCCAGGATCCTTGTCCTCTTCTCGCGTGGAGGATGGGCTACGATAAAGACATTATAATTTCCAATCTACCCCGGGCTCTTAGGTTGCAGGCTACCAATTAACTGTTTAGCAGAACTCATGGTAAAAGGTGCCTCCCATTGTTTATATTGGCACATTATAAGTAAGAGTACTCCTCCACCAATCTGATACCCGGGCCTGTCAGCCCCGTAGCACGCGAAGTCTATAAGCAGATCACCAATAAGATCATCTGGGGAAAACCAGGACTCCGACAGAACGGCCACATCAACCCGCTCACAACGCGCCACTAACTCTCTCCATTTGTTACGCACCTAACGGCAATTGGTGTACCACACGCTTAGGTTCTCCGGACGCGGTTGTTTCACCTGGAGTTCTACGCCGGAGGGGATAACCCGCCTTCTTGTGCCACTTCGTTTCCGTCGGCTTACTGAATCGAGGAATCAACGCTGGGCTGTTATAAGGCAATACGGGATTACACCTTTCTTGTTTTCGCCTGCCTGGGCTTGATGGATAAACTCCCTACGGGTATTCTCCCATTTAAATGAGTCGGCCTAACATCACTGCACTTCAGTTTTTCTGTAGGGTCCAGTTTAGGTGTGGCAAGCTTTTCAATATTCCTATCGTTTTGAGAAATAGGCATACCAACCATGGACTCTGGTGCCACTACTACCGAGCGTAGGGCCTGGAAGATTTTTGAACGCACCTCCTGAAGATCCATTGCCACATCTTCACTACCCTGTTCTGCCATGGAGGTGTGATTCGCATTTCCATCCAAACAGGTTTCTCCACAATCAAATGCTGGCCACGAGTTAATTCACTAGCGTCTTGTGAAGGGTGTTGTGCAGACCAGCTGCCTGCTGTTGCCACAGAAGAGCAGTCGTTAGTGGTTTGCCTAGGTGTCTCCGTAACGTGGGGCGCACTATCACGAATTCCAGCGTGCGAGACCGCAGATTCGTTAGCCAAGCTGGTATTAGTACCCTCTAACCGGCTCAGCCGAGGGGCTTTAGCCTTCGAAGTTAGTGTGTCCGGTGCTATTTGATACCGACATTTGTCTGAATTGCAACCAACCCATCCCTCTTAAGCAGAAAGTCCCGGTGTACAGGATTCCTAAACTCAACCAGGATACGGCTTGCAAAACCTTATTGGCGAAGGATACGTGTTTCTGTGCAGCTGCCAACACGATGTACATTTTTGATACCGACGTATAACGGTATTCCGGCTATGCGAAAGATATCGTGCACTCGCCTTCTATCTAGATCCCGTCGGGATTTAGCTCCCCGTATAACTGGCTGCTCCCTGTTGTAGCTGCGGACGTTTCGTTGTCTACCCAAAGCAAGATCTTCGCTTCGCAAGTACCATTCCAATGAAGACTGCAAGTCATCGACTTTTGAACGCAATGTCTCAATTAGCAAGCTGTGGTCAGAAACCAACTTTCCGCAATGCCGAGTCTATGCACACTGTTCCCACCAGCAGAATCACGTACAGCTGAGACATGAGTAACTGGACCAAAAGTCTGATCATGTATCAAGCGAGAACAAGTGTTTGCAAACCACACACCGTGGAAGCTAATCTACGCTGATTGGGGATGTCAGGCATAAAGACCAACAGAGTCCTGGTCTAATCTAGAGAAAATGTTATGACACGATAACAAGCATCTGTCGCACTGCATTGCCTCTTTGACCTCAACGTCACAACTGTGCTCACCACGTTTATAGTCAGCCACAGATGTCAATGCGCAGAGTACGTAACAGCCGTGTGAAATAATAAAATGCGAGATATTTTTGGTAGGCTCAAATGACCAAATTGATTCAGGGATGACGGCGTAAGTTACTTACAAAGTCACAAAAGTTAACTCAATAGAAAATACAACAAGCCTAAATATAACAATAAACCCAGTGCATTAATACGACCAAAAGAAACACAAAGAGAAGCAATACTGGAACTTACTCACCCGGTTAACGAAAATCCAAGATATCTTAAAACAATAATTGATGGAGCAGAGTAAAGATTTCTCACTTAGACTCTTAAGAATATGCTTCCAAGCCAAAGTTGAGGGTGTAAATTTCAGGCGGAAGAATTTTCAAAATTTCAAAGCGTGCGCGTCCTAAGCCACTGCAAAATTTGGAATTGACTCTGCGAATCAGACCCTAATAGCCTCACTGAGGCTGTTGCCTAGCTTGGCAATGGAACGTCTGCAACAAAATTGCCTAGCTCTGAGAACACATCAACATTCTCATTCACACCCCGAGCTACAGGTAATCTTAATAATTTCCAAATACACGAGCCATGGAAGTTCTTCCTTGGGGATAATTGAATAGGTTCACACGCAGTCCAGGCACTTTCCAAGTGCCTATGAGCCAGTTCGTGGACTTCCCTACTAGGTACATGGACAACAAAATACCATCTACTTTAAGCCTGGATTTCGCTAACTCCCTCGACTTCGTGACTGACGTTTCATACGGTGCACCTCTAGGGTCCAGCGATCACGCATGCATATCCTTTCATGGGCTATTTCAAGGCACCAACAGACCGCTCTTGAATTACTTCGGAATATTTGGAGGGCGGACATTAGAGCAATGCGAGCTAAGGCTTCAGTTCCGAACTGTAAATGCCTGATGGCTGACTCTGTCTAGTTTGCCTGTGATAAATTTAAGGCATACCTTACGGAGGTTTCCACTCCTTATATTCCACTCATGAGAAAAAGTGGGTTACGGGCATAGCCTCCATGGATAGATACCACAGGCAACTACCTACTCAATAAGCTGCCTGGATGCTTGCGAACTTACCAAGCCGCTCCAACAGCCAGTACCTATGCCAGTTATCGACAGATTAGAAATAAATATAAGCAACATCACAGAACTGTTCGTCTCCAGTACGAGCACCGTTCAGCGGACTCGGCCGCAGCTAATCCCAAGAAGTATTCTGCGTCCGTTAAAAGACGCAGCGAGGCAAAACGGTCTATACCAGCGTTATTGCAAGCAGACGGGACCCATGCGCAAACTGACTATGACGGCTCTTTTACCCTTAATGGTCAGTATACTGGGGTCTTCGCTCGGGAGACCACTTTACCACAAGTAGAATTGCTTTCAAGATTTCCCAAGGAAATTGTTTAGCTGAGTTTAACATAACGGCAAATCAGGTCTTCGAGCTACTGCAAGGCAGCAATTCCTCTAAAGCTTCCGGTCCTGATTCAATTCATCCGAAGCTGTTGCATGAATTGTTAACTGAGCGCGTTTTCAATATCGCTTGATAGCTGCATCCTACCTTCAGAATGGAAGGAAGCAAGCATCTGTCCGACTTTTAAGGGCGGTGGTAGCGTTCTACCTGCGAAATACCGGCCTGTCGGTTTGACAAGCGTATTTGTCAAGTTGTTTGAAAAGCTATAAGTGATTCCTTGGTGAAGCACCTAAATAGATTCAACCTTCCCAGCTTTGCGCAACATGTGTTAGATCTTCACATTTTCTCGTTGTTCCGAATTAAACACCCAAAACTTTCTCGGCAAAATATCTAGCGCTGCGGAAGAAAAATCAAAACTCCGACGAGTGTTTGAATAAACACTTGAAACCAACTTTGACTATTGTCAAATTTTCTCTGATCCAAGATATCATGGATCGATTAAATTGGTACTGGCCAAAGCGGCTTTGGCGCTTACTGGTAATTTTGCGGTTGTTCCCAGTTTTAATCCCGGTTGCACCCTGTTTTTGCCTTTATATTGTGGTCGTTTTCCTATTGTATACGTGTTGTAATTCTAATCTGTTTTCCACATGATCATGGCTGTCTCGCTAAACACCGAGACGGATGGACCTATGGGGTCCTCGTTTGATGAGTCTACTCCAGCTTACGGACAGGTTAACTGTTCAGCGCCAGTAACAGATGCATCTGGTGGTATGCTGTGTGACGTCTGCTGCCGCTGGTATCATGAAAGCTGTACCGGCCTACAAGCTGACCAGTACAAAATGCTATCATCAAGCGTCCACTTTTCAGCTGCGCTGAATGCTGCGCTAAAAGATCGACGCGCCTGGCTGTCACCGGTGCTAAACTTTCAGCGTTTGCTTCAAGGTTGGCAGATGTTGAGTTGGCCATAGCTAAACTCGCCTCTATTGCGTCGCTCGATACGAAAATGGATTTGATTTTAAAATCCCTAAATATTTCGTTTGAAGACACTGCAATAGCCGGCAACATTGCTGACGATCCATCCACTGGAGTCTGTCACTCGGTCATAAAGTCGCACATTCTACCGGCCAATCCAGGTAGCATTGCTGGCGGTCCTCATGATCCGATCAAAGTGAAGAAAAATAGGGTGCGGAAATACCAAAAGCCCTCTGCTAAACCCAGAGAAATAGTTGCCACGGCATCGAAAGAGATGCCGTCTTTGACAGTCATAAAGTCGTCTGACGATTGCACACAGAACTTTCCACAGACGCTGACTGTCTCGGCCGCCAGTGAACCAGCCTGTTCTGACGAAATGCTGGTAACTGCTCAATGCGATACAAAGTCAACGGCCCCTGCTCCAGTGAGCCAAAAGAAGAAGCGGACAAGATCTGCTCGTAAATCTTCGAAGGGGCTTGAAGACCCAGGAACCAGTAAGACGCCGGCAATAGAGCGGAAAACCTACGCTACCGTTGCTTCGGCGTCGTTTGGGAAGCCAGGGACAGTCCCACCGCCAGTGGTGAAAACAGCTGGTATAGGTGTCGACTCCAAGGCACGTGGAGTAAACACTCCCCGTCGTGCCGACTCTTTCACGCATAGTAGCGTTATATTCCGTAACGTTACTGAATCTGAGGCCGTTCTCCCAAGGGAACGCATCTTGGATGACATCAAGTGGCTGAAACTGTGTGTCAGCAAGCTGCTTCCACCTAGTTTCCCTGGTGTCACTGTCAGAAAGCTGACCAGATTGGGGAACGTTCCTATCGCTACGCCAAATCCACGACCCCGACTACTTCGCGTAGTCCTTTCTACCCCGGAGGAACGCAAATCGTTACTGCGATTTGCATTGAAACTTAAGGTTAGTGGTGTCAGCGTTCAGCCGGACCTACCACTGGCAGATAGGTTGAAGTTAAAGGAGGCTATCAAAGACCTCAAAACTAGACGGGCGGCTGGTGAGCAAGGCCTCCGTCTGGTGGGTTTTCAGGTGGTCAGCCGGAAGTTACTTTCCGCCCTATCAGAACCAATCCTGATGGCGCACGACCCAGGGATGGTCGTGCCGACTTCCTTGAGGTAGTACTTAGCAACGTGCGTAGCCTAAGGAACAAGGTGCACGAGTTGGGTCTACTTGTAGACAAATCTCGTCCCGACATACTTGCTTTCACTGAGACGTGGTTGTCTCCGGATATCACGGACGGTGAGGTATATTTACCTGGCTACGCGCTGCTTAGAACAGATCGCTCCGTTGGTCGCCAAGGCGGAGGCGTTGTACTGTATGTGAGCTGTAACTTAGATGTGTTGAGGACTTGCACATTCCAGTCGTCGGATCAGACTGTTGAAGCCCTATCGGCTGTTTTGTGCACTTCCTCTACCCAGTTTACAGTTATAGTGATATACAGAAGTCCTGGAAGTTCCTCCAGGGGGATACTTGACTTTATTCGCACTCAGTCTGCGAATAAGTGTTTAGTTCTAGGGGATTTCAACCTCCCGGAAGTCTGTTGGGCCGATCTTTCTTGCAATTCGGCATTAGGAACATTCGGTGCAGACTTCCTTGAACTGACTCTCCAAGTGCCTTTGCACCAGTTCGTTGACTTTCCCACTAGGTATATGGACAACCAAATACCATCTACTTTGGATTTGGTTTTCGCTAAGTCCCTGGACTTCGTGACTGACGTTTCATGCGGTGCACCTCTAGGGTCCAGCGATCACGCATGCATATCCTTTCAATGTGCTCTTTCAAGGCACCAAGAGACCGCTGTTGAATTACTTCCGAATATTTGGCGGGCGGACTTTAGTGCAATGCGAACTAAGGCTTCAGTTCTGAACTGTGAGATCTCGATGGCTGACTCTGTCCAGTTAGCCTGGGATAAATTTAAGGCATACCTTACGGAGGTTTCCGCTCCCTATATTCCACTCATTACGAAAAGTGGGTTAAGGGCACTGCCTCCATGGATAGATACCACAGGCAAGTACCTACTCAAGAAACGGTCTAGATGCTGGCGAACCTACCAAGCAGCTCCATCAGCCAGTACCTATGATAGTTATCGAGAGAATAGAAATAAATGTAAGCAACATCTCAGAACTGCTCGTCTCCGATACGAGCAGGGTTTAGCGGACTCGGCCGCAGCTAATCCCAAGAAGTTTTTGCTTACGTTAAAAGACGCAGCGGGGCAAAACTGTCTATACCAGCTTTATTGCGAGCAGACGGGACCCGTGCGCAAACTGACTATGACAAGGCTTGTATACTGAGTGATCAGTATACTGCGGTCTTTGCTCGGGAGACCTCTTTACCACAGGTTGAATTGGTTTTAAGAGTTCCAGAGGATTCTTGCTTAGCTGAATTTAGCATACCGGAGACTCAGGTCTTCGAGCTACTGCAAGGCAGCAATTCCTCTAAAGCTTCCGGTCTTGATTCAATTCATCCGAAGCTGTTGCATGAACTGCCCACTGAGCTGAGTGGTCCGCTCACTTGCGTATTTTTAATATCGCTGGACAGCTGCAGCCTACCTTCGGAATGGAAGGAGGCAATCATCTCTCCGATTTTTAAGGCCGGTGACAGCGCTCTAACCGCGAACTACCGGCCTGTCAGTTTGACAAGCGTAGTAGTCAAGTTGTTCGAGATGATAAGGGATTCAGTGGAGAACCACCTGAATCGATTCAACATTCTCCGTGTCGCACAACATGGATTCCGCAAAGGATTTTCATGTCAGACTAAGTTACTTGCAGCTGGTGAAAGCTGGGCCGAAGCGATAGACAGTGGCCACGATGTAGACGTGTTATTCGTAGATTTTTCGAAAGCTTTTGACACTGTTCCACATCTTCGGCTCTCACTAAAGTTGAGATCTTACGGGATATCTGGTCGCGCCCATCAATGAGTGTCTGCCTCCCTTGAGGGGAGGGAACAATGCATACGAGTGGGGCGTAGCCTTTCGCTCAGGAAAGCTGTTCTTAGTGGCTTCCCGCAGGGCTCGGTATTGGGGCCATTGTTGTTCACGACCTATGTAAACAAATTGCAGGGAGAGCTAGGAGTCTCATCACTAATGTTTGCTGACGACCTTAAGCTCTGAAATATTGTGGATATCCTGGGGGGTCCTGAGGCAATTCGGCGTGCCTTGGATAGGCACTGGGAATTGTCCACCTAATGGTTGATGCCCATAAATAATGCGAAGTGCTCTGTTCTCCGAAACGGAGCTGCAAATCATCCCACCTGATATGTTGTCGGCGGTGGTGAACTCCCTGTTGTCACTCAGCAGGTTGATTTAGGAGTCGTACACGCATCAGCACTTCATTCTGGAGACAACTGGAAGAAGGCTGCTTGTCGAGGGTTTCGTATGATGTGGTTTATCCGCCGCTCTTTCGGAATCTTAACGGCCAAGTTGTTTGTGAAGCTATTTTCGGCATTCGTCCGACCCCACCTGGAATATTGTATGCAGGCTTGTTCACCATGTCTTAACCGAGAGAAAATGGACTTGGAGAGGGTGCTACGTGTTGGCAGTCGGTTAACGCAGGGTCTACGGGGACAGACGTATCCTGAACGCTTGCACAGTTTGGGTGTTTACTCCATGCACTACCGAAGGATAAGAGGGGACCTGATTCTCACTTATCGTATTCTGACGGGTAAGATTGGCTCGGACTTGTCAGGGCTTTTTAGTCCCGCTACGTTACCTAGTCTCCGCGGTCACCCACTGAAACTGCATAAACCACGGTCTGATAGGATTTGGACGGAAACTCGTCTACCGCGCCAAATTATAGATCGCTGGAATTCGCTTCCAGATCACGTGGTTAGGGAACCTACGGTTAAGGGTTTTGCGCGCCAGCTCGATGCTCTTGGGTGGCAACAGCAAACCTTTCCTTTTTCCTATATGACTCACCTTCACATTTCAGTTCTTTTTTATTGACTCAAATATCTTGGTATTCCACTTGCTTCGCTCTTACCACTTTCTCTTTTGCCTCCTGCGTTTACTTTTTCCCTTTCTTACTTCACGTAACCGACCCGGCTGGGACTGCTAGGGCAGGATACGTGGGCATTAATTGGTTGGACAGGGTGTGATGCGGTCTTTGTTTTAGGTCCATCAGTATTTCAAAGTTCGCCAACACCTGGTTCAACGACCCGCCGAAGAAGGAACACTCACGGGATAATCCTATCGTTCCAGTCCCGCTTGAACTTGAACTTGAATTTGACCTTGTGCCGGTCTCTCGCTGCGGATAGCGTTGTCCTGTACTGCAGGGCTCTCGGTTGACGAGTATCTTTTCGTGCTACCGCTGGTTTGCGTCTTCTATCATTTCCCAGTGGCTTCCAAATGTGTTTCCTGTGGTAAGGTTCTCACTCCCCAATCGAAGGCCGTACAGTGCTCTTTGTGTGAGGGTTGGATTCATGCTACTTGCCCTGGTCTCTGTCCGGACCTATATGGATATCTACAACGAACACCGTCTCAAACTATCGCTTTCTTTTGTGACTCATGCAGAGAAACAACCAGTGACAGACGTCTACTTGCCGGTTTACCAGCGCTTAGTCCACGTTTCTCTCATCTTCACACTGCGTTGCTTGCTCCGTTATCATCATTACACGTTAGCTAGGGGTAGAAAACACAGCTATTGTGCCGCAATACAAAAGACAAGAAAAGGTAAGCAAACAGTGGCACGCCCACTGAGTCCTCAGTGACCGACGGACATCGTTCCGGAGTGCTAACAGCTGGCTGCCGTAGAAGTCATATTATGCCTAACAAGTGAGATCGTGATTAGATGGGGAGGCTAAGCAAGATTGGATGAACAAAGGAACTCACAACATAAACGCCATTGGGGCCGGTTCCAAGCCGGATCAGCATGTATGTCCAACCAAACATGTTCACTGTCCTTAGGACCCCAACCAGGTAGTCGGGATGCACCAACCGAGGCCAACTTCGAAGTGAGAGTTTTCATTTCTTTCGACCAAGTCATCACTTGGCCTCCCCTCCTCCTCTTCCAACCGCACCCACAACGCGCACACAAT
>OX104069.1:21713042-21812714 GCA_944474145.2 Dicrocoelium dendriticum
GATACTGCCATGGCGCGCAGCCTAGCCAAGAGGAAGATTAGGATCCTCAACCAAAACCCTTGGCTCAAAAGCCTGCCTGCAAGGCAGGGGGAGATGGCAATGATTTGGTTTCACAGAAATCGACGCCATCGCCTTTCGAACCCCACATGTGGAGGACCAGGAGACTGTTTGTCAGACCTCTAACCATTGACCAAACTGGTAGAAGTAAAATTCAAGTTGTCCAGATACACCACGCAGTATAGCTCAGTGGGTCAAAGAGGTACGCAAATCGTCGCACCACGTTGAGATCCAGTCTCGTCTCGACGGGCGACATAATTGTATTGGTTAACAGATTCATTGTTCTGTCATTGGACGAGATACTGCCTGGTTGTCCAAGCAGAGGTAGGGAGTTGTCTTGGTCGACACAACCCCGTGCCTTTGGCTGAATAGCCTATTCGCAAGACAGCCGAGGGGATTCATGGAATCGCGCCCACTGAGATCCGATGCCCGATTTCTCAGTTCATTTGGTCGCTTGACAAACAGGGGCCCAATTCTTTCCACAATTTCAGAATCGGATCCCTTGAATCCAATGCTCCACCCGAGTGAACCAAGGGGCAGTGACTTGATTTAGTAGCGAGTCACATCCGCCACAGCGCAATACAGTTAAACAAATATTTGTCAGTCGAAAGCCCACTAATTCCTATAGCGCTGCGGCCGATTTATTAGCAGTAACTGTTGATTCCAACATCCATTCCGTTTAACTAGATAAGGCCTTGTACTTTCATGTGCTATGTATATTTATATTTATGTGTACGAATTATATATATATATATGTATTGTATTTTATATTTCATCACGTTTTTGCCTTCTCTAGTAAATAACACCTATGAGCGAACTTCCATATGTTCCACAACTGTGCACTCGGGAATGGATGGCGTATATGCAATAATAATTTCTTCCCACCCATCTGTTTCGTTTACTCGCAAAGTGGGTTATGTTGCATAATTCCTCACGTACATCACGTTTGGTGCGTTGCTGAGCAATCTGAGATTTGCAGCCAGGTGCACTCCTCCTCTTCAATGTATATCCTACTCAAGTACGCCGCACAACCTTGTTTCTCCTCCCTTAGTGACCAGAACACTATCAGTTACTTCATAACAACCACCTAGAGTGCATAACGTCTTCGACGTAGTAGTATTACTGCAACGCTTGGTGTCGCTTTGTACTGTCTTCAGTCGATTTGGAATCAATTCGCATCTGTCGCCGCGTTTCCTCTCCTTTGTTGCTGTTGGTAATATGACGGTATTTTTATCTCAGAGATGCGGCCCCACGGATGCGAGCGTTGCGGCAAATGTTTCTCTACGAAGTTTGCGTTGAGAGGACATTTTAACTCCGTGCATTTGAGTGAGTACTCGTTTGGCAGTGTTCAATGTTTCTTGCTATTCCAGCTACCTCGGCAGTGCTTCTGTTTGTTTTCCTCAATATACTACCGATTCGCGCTGTTTCTCTCATGGTGCTATGCATTGGAGATGACTTTTCTGACCATGTTTATACCCAATTTTATCTCGTTTCGTTAGTCGCTTCAGAGAACACAAATACTGAATGAGCCAGAGCGCTACACCCTGACAAGCGGTCACCATGCTGCTTTTCCAACCCTCTTGCCAAGCTCCGCAGGCACATGTTCACGTACACAGTCAATCTGGGCTATCAGTGTTTCGAGTAATTTTGATCTTCTGCCATGATCGATCCTTACTATCTTGTGGCGTCATTGATTTCATGCTCCGCTGTGTTTCGTGGGAAGGGCACGCCGAACAGTTTGGCGTGTCATCCCGAGCCAGAGCATCAATTGTCTGTCATTGTGTTTGCTATGGTTAGCGCCCATGTGAGCTGGATGGTCGCATTTTGGCATGTGTCTACGAAGCAGTAGTTTAATCGGAATGCGATTGCCCTTATTGAACAAGCCAACGCAGAAAGTGAGTTCATCTTGAAACTGAAAGAGTGTCGATTTCGTTGGGATCTGCTTCTAACTCATCAACCACACTTTCGGGATCGCTTCTCTCGACTACGTCAACAGCGTGTCCTCCTTTGTGTGGACCTCGTGTTTCGAGTTACCTTTCTCAACTGCCACATGTTGCACCAAGTTGTAGTTTTGACCTACTTCTGATGGTGTTCGGTTGATAGAGTAGGTCTGTTGACATAGTGACACTTGCATACAACTGGCGTTGCATTGGTCTGTCACCTCTTCTGTCAGACTTGTGTAGAAATACTTGTTTCTTTTCTTGCGACACTGCCAGTTACTTGTCTTTCGTGGGATGTTGACTCGTCATAAGTATGCGTTCTAATGATCGATTAACGGCAGCGCGCAATCTGTTTCCGTTTTCCACACTTATTCTTTTACTGTGTCGTAGACTGTTCCTAGCACAATGAGGTTGGACCTTACCGTGGTGCGATGGTTTGTGTGCCTCAGCGATCCATTGAGCTATGCTGGGTCGTGTTTTTTGCACCTTCAGATTGGTCAATGGTTAGAGGTCAGACAAAATCAGCCTCCTGGTCTTCCAGATTGGGGTTGGAATGAGGTGACTCCTTATTCCTCAAAACGGACTTCTTGTAGCCAACCTCAAACCCGCTGCTTTGCGGTCAGGTTTTTGAACCAAAGGCTTTGGGTGAGAACCCTAATCGTTCTCCTGTCTAGGCCTGGGCAACCTGCCAGTATTCTGCTCACGCAATACAGTGAGCCTTTCCTCCAACAATTTCTTGAGGCTCTGGTTCTCGCAGAGGATAATAAACGGCGCCTTATCTGCTGCATCGAGCAGGGTGGATAGGGGTTTGGATGCTACTGCTCAAGCATTCCCCTTTCTTATTCCCACTCTTACGCTTTTTCTCTCTTACCGTCCCGTTCCAGCCTCACTTCTATCCCCCCTGTTTTCAACTCCCAATTCTTGGCCCTCCCCCACCTTGCTTTGCTAAGCTTTTACCTTCTACTTTCAACTCACATGTGAACGCGGAGCGTCATTCCTGTCCTGTCAACAAGCCAATGTCTGACCAAGCGGCCAAGCCTACTTCATCGACTTCCATTTGGAGCCTTCGATCATCCTTCAGATTGGCATGCCTCAATGTACGCACATTGCTACAGATCTGTCAATAGGCAGCACTTGCCCGAACATTAGAGACCCTCTCCATAGAGATCTGCTGCTTATCGGAAACCCACCTGCAAGACTCGAGCTCTACGCTCACTTTGCGATCCGTTGCAGGTGACACCAGCAGCACTTTCTCATTGCGTCTATCCGGTGACGACGCAGCTTCGAGCATCGACCAAGCCGGTGTTGGTATTGCCCTGAGTCCACGAGCTGAAGCTGTTCTGGTTGACTGAATTCCAATCAGTATCCGGATGTATGCGGTCCGATTGGCTGGCTCGTTCAAAGCTTCAAAGTCGCGCTGGACTAACAGGTGTCTATTCGTCATCGCTGCCTATGCACCGACAAACTCTAGTGACGACTTCTATCACCAATTGAACGAGCTCTTTCGTCACAGAAGGGGTTCGGACACTGTTGTACTGGCTGGGTATCTGAACGCTCAAGTAGGAAAATTATCCACTGATGAACTGCCTCAGGGCGGCCAACAAGGTGTAGGCTCCCGTACTGATAACGGTGAGCGGTTACTTCATTTGTATGAGGATGCTCGCTTATTTCTTACGAGGACCAATTTCCGACACAGCACCCGCCAGAGGGTGACTTGGCGTCCACCAGCCTCGAACCACCTATAGACGCAAATCGATGACATTGCGATAAGCTACGGATGGAGTGGTTGCGTCCAGAACTGTCATTCGATTTGGAGCACAGGTGTGGACACCGACCATGCACTTGTATGTGCTGGCCTGCGGATACGTTTTGGTCGATGCCCAAGACGACGTTGTGAGCGCATTGACACCAGCCAACTGGCGAAGCCAGCTATTCTGAATGCCTATCAAAGTACGCTGTCATGCGAGTTGAGTAAGCGCTCACTGGATGAAGTTGAAGCTCACTAGTCTCATATTCACCAATCCTTACTAGCAGCAGGAAAATCCTCATGTGGTAAGTCTAATCGCCAACATGGACATTGGGTCTCTTCGCAATCTCTGGAACTTATCGATGCTCGCCGGCATATTCCGGCTGGAAGCAAACACAATGAAACTCGCAAAGAGCTCCGGGCAAAACTCCGTGCTAGCCTGAAGAGAGACCGCGAATGCTGGTGGTCTCATCGTGCTTCAAAGATGGAAATGGCCGCTGCCCTTGGTAACCATCGAAAGTTATTCCGTCTGATACGGGAAACGGGCAGCAGGAGATCTGGTGTTAGTGAAACTATACGTGACGAGAGTGGACAGCCTATCCACAACTTGTCAAAACGCTTGGAGTGTTGGGCTGAGCATTTCGAAAGCCAATTTAATCGGTCGGAATTGTTCGATTTCACGCCGGCCACTGGTCGCCGCGCTCTCTGGACTGTCGCTTTAGATCCACCCTCTCGCTCAGAAGTCGAACGTGAGGTCGCTCTGTTGAAGTTAAATAAAGCCGCGGGACCAGATGCTCTACCTCCAGCCCTCTTCAAATTCGGGGGACCTGCTCTTGTGGATGATTTATACTAGTTACTAGTGAAACTGGGAGCACGAAACTGTCCCAACCGACTTTAGCCGCTCCGTTATAGTCCCTATTTTCAAGGGAGGCTCACGATCGGAATGCGCCAACCATAGAGAAATCTGTCTGATCTCCACCGCCTCCAAATTGCTTGCCTCTGTCATCCTTCACAGACTGACTGCCACTTGTGAAAGCCGTATTCGTGAAGACCAAGCCGTTTCGTCGAGGTCGTGGCTGCATTGACCACATCTTCACTTTGCTTCAGTTGTTGGAGCACTGTCACACATATTGGCGACCCACCGTAGTTGCATTCCTCAATACCAAAGGTGCATTCGATTCGGTGGATAGATGTGCACTTTGGAACTGTGTACTCAGGATAGGTGTGCCTGCGAAATATGTAACTATTATCCGATCATTAAACGCGCGTAGCTCAGTCAGTGTGAGTGCTTACAACAAGCTATCGTCGCCCTTTAATATCTCCATCGGTATGAGACAAGGATGCCCGCTGTCACCTTTCCTCTTCAACTTTGCTGTTGACGAAGTCATGGAAATCGCGTTCACAGGACACGACTTAGGTGTAGATCTGCTCCCAAGAGAACGACTTCTTGACTTAAAGTATGCTGACGATATTGCCCTAATTTGTGATAGCTGGCAAATGTGCAAAGCGGCATTGGAGAGGTTAGCACTGGCAGTCCGTCACTTCGAGCTTTGCTTTGTACCTTCGAAGTGCAAAGCGTTCCTCCAAGATTGGCCTGGACCGCCTCTTTCACTGACCCTTGGTGGTGATCAGCTAGAAATCGTTCAAAAATTCAACTACCTGGGAAGTTGTATCAGCGCCCTTGGGATTGAAGATGAGATCTCGAACCGTATAGCAAAAGCTCGAAGTGTTTTGCTATTCTTCGCCACCTATGGCGGCGGCGTGACATCACTCCTGCCCTGAAGGGCACAGTGTACAGTGCAGCGGTACGTTCGACCCTACTGTACGGTTGTGAAACCTGGCCCCTTAGATCAGCGGACATAAAGAGGCTAGTTACGTTCGAGCACCGGTGCCTTCGCTATTTAGCTCACATCTGGTGGGAACACCGCGTGAGCAACGAGCGTGTTCGATGCCTTGTTTACGGCATAGGAAAAAGAAGTGAACCGCTCAGCACCGTTATTTCACGCACCAGGCTCCGATGGCTGAGCTACGTGTTACGCATGCCAGCCCACCGACTCCCGCGACGTGCGTTGTTTTCGCGGCGGGGGTGTGGATGAAAGAAGAGGAGAGATGGCCAATCGATTACTTTGTCGAGAGGAATGAAGGCCCTCACTTCGAAGCCGGTCTCGCTTGGAGCGTCTCGGCTGCCTGGTTTGGGTCCGAAAGACGATGAACACGTTTGGCTGGGTACACTTGTTATGGCTAGGAGCTGACCTCAGTGGGGTTCGTGCTATGAGTTTCTTTGTCCCACCCCATCCCTCTTAGCCTCCCGCTCTAGCCACAATCTCATTATCTAGCATTTTCTAATTTTGCATAGGAAATTTCTTTTTTTGCTGTATAGTAGCCGACAGATAGCTTACCGGAGCGATGCCCATCCGTTATCGGCAGCTGAGCTGACTTGTACCTGTTGCATTTCATTCCCCTTTTTCTCATAGGTATTGCGGCATACTAGCTGAGGTGTTTCCCTCCTTTGGGTAATGTGTATAGTGTGTGTGTGTGTGTGTGTGTGTGTGTGTGAGTAGGCTGTTCACCTCGTGCCTTAACCCAACTAGGCACACACGCAGAGATCCGTACATCGTGTTGATGCAGGTTATCGGAAGGGCGTTTCCTTCGAGGGCACATCCACTGTTTACCTGACAGCACCCTGTTCCCACATGCTATCTGTCTGTTTAACTGTTCTTAGTGAACAAGAAGTTAAGCCGAGCTTTACGCCACCGGACTTGTTCCCGGAAACGCCTACATTGTGAAGTTAGCTGTGAATAAACCTTGACTGTTCTCTGGCGAGATGAATTAGCTGTCAGGGACCGCCTCCTTGAACGTGGTGCTCCTAGGCTGGTCACCTATTTCCTCATTACATACCACAAGTACTCGTAAGACGCTGTGTGAAAGCTAATGTGATCGGCTATAGGGTCACTGATCACTCACTTCTGCTTGCAGAACTGAATACTTCTCGGAGGGCGGATGTACAGCGTCGATAGCCACCGGTTTCTACGAAGGCATATGAGCCATCTGGCTGTCGACGGCCTCGTGTTCTCCGAGGTTTTGGTGGTCCAGCGAATTTCTCTTGGCGTCCGTGCTTCCTTACTCGAGTTCCATGGACATTTGTTTCTACTAACAAGTTGTTGAATGGAAAAAGAAAACCCATTGATTGATCAGAAGTCTGTGTAAGCGAACATATGTTTTCGGTAATTCTTCATCAGGCTTGTACAATTACATGAAATGCAAACTTTTAGTATACAGACCCAACGGGTCGTCAGTCAATCAAATTGATCTTAGTGCGCTGTGACACACCTTCGGTTAGGTTACAGTTGTATTCGTACGTGCGTACAGGTCAACTGCAGTTCATCCTGGCCAAGGTAGGCTCAACGCGTGAGTGAACCGTTTCTGCGTGCACAGTGCTGGTCCGTACAGCCGAATGGCGATGGCTTCTGCGGCGTCTAATATCCGCTTACGGAAATACCTTTATCGATTTTCCGGGGCCTGATAGATTACTTTGAACGAGTCAGCCAACTTGGTGGCGTGACCCGTATCCGCAAGATGCGTGGCGATGGCAGAGTTGGTGACCTTTCGGCCTCCATTTCCGAGCCAGGCCGGATGGTGTTCCTTCACCCTTTCGGATAAGCGTCTTGTCGTACGATCATCATATCCTGCCTCACAGGAACAGGTAAATGAGTATACACACATTGATTTGGTGTGGACAGGCAGCTTATCCTTGAGGTTTAGTCTCACCATTGGGCTGCTGGTGAACCGGATTTGCAACCTCGCCGCTGGGAAGGTATTCCTGAGTGTGGACGTGAGACGGCGGGATAGATTCTCGGACACTATTTCCCCTTTGTAAGGCAGTTGTAGGAAGATAGGTTTCCGTTCCGCAGAAACGGTTCACTCACGCGTTGAGCCTACCTTGGCCAGGATGAACTGCAGTTGACCTGTACGCACGTACGAATACAACTGTAACCTAACCGAAGGTGTGTCACAGCGCACTAAGATCAATTTGATTGACTGACGACCCGTTGGGTCTGTATACTAAAAGTTTGCATTTCATGTAATTGTACAAGCCTGATGAAGAATTACCGATAACAAGTTGTTGTTGTCAGCTCCAAATGGTATGCTGTCTTGTGGGTTAAGCCTTTACTACCAAAGACTTCGGGTGGCGTTCCCTCCTAGTCCACTATGTTCCTCGGCCTGGGCAGCCTGGAAGCTACTTACCAACACAACTTGTTGGATCGCTATTTCGACAACTCCGCTCCCTCTCCCTGCTCTTATACAGTGGTACCCTGGGATGGGGTGTTGGCGGTGCATCATTCGATATTGCGCTCTTTCTCATCACCGTTCAGCCACCTCCTCGTGGTGCCAGCTGGGTGGTTTGGGATTTTCCTGTTCCAGCAAATGGTTCGGCGGCAGTGTTCCAGGACGTGGTGGGTTTTCGCCTGGCAAGCGTTCTCCCTATAAAAAGCCACATATGTCCGTTTAACAACACTGTGACGTGGCGGACGTGACTCGCCACTAAATAAAGTCACTGCCCCTTGCTTCATCTTGGCGAAGCATTGTATTCCAGCAAGTTTATGCTGTACTTCTGGGGAGCATTGGGCCCCTGTTTGACAAAGGAACAAACGAAAGGCGTATGAACTGAGCAATCAGTCACCGGCTCCCAATGGGCGCGATTCCCTGAATTCGCTCCGCTGCCTTGCGGGCAGGCTATTCAGCCAAAGGCTCGGTGTGGTGTCCCCTAAGTCAACACCCTACTTCGGCTTGGGCAACCGAGTAGTATCTCGCCCTCTGAGGAAACCATGGACATTGTTGTGTTGTGTTTTATTTTACTGTTTCTGTACCTTCGTTTGAATCCCATGGTTTCTGATGGCATTATGTCTGTTAACAGACTTTTGCAAATAAATACCCATCCTCGTTAGTTTCCGTTTCTGAGTTCACAACACGGTGTGGCCTTGAGCGATTTTTCTCACTTTACTGATCAGGATTTTAGGTCCTAGGGTGCGCCACCAAATAGTATTAACAAGCCCTCTCGGGTGCCAGTTTCCAGTTCGGACTGCAACTGTTAACGTTCGGACGCTGATGCAGATCGGATCACAGACAACCTTTGCTCTTGTGCTAGTGAATTTGCCACTGTTGTCTGGTGCCTCACTGAAACCAGATTACCGCACCCTAACAGGTCGCGACGACCAGTTTCACCATTTTTGTTTTCTGCTGGAATTTTCACACTGTGCTTATCCGGAGACCCAACAGCCGAAGGCACTATTCTTGCTGGCGTGGCGATTGCGTTGAGCCTGCACTACTAGGCTGGATCCCTGTCAACATTCGTCTCTGCGCTTTCCAACTTCAACCCTCCGTGCGTTATCCAGCCACGGAGCCAGCAAACGTTAATTGTTCACTGTGTGCGCTCCCACAGACTGCATCCCCGAGTCAATAAATGTTGCGTTCTACCGTCAATTCTCAGAAGTTCTCCGAAAGTGTGCCGTACGGCGAGAAATCGTAGTGCTTCCAAGGGACTTAAACGCGCAGGTCTGCAGACTTGAGGTTGAAGAGCGTGCACTCGATGCTCAACATGCTGATGGTACTCCCAGAACAGGCAACGATGATAGTCAACTCCAACCTTGGTACTATTCCCTGTATAGGGTATCATCGCAGTAAGACTTCAGCCGAGTAGCTAAGTTAGTCACTTCTCTGAAGGCTTCCTCTTGTCAGCCACCTGTTAAATTTCACCGACAGACTCACAGCATCCAGATTGCATCGTGATTCGAGTAAGCCGTAAGTAATGCATCTACGCAAGTTTGATGATTGGCAAGCGGAACTTACGGTTCCATTCGTATCCGCTTGCCGATATCATAATGCTTAATCATCTTGACCAGTTCAACTGACATTGACGGAATGGTCAGATCTGGTTAGGTCAGATCTTCAGTGACGAAACAGGCGTTCGCCTAATGAGCATCCTGTTTCGTGTGCCGGTAAGCAAACCACGGCTCCCGGCATTTCGACATTAAAGCTTCTTCAATTTGCAAAGATAGAAAAAGTGCAAGGGGACCTCTCATATCTTCATGGGTCGTTTAGTGAAATCATATTGACCACAGGATATTTTGTACTAATTGCAATCCCCTAATCTCAGTGCAATTTCGGAAACAGAGTAGACTAATGCATATCTAGGCCTCTTTTAATGGCTCCTATAGTATTATCTTCCATGTCTGCAGGGGGAAGTAAATTCCAACTACGTATTACGCGTTTAGCGAAAAATTCGCCCGGATATCCAGTCTGAACCTATGCGTCTTGAGCTTCAGATGGTGTCCTCTCAGATGGTCCGATGTAGCTAGTTCAAAGAAATCGGTAGGCTTAATGCGATTGAGACCCTTCACAAGTTAAAACGTTTTTATCAGGTCACTCTTTAGTCTGCGTCGTTCAAATGAGAATAAGCCTAAACAATCCAGGCGATCAACATACGACTTTTCACACTGGCTTTCAACTCTTTTGGTGGCCAGTCTTTCACCTCCTCAAACGAGCGTCATCCCTTCGAAAGTACCGTATCCAAGCCTGAACACAATACTCCAACTGTGGCCGAACCACCGCTTTCGATAAAAGGAGAAAGACCTCAGCTTTACTGTTACACAACGCTCTCCTGAGGCGAAAAAGTTCCTACCACACTCTGTTAGCAGCATGTTAGCACTGCGCCAAAGGCCTAAAGCTATCCACCATAACAATGCCCAAGTCTCTCGTCTTGTCTGCACGCTGCAATGTCAGGGACCCAGTGGATGTTTACACCGTAATCCCAACGTTAGTTGATGAAAACAACCAATATTTGTTAGCTTTCAATGAAAAGTCCCATGATTCAGACCACTTTGCCATGGCTCCCATATTTTACGACAACGTATCCCTACTTCCTCTGCTGATAAGCTTTGCGTCGTCCGCAAAAACATAACAAAGGTGGAGCTACATCATTTATAAACATAAAAAACAACAACAGCACTAGCACTAAACCCTGGGGGAACCCGCTATGAGCAGTGCCCATGCTAGATTCGGCCTCACCAATTCTGGCACTGAATGTTCTGCCACAGGGGAAATCCGACAACCAAGTCATCAGTTTGGGATGCAACCTAAACAAAGTCAGCTTCTCAATTAAAAAACGATGATTATCCTAGTTAAATGCTTTACTGAAGTCTAGGTAGCAGACCTCCACTAGAAACCCGATATCGAGGCGTCGAGTTATTTTTTTAAAGACACACATGATTTATTTCTAATGAAGCCATGCTGTTCCGCGCTCCAATCAAATTGTTAACAACTAGGTGTTCAGAAATTCGGTATCTACTATGTTTCTCCACACACTTACGTAGAATACTTGTCAGGCTGCTTGATCTATAGTTGAGTGGCGCAGACTTGGAGTCCCCCTTATGAATTGCCACACAACATTCGCCTATTTCCAAACATGTGGTAACTTACCTTCTCGAAGAGAACAGTTTAAGAGGTCCAAAGTGGGATACTGTAGAATATCAATGAGCGGTTTAACCATCGCTGAGTGAACATTGTCAGGGCCTGCCGATTTATAGGGGTTTAAGCCAGCCAGCATCTCAACTACCTGTGATACAGTTATTACAACCTCCTACACTTCAATGTCACATGAGAAGTGTGACTGCGATGGATTTGCACAGCCACCGTGCTGAAAGACACACAGTAACACCGCCTTAACTGCATCGTCCACAATCTCACTACTCAGGTTACCAATCTCCTCCCTCCAAGAAGCTTTTGACTGCGCATACCTGTGATACAACTCCGGGCTTTTGTGCGTTCTGAGTTTATCTGAGCTCATAGTGATATTTTGCTCGTTTCTGCTATTTGGTTACTCTCTTTCGATATGGTTTCTATTGTGGCTACTGTCTGAATCCTCTAGGTTTCTGAAACATTTTCCAACAAGCGTTACGTCTCCGAGGCATTCGGGCAATTTCAGCAGCGTTTATTCCTGCTTCTATCAGGGCGCAAGAGGGCGAACTCGTTCAGCAATTGCATGATGCCAGACTTAAGCATGTCTCAGTTTTGTTCTAACATGGTCTGTTCTTGAGTAAGAACCCAAGAGAGCTGGAGGGTCCTGTTCCAAAAATGACAAATATCAATTCGGTCGCACTTTCTAACAAGTCGAGGTTTCAATTGTAGCTTCTTCACATGCACCGAAAGGGAAGGACACAGCGATCGCTCCCACCTGTGTTGTCTCCATATGCATCTCTGTTACATGGTCATATCTGGTGATCACGACATCCACATTGGAGGGGGGTAGTCCCAATTCGACTTCTCCTTGGTGGGACATGTTGGACGAACGCATTCTCGTGTACTCCTCTAACCAGTTCCCACTAAAAAGCACCTGTCATGTTGATCGAGGGCTTCCGATCTGCACATGGAGGATTTAGGTTACCAAGTATAACCAAATTCGGCACAGCCGCTGCTGCCTGCTCTAAGATGATGCTGAGTTACCTGTCCTCCACTCTTGTCGAGGTAGGGCTACGGTAAATACAGACGAAATTTTCCAACTTGCCATCTACCGTCAAGAAGCAAAAACAACCTGGACATTCGGCGTTGCCTTAGAAAATGTAGCTTGCGAGTGCTTGCGGTTGCTTTTAACGAACAAAAGCACCACCAACTTGTTTCCCGGGTCGATCCACTCTTTGGCTGCATAAATCCACCAGTAAGTTGCTAACTTGATCAATGGACGACATCTAGGCTTCAGTCAAAACGACAACATCGGCGAGTCTGCAATGCGACATCAGTTCCTCCCACTTCTTCCTAGCGCCACAACAATTATTGTACTATACTCTCACACCCCCTCTCTGCAGCTTCCTAACTTTGATTATCGATACTTTATTGTTCCGCTCGGACTCTGCCCGTTGTTTGGGATAGTTTCTAAGCCTTTCCCCAAATCAACCACTTGGATTCTAGAACGGATAAGAAGGCTCTTACATCGTCCTTTTTGGCTCGGTTTGTATCCAATGTGTACCTTCCGTAAACGAATCTTTTTGCCAACTGATTGTATGTTTCTGAAATCAATGCTTGCTTTGGTTTTCAGCATTTACTCACTGCTTTGTCCGCTCTCACTACTTGAAAACCTATGTAACATATAAGTGCGTTTGGCCCCTGTTCAAAGACGTCTGAGTGCACATCTCAGTCTCCACTCGATCCATCAGTTAGGCCGGTTGCACTTGTGGCTTATTGAGTTTCGTTTTTGTGATATGGAGGCAAATATTGGTGGTCCAGGTTTTTCACTTGGTAATCTGAGTGTTCGCTGGGCTCTGCAGTTGGGCTACAAACGTTTCGTCATCACTCGAGGTGTCATTGTCGGTGCACTGTTATGTTGCAGAGCGGCGCGATGCAAAGCGTCATTGAGTGTGAATGATCAATCTTCTAGGCCAGGGGTCATCACGACTGGCCGGATAACCGGAAAAATAAGTTACGCGGGCCGGACAACTGGCAAAACTGCCAGCGTGGGCCGCATAATCATTATGCACATTAGTTGTAAACCAGAACTTAAACTCTGAGAAATAGACAAACGAAACGTGACAGTCGTTTTTCGCTTTTCTAAACAGTCTTAGTGAAGAGTGCAATAAAGGGGATCTGAACATAAGTAACGGAAATGATATTGAGGCAGCCGAATAACGGAGGACCTTTCCTTGTTGGTGAAACTACAGCTCACTAGGGGTTCATGTAAAGTTCTTTGGTATCTTGGGTATTATATATATTGTTGGCGGCATCTGATTTTGGATTTGCCTGTCACTGTGGCCTCCATATGACAGCCACAGGACGCCTGCGCCTACAGAGGGACCATGGGTGGCTTGCGCTGCACTACCCACAGCTCCAACCACACACCTCATATCCAGTGTAAACCCGAAGGAAGAAGACTGGGAGGCATGTGGATGGGAGCAACTTTCATCAATGGAACCGGCCCACACTCCTTCACAGGCAAACACATGCACACTGTATTTGGGGAATCAAGCGCACGCAAGGTGGTGGCTGGGCCATAGTCCGCTCCACACTGAGTACATAGAACCACGCTTTGATCCTAACACGGCTACAAGGACCGTGCGCCCCATCCCCTGCGGCAACGACCAACCGTCTCCTGGAGCCAGTTTGAACGAGTTAGCGGGTGATAGACAGGTAGGCACCTTGTCAACATGCACATCAAGCGCAGCCACACCGGGGATGTCAAATAATAGCCAATCACTTGAAATGACATTATCAAATAAACTAAACCTGTTGAAGCATATGACTATGCTGCGATAACTCTTCGCTAAAGTAGCATGTGAAGTAAGTTGGTTAGCAACGAATCCGCGATAATTACACAATGTTCGGAATTCATTCAACAAATGACACAAACGCGATAAAGCTCACGAAGGTAACCACAATATGCGCAATCAACGAGTGCAAGTTAATAGAAGATTTTTCAGGTAGCCAGAATAAACCAACTTAAGTGAAATGAAATTTACCCAGCTTCAAAAGAGCAAGTTTAAGTGTCAGTTGGTTTAACCCAACTGCGGTGAAGAAGCATCATGAATGCAACATCAGCCTAGGCATGAGGTATATATATATTATTGGCCAAATTATTAGAATTTTTTTCAATCAGCAACTTTTTTCATCTTTCATCACATATCTCGTTAGAATCACATGATGTAACTGTAAAATGGTTATATTTACCAAGAATAACATATATCGAATAGAAAATCATCAAAGTTTGTACTTCTTAAATGATACTTTGGCAATTTTCAAGTTAACACGCAAAGGCATAGTATGTGCGCTTTTTGTAAATGATGACAAATTGGTTGATGTGACATGTACAGTAGTTATGTAAACGGGCGGTTACATTGTTCTCATACTTCGTTATTTACAGATCTAGTCTAAATTTCAGGATTACATTTGTCTAGTTTTGTATCAATTTATAGGTATGTCTAATTACTTCTATTGTTACTTTTCGAAGTGTCTTCTCAAGTAACGACACAACCGTATTGATCACCAGTTTTTAGATGGTGTTGGCATATTAATGGGTAAATTACGTGACCTAACCCCTCGAAAGCGTACACAAATTGAAATTTTGTTGAAAGAAGATGTTAAAGGAGCAGAAACTTCAACCAAGATTGGTGTCAGCCCAGCGTCTCTATGTCGACTTCGAAAGAAATTGCAAAGGAATTTGCCCCTGTCCCCTAAATGTTCCGGTAAAAGTGGTCGCGGAAGCGAAACAACAGCCCGCGACGACTCACTTCTATCAAGGGAATGCCTAAAGAATCGCCAAGCATCTAGCAGACAGCTACAAAGGATGTTGGAACAGCATGGATTTGCGGTTAGTTCCAGAACTGTAAGAGTACGACTTTTACATTCTGGACTTTGAGCTTGCAAACCTCTGAAGAAGCAAAATTTAACCAAACAAATGGAAGAAAAACAACAGGAATTGCCTAAACAGCTTCAAAATGGTCCAAAGAAGACTGGGAGCGGGTAAGACGCGAAGTTTTATTTTCATAAGGATTTTCCAGAAGAATTGTGTCTACATTTCTTTTGCTGTGTTTTCTGCGTTTTTCTGGGTTTCATTTTAGGTGGTTTTCAGCGATGAGTGCATCATCCGGTGCTTTGACCAGCAATCTCTATATGTCCGCCGATTACCTGGCGATCAGATAAGGGAAGACTGCATCATTCAACGAGTCAAACCCACTCGGGTCATGATATGGAGCTCTATGAGCATCTGCGGAACGGGTCGGTTCTCCATCGTCCAGGGTAACACGAACCAGCTGCATTACAAAGAACTACTTGATTCCCCAGCTGGGTGAATGGTCAATGAAAAGGGTTTACAGGGACAGGAGACTTCATTTTCATGCATGACAGTGCACCATGTCACAAGGGTCGTGAAGTCACCCGTTTTCTTGAGGGTGGTGGTATAGAAGTGTTGCCATGGCCTGGTAATAGCTCTGACATGAACCCAATAGAGAATTTATGGACAATTCTAAAGTCAGCGATGAAGAAAAAAATTACTACAAAAGCAACTGCTCAGTAAACAAATTGTAGTGACCAGGGCTCGCAATGAAAGCATGACTGAACTTTGCCAAAAGCTCATTCACTCCTTGAAAATTTCTAATTGATCATTTACGACATACTAACCTTGGTAATTTTCTATTTGATATGTTATTCTTGGTAAATATAACCATTTTACAGTTACCTCATTTGACTCTTACGAGACATCTGATGAAATATGAAAAAGTTTGCTGATTGAAAAAGATTTCTAATAATTTGGCCAATACTATATATATATCCCGTGGCGGAGCTGTACGCTATCGTGCGCGTCCCCATGTTAGGAATTAGGGGATGCCTTTCTTGTGGAACTACGAATAAGTCTCCTTTGCCTTGCAGGCGAGATAAATAATCATTCGTGGACAATCAACTGCTGCGTCTCAGAGCATGGGGAGTTCTGAGCTGTTTCTCCATCAAATACCACAAGAGCTCATACGTCGCTGTGTTAAAGTCAATGTGAGCGGTTCTAGGGTCACTGACCATTCACTTCTGGAACCACAGCTGAGTATATAACGGAGAGCGGATGAATAGCCTTGCTGGCCACCGACTTCTCTGTGGACTGCTACTGAACGCAAAACAGCGAAGGTGTCACCCGGATGTCAGCGATGTTCGTCAATCTCCCGGCTTCCTTTGCGGGTTAGGTCTTAAGACTCTGGGTGTGGTCCCTTAAGTCAACCCTCTTCCTCGGCCTGGGCGATCCGGAAGATTTCTGTCCACACAACACATTGACTTTCTAAACTTTCCAAATCCTTTCACTGACTACCCGTTTTTTCCCTTTTTGTTGTTGTGTTATGGCACTGCCAATTTTACATTGCCCAAGTTTTGACTAATAAGGTAATTATATATATTTGTATATAGACAGAGACTAACAAGGCGTTTCCAACATCGCCAAATCAACAACCATGCTCAGACAAGCTACCCGTCAAACTTATGGGCATTTGGAATCTCAATAACGTTCCATATCAATTCTGTATTAACAACCTGCAATTCCCTTCCGAATACTCAGCATGTATGGCTCCAAAGTGACGCATACATAGTCTAGTGATGTCCTAATTAGTGGTTTCATATGAGATACTTCGATGCAGTTGATCAACACAAAATTTTGGGGTAAGTGTAAACACGGGAGGCTGTACGAGTGAATGGGTTTCATGCGTCATCACTCTCATCGATGTTCCAACGATGTGGGGTCACAACTAGTATGGTTGTACGGCTTCACCATCAACAACCATGAGATTGCTAACACTAGTGTTCGGACAGTATACGGTTGCAGACAACACGATATGCAGTGGCGAATGTAACTTGTATTACAACATCTCGTTTTATACGCTTTATCAAGCCAAATAGGGTACATTCGGCGGGCCAGATGAACTGACATTGCGGACCGTAGTTTCGGGAAACCTGTTCTAGGTGGACGAGTCATCAGTCTGCGTTTGTATTGGTCGACGAACACATGATCACGGAATTCCATCCCCCTGATTCGTAACTGGTAGCGTTAGCACACGTACCTCTGCGGTTTTCCTCATCATCTGACGTGATTCTCCGGTGTACTGTTCCGTTAGGTTTAGTTGACTAGGCCGGTGACCTTTCGTCCCGAGTGCTGCATATAGAACTTTTGGTTCATCGAGTCGGTTGATTTAATTTCCCATAGAATACCATGCTTCTAAAAATTCTCTAGCTTGCGTCGAATTTCCACGGGCGGGGATCTTTACCTTCTCTAGGTCCAATAGGTTGTCTTCTTGGTCTTCATGCATGGAAATCAAAGGATGTGGGTCATGTTTCCGTATGGCCATTTTGTGTTCCTCGATCCGTGTTGAAACTTTCCTTCCAGTCTGTGTGATATAATATTTGTCACATTCTTTACACTTAATCCTGTAGAGAACATCATTATGAATGCTTTGTTTGACTTTGCCTTTCTGCTTTGATAATAGTCTTCCCAAAAACACTATTTGGCTTTTGGGCTACCAAGATTCTATGTGGCCGTAGTTCTCCTGGTACCAGCCGAGTTGCATTTAGTCACTATGGGTTCCTCTTTTAACTCTACACTTTCATCCCGCGAAAGTGTATTTCTCAATAACGTTCGTATGTTTTCACCTGTAAACATTTGGTTGGCCTCTAAATTTTGTCAGTGCAACTTTTTGGTTGAAAATTTCTTTCTCTTGGGATTGCTGTGCACTCCTCGTCAAGCATGCATGGAGTTATATTGTTTACCTCGAAGCTGCTCAAGAGAAGCTAAAATGGTAGGGATCGGTTATTTGTACTCATCCGGATATTGGTATGCCTCATCTGACTTGCGTATCTAGTTCAAAATATACCACCTACTTTGCTTTTGTAGATCACTTTTCCTATTTTGCTCTGAATCGAGCCTGTTGTGCATAATGGTTTCCCCGTTCCATTGTCTATGACCAAGACCTTCTCTTTTGAGTAAATCCAACTTTCTTGGGTTCTATTTCGTCGATTTATTTATTTATTTTCCTGCGGAACAGTACATCTTGGCAGCAGACACGAGTTGGCAGTTGGAATTTTCCTGCAGGTGACACGTTTGGCACCTGAGGGGTTGTTGGGTATTATTTGCACATTAGCGTTAAAATATCCAACATTTCTCTTACAGTCCCCTCTTTTCATTTTTTTTCATTGTCATCCCTTTGAACGGATTAACAAAACCTTACGTTTGTATATTGGATTGGTGGTGAACGCAACTGTGTGCTACTAAACTGCGCACAGTATTTCACAAACTAGAATGAGACTAATTTCAAACCATTTCCTTGACCAGTTTCTGGTATACCATGCTGGATGAAAAACATCTCAGTACTTTCCAGGGTTGAATTAATGCTTGTATGCTCACTACGGAACAGCTCAGACCATTTAATGAAACTGATCTCTATTCACTGGACCAAACAAATCGGCATGTATGCATGTCCGGACTGGATTATTGACAAGCGTGTATCTTGGACATGTTTTCACCAACTTTCAGAGTCCTATCTCGATGTTTGTCCAAAGAACGGTAATTGGCTTATTCTTTTTCATCACACCAATACCAGATCAATCTTGATGGAACTGTCATAACCGTTTTGGGTGGAGTTCTGTAAACATCCGTTCTCGGTCGATAGTTACTCTTTCCTTAGGAAGAACTTGTCTTACTCACCCATCAGGTTATCTCTCTGCCGCTGTGTAGTGTGGAATATGATCGCTTATTGAATGATTATAACCCGGATATTTGTGGTACCTACCATTACAAAACTACTCGTAAGCTTCCAAAGCCTATTAGCGCTTGGTTCACTTCTGATTCCAACTATGCTGATTGCGTTGTCTCCGGAGTGTCGAAGTCGTTCCAGTGGACATGTTTACTTTGCACTCATCGAATGACATCTGAACAGGACTATTGTGTGCCTCGTTTGGTACCTATTGTTACTACGCTGTCACTATCATCGAAGGCTTCTTCACACTCTTTATCCTGTCTTTGTCTTCATTGCTACCTAACCTTGAACTCTGTAAGCCGTTGTTTTATACAGTGAATCCTCGAATTCGCTGTCCATCATTAATTATCTGTTGTACTGCAACCTTTGTGCACCCATGTTGCTAAATCACCCGATATTCTTTGTCAGTTTGCCATCTTCGATTCACCTATAACTGATGCTTTTCGTTTCCCTGCTGCAGAGCAACGTCCCTACACGTGTGAACATTGTCGTAAATCGTTTTCTGAGAAGGCCATTCTGCAAAGACACCACAAATCTTTTCATTCGAGTGAGTGTGCGTTTGATAGTACGAGTTAAGTTTGGTTTGTATCTCTTGCTTTATACCATCTTCGTTGATGTCACGTTCTTTTGGTAGAATCGACCCTCCTGACAGCAATAGCTCTTCCTTTTGTTTCTTTTTACGCTCAGGGACATTTTGCTGTACAGATTGTATGTTTCTACTACGCAATACCATAAAATTTGTCGAGCGAACCAATTCATTTGACTCTGCACGTGATTATATAGTTTGTGGCATCCGTTTCCGATTTTGCCAAGCGTAACTCGGTGACTAAAGTGGTATAGGTCGCAATTACCTTCTAATGGTCCCGGGTTCGAGACGTCCTACTTCCATTTGATGAATTCAAATAATCTCGAAACGCGTCGTCCGTTGCAGTGTTTTCGAGATATAATAAAAATTTTATGCCACGGTGTAGAAGAAAGAGGAAAGCACGAAACTACAGCGGGCGGAATGTTGTTAGTTAGATGCAAGAGGCCTAATTCAGGGACCTCACTAACTGTGCGACCGCGCAATGTCCGTTCAAGCCCCAAACCACCGATGTGGATTATGCGCGTCTTCACCCACGAGGACGGCACGCAGCAGTCTAAGTTTCTCGGTCAGTTGCTTCATGCCCCAATGCCATGTCATCAACTGGGAACCTCAGATTCGCTGCCAACAGGATGTGACGTCATCGCCTTTCGCACATCGAGGAATGTGTTCATTGGGTGTATGAAGGGCATTCTTTAGCCAGCGTAAACAATTCAATTCCTACAGAGACTCCAGCGAGGCACCAGAGGGCTTCTTAACAGAAAACAACTGACAGATGTCAGCATTGCTCACCCGGCGTTCCCGCTGGTGTCATCAATATTCCGCTAGCTCTGTTAGTCAAATACAGCCAATCGTTGCATGCGACGTTGTCAGGTCTCTGATCCACAAGTTAACACCTACCGGTATCACACCGTCTCTGCAGATGCTTGGGTCTCTGTAAAGCCACGTTGGGCTTCGCTGAAATGCGCATTAATCCGCTCATTGATGCGACCAGCAGAAGTGACAGGTGTCTAGGATGGTGAGCCGATGCACGACTTTCATTAGCTGTTCGGTGACTACCAGAACCGATAGCATCTCGGTCTTGTCCCGCAAAGATACTTTGTACTTTGAAGATAAAAGTCATGCCGCTGCGTTAGATCCGAGAGGAACCATATTTCCACATTCTCTTGGTTCGTCAGTCGGGTACCTGGCAGAAATTTTGCTTCGGATTAGGGATGCAGCAGCGACATGGTTCTTCCTGGTGTCCCCTGCGATGCATGTCATTTATGCCCAGCAGTTCACGTGGAAACTTGATTTCGTCGTTAGTGCGTAGTATAGGAGCTTATTGCAGTTTTAGACGATTTGTCGCAATTGGACTCACTCAGCCACCACATGATCTCTTGCTCGTGATTCCACTGTGATGAGTACTTACGTATAGCATGAACTTGTTCCATCAGCTACACTAAGTTCACCTGAAACATTGGAAGAAGCCGTCGGGCACGTATGGGTCTCCTTGACCAGCTTTATGTTAACAAACCACCATCACGATTTGCGCGCTATCTTTTGAAACTTAATCGCAATATCAGTCTGATGTGCTCCAGCTGAAGTTGGTCATGCGATATAGCCGATTTGAATATCGCCTGGTTTTCTCCCTGCGTTTGCCTTTGGTGGAGAGAGTTTTCGATTTAGGACACTTTTAACCTGAAGTTAATCATAATTGAAATTCCACATTATTATACGTTTAGTCCTTTGCTTTGTGCGATATGAGTCTTGTTCCTCGGGAGGTGACGTGATGCACAGAAAAGATGTGCTCATCGTCAGGGTTACGTTTGTGTTTATGTGTATCCCATAGATACACCGTCCGTTTATGGCAACGGTATTCATGAAATTAGGATTTCCACCCCAGCCACCCAGCGGTCCTTGTTATGCTGTAGCTTTTCAAACATCTTTCTCCGCTGTTCTGCTGGGCCTTTTGACACTATGGAATACTAGAGCACAATGGTACATCCATGAGCATTCAAAGTTGTACGAGGAGGGGGGTATTTCCTGCGTACAGTTCACATCAAACTTGGGGTGTTTATAAGCATAGTCACTTGTTCTTGAAGTCCTAGAAATCACCACCTTGCAGGACTAGCGTTTTAATCGTGTTCATGCAGCGTTTTATTTCATCTTGGTCTGAGAACAAAGCATACTCATTGGGATAAAATAAGAGATTCAGGAAATACTTGCTTTGTCTTTCGTTGATATCAGAAAGCAATAAAACGGATGGTATGATCCAGTATCGAGGTGGTTCAGCTCAGTCCGCTTTGATTGGAACTGCGCTCTGATGTGGCCAATGACCACTCATCTGATGGGAAGCTGCTTCACAACGCCTTTGACGGTGGATATCAGCGACAGAGTGGCAATGGTGAGCGAATGCAGTCGGAAGCCACATATTGAGTGGTAGCTACCTTAGGAATGGTCCTGTAAAACTAATTCTGAAATCACCGCATCGCGCCCAGCCCGAAAAATTCCTTTTTTTAAGTCTACCTTCACTCTAGAAGCTAAGCGCAAACTCACATCACGACGTGATACACATTATTATCGCTACAATGATTATTGAAATGTCGTAACAATAGTTTATCACGTTCAAGCCCACTTGCTACTCTTTTTTAGAAGATGGGCACTCAGCTTCGAATCATACTGCAGTTTCACAAGAGGAATTGAAGCCGGAGGCATAGGTACAAGTCTCCTCATAAGATGGCGATGGTCTGCAATGCATGCGACGTGAATGGAACGCTATTCCTATGGTCTCCAAATGTGAATGGCCACGGGCAGCAATGCGGCATTTACGTGCATTTGGCACTTTACGGACACATTGGCAGACGAAGTGTAATTTACTCCATGCATAATCCTGCAGCTCGCTGCGGATAACGTTATCTGTTTGCATTTAACTGGCACGGAAATTTTTATCATTTCTGCTAATACATCCGTACTTATGTATTTAGTTGGAGCTTTTGTGTATCCGTAAACCCCTTTGAGTTGTCTGTGCCGATATGTTGGTCGAGGAAGGCGTTACAGCTAGGTCTCGACATTAGGTTACTGATTTGCAGATTTGCAAGATCTGGTTTCAGACTTCCCGCTTTATGGCCACGTCACTACGCCCACCAGGTTCAGGGGAACTGACAGGCCATCTATGTTGGACCGAATATTCACTAATGAAAAACTGATGGTCGAGAGAGTGGTAACCATTACTCCTTTAGGCCGCAGTGATCATGGGACACTAGTGTTTCATTACATGTGCTACGCGGATTATCCTAAAGAGCATGCCGAGGAATATCATATCGTAACCAGTTATGAGGACCTGTCCGACCTCATTGATGCAACCAGCTTGTCTTTCTTAGCTGAATTAACCCCTGAGGTAGCCTGCGGAGAGTTCGTCAACATATTTACCAAGCTCGTGTCAAGAACATTTGAAACCAAACTCTGCCGGCCTAAAAGGATGAAATCTCTCGTAAGGAGCAGAACACGTAAATACATGGCATTAAGGGACTTGGAACGGTGCACCTACATAGCCTCCCCGAACCACCATACCCGGGATGTCTACACACTACAAAGAAACCACTGTGTCAAACTCGTCCGGGAGGATAAACTGAAAAACCAACGAGGTCTGGTGGAAAAGTTTCGTTCCAATCCCAAACTGCTATCCAGACGCGTAAACAATTTGCACCGTGTTAAGCGCGGTATTCCTGCTCTGCGCACAGCATGCGGGTTAGCCCAAACTGCACAAGAGGCGGCCGACGTTCTTGGACAACAATTTGGTCGTACCTTCCATAGCGCGCAATCGTCATGCATCCTGCCTAAGCAGATAACGCCGCCATCAGGGCTTAATCACATATCGTCGACCTCCGCAGCGGTACTGAAGAGACTGACGGCTCTGCGCCAGTTCCGCTCCCCGGGTGCGGACGGCATTCACCCGAAGGCGTTGAAAGTTGCTGCCATGAGTTTGTCAGGACCACTAGCAATTTTCTTTCAACAATGTCTGAACGAGATGCACGTCTCCACGATATGGAAGCACGGAATCCTCACGCCAATCTACAAAAGTGGCAATCTTGCTGAACCGGCAAATTATCGCCCGATAACACTTCTTCCTGTGATCTCCAAGGTTATGGAGTCCATTGTAGCTGAGGCTTTGATGGGGTACCTAGCGAACAACAAAATTCTTGTTCCGGAGCAGCATGGATTTCGCCAAAATCGCTCCTATACCACTAATCTCTTGATTGCTCGTGCAAGCTGGACGGAATCTGTGGACGCTGGTGAAGGAGTCGACGCGGCCTACTTGGATTTCTCAAAGGCATTCGACCATATAGACCATCGCATTCTCCTCCACCAACTCCAGAAATATGGCATCGGCGATCCTGTTCTGGGCTGGATATGAGTCTTTCTCGTTCAACATCACCTGAATGTGAGGATTAGAAGCAACCTGTCGGAATCCATCGAAGTTCAGTGCGGCGTACCTCAAGGCTCGGTACTTGTACCCCGCCTGTTCCTGGTTTTCATAAATGATCTCGCGAGCTTGCTATCTTCTAACTGTTTGCTATTTGCTGATGACCTAAAGGTGTGGCGCACTATAGCTGCAGTGGTGTATCACGGTGTGTTACAGGAGGACCTGCCCAAAGCGTGCACATGGCCCATCGAGAACATGCTGCATTTCAACGTCACCAAGTGCGAAGTTCTCAGCATACAGCACAAGAGTATGCACAAGTACCGCCTAGGACCACAAATTCTACAGCAAGCTTCTCACGAGTGCGATCTCGGCGTGATAGTTCAAGCTGACCTCGGTTGCTTGAGGCAGACTAAAAAGGCAGCTAAAGAAGCAAACCAGTACCTCGGCCTTCTACGCAGAGCCTTCGGGAAGTTTGACCCTTCAGTCTTTCCAAAAATGCTTAGTGCATAGGTGAGGCCGCGCGCGGCATACGCCATTCAAGCGTGGCAACCCTGGCTCAAGCACCATCTCCCCGCGCTCAATACGGCACAACATAGGGCAACGAAGAACGTCAGACGTTTGACTAGCATCCCCTACCCACTCAGGCTGAAGACCCTCAAAACATACGGTGGTCGTTATCGGCGTCTAAGGGGCGATCTCATAACGGTGTACCAGATCCTGAGAAACCTTAATCACCCATGCCATTCCCTTCTAATACTCAGTCAAAACACCTCGCTATGAGGTCACGCAGTACAGCCGCCTGGAATGTCGGCGAAACTATTTCTCCCTTCGAGTGGCACAGCCTTGGAACGCCCTCCCGGAACATGTAATTAGTACACTCACTCTATTCCTTTTCAAAAAACGCCTTGACGATACTCTGTCACATTTACACTACGTGCTATTGCCCATGACCACCAGATGCTGGCACTAATGCACAACAGACAGTGGATAGTGCCATAACCCTACCCGAGAATGAGTCACTCCAAACGCCTTGCACGAAATTTGATAAACGCTACTACTATAGAAACTGGATTTCTGTATCCTGTCGACCCAAGCTAGTTGCACACGAGTAAGTGTCCTTGCTATCTTTTATTTTTTCTCACCTATTATGTGATCAATAACCACTCCCCTTATTGCTTTGTGTGCGTACATTCTCATTTCAAACCCCTTTATACGACAGTGCAGTTACATCTGTAATCGCCCAAACTGGCGACTCCATTACCCCTTGCTCTATCTTTTTTGTCACGCTAAACACCCCACGGGACATGTCAAGCACCTGCTTGTTTTACCCGTTACAAACCATTGTTCATGAAAGGCTAAAGCTTGATAAATTCTGTAGAATGATCAATTTGCAGTACACATCAAGTGATACCACGCATTTGTGGATTCACCACCGGTTTGTTCCTTTAAGTCGTCGCTTTTTTTACAATGGTACTTTAAATCAGCGCTGGTGTGTATGATGCTTCTGCTAAGTGTTCGTTTATCGTGCCCCTGGCTCTCGCATTTGATACATTAGGGACGAATTTCTGCGAAACGCGTCCGGTCCTTTTCCGGACCAGGCTGTACAACGTAGCTTGCGAACTACTGGGATGAAAACCCTAAACATTACAACTAAAATCCGGCTACTCCCGAGTAATATGATTTATATAGCCTCTCTTAGTTTCAAAATGCTATGGACATGGCGTCTAGCAAGGGGACGTCATGACCTCGCCGGTTAGCCACTGTCAGTAGCAGTGGAAGATAGGTCGTGCTCTATCCCGGTTAGCTTGTAAATTATATAGCCAGCCACGTCCCCCAGTGGCTTAAGCTCCTGGCTAGTTGGCATTTGCCTCTCTCGGTCGTGGGTTCTATCCTTATTAGGTGACAGAAGGAATGCGCACCACTGACGAGCCCCAATAGGGCGAAATGCGTCTGGTGCTTTTCCGGACTAGGCTGTGCAACATAACTTGCGAACTACAGGGTTGAAAACCTTAGAAATTTTGGTGTAGTCTTCGGTACTGTGTTATTGAGATTTAAGGATCGAATTGCGATCAGAATTTATGCACTCACAACATATTAAGCCGCATTTAAACTTTTTACTGAATGACCGAATTTATTTCTAACTGTTCCCATAGCGGAGACCAGGAGCACAAAGTGAGGTTACTCGGGGTGTTACAGCGGACTTTCTTCGGTCCTTCGTGATATTTGGGCATCGCCTTTGCAGTATAAGCCGACACGAATTCGGCAGTTTTCGTTGCAATTTGGCTGTTAGAAGTAGACATCGTTTGTAGCGCAGCCGATATATAAACCATCCGGTGTCCTAAAACGCTTCAATGAGTCGTTTGACCAATCCTTCGAACACGTCATCGACGATGACTGGGTTTCTATGGGGCGCAACGACGCAAGGCAATTGAACAGTGATCAAAGATTTATCACGTGTTACAAGGCAATTGGTTGGCAAGTCCCGCAGGATGGTCGGTTCGAATACTATAAATTCAAAGATATACGAGTCCTCTACCGAGGTAAATCCGTCGATAAATAACGTTACTGTAAATAAACATTGAATACAGTCACACGGAAGAACACGGGGTGCAGTGATCATCGACGCGGCGCTTGAGCATAGTAGAATATGGCCGCTCACTTCTGTACCGCCCCCTTTGGTCCATCTGATACATAAATCAGGTAAAAGGGCACGTATGGGAGAAATGAAACCGTAGGAGATCGGCTGCTTTTGTTGCTGACCCCGTGCACCCATCATCCTTTATCATTCCTAGGATTTCCCGCTTCACCTTACGAAGGCCATTACTGTGCCTGTATAGGAGCTTGCGGCTCATATAGTCTCGCTTCATTAACTCCTGCAGATGCGTTACCTGGTCTTAGCGGATGAATTTCACACAGAAGTTTCTCTGTGCCACGTGTGCAGTCCAGGTTTGGGTGTTCGCACCCAACATAAGTGCTCTCTAATCACTGCACGACTATTTTTACCGGTAGCCTTGTAAGGCAGATAGGCAGCGGTATCATGGATCTATCGCTAATCTTTCGATTGTGTCGCAGTCACTATGGCTGCCACCCAATATCAACCCACCGGCCACACACCACTAGTGCCACACCAAGTGGCGCTCTGACCAGATCGATAGCCTGCGCTTTATTCCGAGGCCTGTCTGTATTCATCTGCAACCACTTGTGGCTTACCACGCGGAAAATCAGGAAAGCCTGTGTTGACCCGACTGCTAATCGGTGTGTCTTTGGAAAGGTGAGACACCAACACGTTTAGAATAGGTGGGGAGCTTGCGTTTCCAAAGCAACTGCATGTGCAACACGGAGACAGAGATTCAACTAATTCACTACCGTGCGTTCTTTTGGTTCCTACCTCAATCGTCCAGTTTCCGGGAGTTGCCAACTTGATATTGGACGTGAATTTTCAGTTAAAGATCAGAAGCTAGCACCGATAGTCTTAGCTCCTCTGATTTTGTTTCAGTGTATCTTACTTAGTTTTCATTATGATGTCTACAGTAAGGACACGGTCGATGAGGAAAAGATGTGTCATATTCCAGGATGCTTCCATTTTAGTTCCAAAGCTGAAACAAGTTACTCCGCACAACGGCTAATAGCATTTGTAAAGAAAATACCCAAATCAGTGTAGGCGCTGTGAGGAATTCCAATGGACCACAAGCTGTCCTGAGAAACACCCAAAAATGTCCATCCGTAGCTGCTACTGCATACGCTGAACTTGCATCAAAAGTCGCCGTGCTCGCCTCAATATTGCAACCTTTGCAGAGTCTAGCTGTCTTATTTGAATCGCCCCCAAATATTGATAAAAAGTACCTCACGAAGTGCAGTGTTCAGTTAGACTCCATTTCAACCGAAGTACACAATCGAGTATGCTGTTCACGCAATGCGGTGTTTTTTTTAATATGCCAAACAAATTACCATTGAAAACTGTTCAGAAAGTGGTTCTCACTGCATGCGGTATGCAAGCTTGTTGGTCCAGATTCATCCGACTGAACAAAAATGTAATGCGTTACGCATGTCCCATACTTTTCCAGTTCAAAATGAAATTATTGCTAAACAACTCGTTTAAATGCGCAGTCGCATTGTGTTTAATATGATTTTCAAACGTATGAAAATTATGGAGGACAAAACCCCGCTACAACGAGAGATAAGGAGGCGAAATTCTGAGATAAACCAGAATATTAAACAGTCATCTGGCATCCTGCGTCCGGTTGATATTGCTCCATTTAGTGGCCACCACAAATGTGAGAGTATTAATCTGCTTGCTACAAGTAGGTGCGAAGCCATGAATACTAAATTGGTTTCTGAAATTATCAAGGAAGCAAATGAATAGGCGGGTCGCTCTATTGCATTAGATGCTGTGAATCGGTAGAACACCTAATTCTCGCGCTTCTGAGTTAAGCTCAAAACCAGTTGCAAAGCTGGTTAGTGGAGGACCTCCATTAGGCCGCAGTTTCATGGCTAAGCATGATAAGCCAATCAAGCCCAATGCGACTACGATCCACAAAACTAGTGAGGTGGATGGTGCTTCCTCTTGAACAATCAGTTCTGGCAGTAATATAGGGTTTCTTAATGCTGTTTTCTGCATGCAAAGTGACCACAAGTTGGATCAGCGAATAACCACTACATTACTTGTTAAATCCCAATTGCATGCGAAACCGCTACTTCAAGCTTCAAACTATCATGTCCAGCCTAACGTCTGCTCTGGCCACTGTCCAAGCTCCTCGATAATATCGGTGCGTGCGGTAAAAGAGCGGTTGGTCTACATTTATCGCAAGTGTCATTGGGCGAATCTGTATCATCACTTTGTTTGGATGGCCCTACATCCATTAGGCTTAAAGTTATGTAGGACGTGCCACCATCTTTGCGCCTTACACACGGTGTAATTTGGTACCACGGCTTTCCGATTCCATTAACGAACCACACGGATTATGTTGATGGTGGTGTGTAGGTTGACACTAGTGTGCCTCTACCGCGTATAGGGAAGCCTCGTATATCTAGCGCAAATAAGTGGATTTGATCCATGGATGAAAATGACAGCTACCCACGAACTCCTATCAATGCGTTACGTAAGAAAGTGCCTATTAGTCACATGATGCGGCGAACTCAACTCAACGCCCTAGCTCCCCATACTATCAAAACAATCATGAACTCTTCCTCGAACCTTTTTCTAGAGGGCCATACTCAGTCGCAGCCTCCTCCGCTGCGGCCACCTCCAAATCACTTTCCACCGTTGGCAATGCACCTCAGTGTTTACAACACAACCTAAACAATCTTTCTCATATCTTATCTATCTCAGTATTTTTGATAAATATTCGTTCTATTCACTCCAAGCTCCACAAACTATGCTCATTTGTTTTAGTGAATAAGACTAAAAGACGTTAAACTGAATCTTGTTGCCAAGCTGACATGTTTGGCAACCAGTTAACTATATTCGCATATGTCAAGTTTATGTGAAATTGGTCTAGTCGTCGAGGTGGTGGCTGTGTAATTTTTCTGGAAAGATCGCTTGCAGCAGCAACGTTTCAGAATTCAGTGTTGAACAATGTCCAGGAAACGCTATGGCCTACGACATGTGCTAATCAGCAGCAACTGCTTATGGGATGTATATACAGCGCGCAAAACTGCAGCCAAGAAGAGCTAGAACTTTTGACACTTTCATTTAAATACGCCGCTGGCCTACCATTTATACATAAGATTATTGGAGGTGATTTTAACCTGCCTTCGACTTCATGGCTCATGGAGACCGCTCCTTTGAAATACCAAAACCTTATCTCCTGTATCCAAATGGATGGCTGTCAGCAACAGGCATCCCAAGCTACCAGAGGTGAAATTACTCTGAACCTCATTTTTTTATTAAGCGTACCTGCATTCAGTGTTAACGGTCTTGTTGAATTTCCGGAAAGCGATTATTGCATGGTCGAATGCCGCCTAAGAATACGCATGGTCAATGTACAGAAGTGAGCGCATTAACGTCTGCTCAGTTCTGTCACTGGGATTCTTTCAAGGGCCTGCTTCATTCGATGAATTGGGACAACTTCTTTCGCTGTCCATGGCTTCAACCTGCGACGGACCTGTTTTATTGTATACTTTGCTGCTGCACCGCGGCAGTACCACTATAGTGTACTAATCAAACTAAACATAAATTCCATCTCAAGGTGCTGTATGTAGCACCAGAGCTTCATACGGTTCGGCACAATTTCAGGTTAACTGCTGACTTTGCACCATTATTACAGCACTTCAAGTTCTTCAAAAAATGGGCAGCAAAATGACAAAACTCATTCTGGAAGAGTATAGAGCCCTCAACGTCATTAACAAAGCAGCTGAGCTAGCCAAACTATTCCGTGTCTGTGGTTCGTGTTGCAGCAACACTTTCTATTTTAACACCACGCCTTTTGGAACGTACTACGACACGCCAAGTAATATCTGCGGAGCTTTTAGTGCCGATTTGTTGCTAAATGAATCATCAGACACAGCAGCACTTGTCATACCGCATAACAATGAAAGTCTATGCACCGTGGAATTAACTATAGAGAAAATTACTGGTCTATTCTCTCGCTTATGCTCCTGAAATTGCGCAGACCCAAATGGGATCCCTCTTGTTTAACAAAAACAGTGGTAGTGACTTCTCTCTGTTTTTGCTCAACATCTTTTCACGCTCTGTTAACAACGGAGTATGCCCTATGCAATGGGAAAATCCTGTCGTTATCATGCAACACAAATATGGCGCTGCACACGATGTTAAAACATTTGTCCCATCAAGCACACCCATCGTATCTAGAATAATAAAATGATAGTGAAAGGTGAACTATTTGTATTCTTGAACAAGGTTAACCTCATCAGCAATTCGCAGCACGGCTTCTTGCATGCTCGATACTTCGCTACATGTCAGGCAGGCTTTTTGTATAACACAACGGCTGCCATAAACAACGAAAATAGTGTTGTACTCCTGTTGCTGGATATGAAAAGCCTTTGCTAGTGCGTCACTTAAGGCTATAGGCATTGGAGAACCGATCTTTCCCTGGCTGTATTCTTACCTAATTGTTGGACAGCAGGTGTTGCGCATCGGTGACCATTTCCCTTAACCAACAGCAACCACCATTGGTATAATTCAAGGGAGTGTTCTTGCTCCCCTTCTGTTTCTAATAGGTTTTTCCAGAGAATAAGAAATGATGTTACATTTATCTTTGCTGATGACATTAAATTTGTCTACTCACAACCATGTGCAAATACCCAGGTTGCTGTACGTCTCATTCAGAATGAGCTATCTGCCCTTGACTCCTGTTGACTACTGTGACAGATAGAATTTGCCGTGTACTCGTGTAATATTTTGTGGCACAAATGGCAAGCACCGCCAGACAGTTTATTACTACGAGACGCATAGTTCTAGTACTGCATAGCAGTTCACGACTTGGGCGTGCGATATTCAGTCACGTGTAACTTTTCTGAACCTCGTGACTTCCAAGTTTCGAAAGCCATGAAGCCCATCAGTTACATCTGCCATCAGTGTTTACCTCACGCAATCTCGCATCTAGCCTTACAAAACATAAAATAAGAACTGTATATTCTTCTCTGCGAGAGACTGAACCCTAGAACATCAGGTTAAAATGCACCGAAGCATTATGCTCATGCAAGAGGTTTTCAGCTGTTTTGTACGCGTGGGATTCCAAACGTGCAGATGACAGCGCCACGATGTGTGCTAGGTTGCCGTTTGGCTACTGTGAATGCTTGCGCTTTCCAACCACGATCCAGGTTACAGCGGCGCGGTTGCATTTTCTTCCCACAGATGGCCAAAGCAGCCAGGTCAATCTCCCGATAACTGTATAAAAAGAGCAGGAAATTTAGCTTAAACGTTGGAAAAAAACCAAATGCTTGCAGTAGAAAAAATTAAATATTAAGACAAGACGTAAATTTCAATAGGTTAAGCACGATATCTGTATTTAAAGTAATTCTTTAGGTATAATCAAGATACTCACTTTGACTTACAGACATTAAAACAGTGAATGACCTTGGCGGGCATCCCAACGAATTAGAAACCACCCAAGGGCCATTTGCTTGCACTATGGCGGTGAAATTTAAATTTCCTTGGTGCCATCTGGTACATCCGTTTTACAGCGTAAATAATCTGCCTTCTGAGTACCATGGATAGCGAGCATAAATTATTATAAACCGTTTGATAGTATTAGATGGATATGATGTATAAACGTTTTATTAAGATAAAGTGATTAAAATAAAGAAGTCCGAAATGGTGGCGGAAAGTCAACAGGTGCGAATGTGCGGAAATTGCTTTCAACAAATATAGAGTTATTTTTGGTTAGGGAATGCTTTAAACTATGCAGGTATTGAAAGTTAAACTGACCGTCTATTGAAAACGGAAATCACTTTTTACAATGCAGCAGGTAACAGGTTGAGAAAGCTACATGGAATGTTAATTGCACAAATAATGTTCACGGAGGACATGAAATGCAACATTTTATGACAACTCATGTACCTAGTTTAATCTTAATAAAAGGAAATGCGCAATTAATAAGTGTGAACCTTACGGATGGTGCTTTGAAAATAACCTGTAAGTAAACGTGATTTGGTAAATATGAATAAGTGCGATGACGAAGACATCACTATATGCATGGTTGATAAAATACAGAATCAGATGTTCAAGTTGATAAGGAATGACGAATAACAGACAACCTCTGTTACCGTAATGCTGTGTACTTAAATGTGTAATTGGAAACGAGCATGCACTGAATAGCATTTATTATTGGTGTTATTGGAAGGTAATATGAGCTTGTGCAAACGCTATGTTGGTAGGTGCAGTTTGTCGCGAAGTGTTAATCAAGTACTTATCATTTGGAACGTCTTCATATACCCAGCTAAATATGTTAACTGCATATAAAGTGGGCCAATTGTATGCCCGATTCTAAAATGTATATGTGTATATACATATATATATTTATATACATATACAAATGTCTACGCATATGGCTGCGTGTGCGGATATGGGTATATATATATATATATATATATATATATATATATATATATATTTATATATATATACGTAAACCTATGCAAATATGAATACATATATATGTATATAATCATGCGTGCCTACGTACGTACATTTCATTACGGTACATGATAATACATAAAAAGGTACACACCTATATATATATACCTATAAATGGATATATCTATATATATTATAGCATGCGGCAGCAGCTTATACCTTTTTATATGCCGTTAACATATTTGTCTAGGCATATGTAAACGTTCCAAATTATTCCAATTTGCTTAGCACGTCGCAACAAATTCGACCTACCAGCACTGCTTTTGCACAAGTAAATTATCCCGTTCATTAACACCAATAATAAATGTTAATCAGTGCATGCTCATCTGCAATTACCCATTTATATACACATCATTACGGTAAGAGTAAATATCTGCTAATCGTAGTTTTCTATCAAATTTGAACATCTTATTCTGTATTTCAACGACCATCTACATCGTGATGACGTTGTCATCGCAGTTACTCCTTTTGCACTTAATCAGATTTACCAAACTACATTTACTTGTAGCTTACCTTCAAAGCACCACCACCGGATACAATGGAACACCGGGTATGCAGCGCAAACCCAAAGAAATCAGCCCTGGAGGCATGTGTAGGGGTGTAGGTTTCATCAATGGAACCGGCCCAAACGGCTGCAAAGCGGAACAAGAGCACATTGTATTAAGTGGATTGAAGCACACGGAAATCGCATGCTGAGCGGTGCTGCGCTCCAGGCGTATGGCACGGAAGCAATGTTGGTGGGTGACATGGACGTTACGCCTGTGCAACCATACCCTTCAAGCAAGAACAACATATCCGTTACAAAATACTAAGTTCCCTAACAGGTAGACAGGCGTACGATGAATGGTAAGGTATAGAAAAGGGGCATGCATAGGGAACACGGGATGTGCACGCCGATGAAGTGAACTTGTGAAGACCCTTCATAAGGGCGCAATGTAATGGTGCATTAAACCGCACGACGGAAAGCGGAGGCACCGGTGACTTATGACGTTTAAACCATTCACATATATTCCCGACCTGGTGAGTGAGCTGGTTAATGGCTCCTTACTCTTGAAGCGAGAACACTGAGAAGTGGTTCGCGGATCCCTCAAACTCGAAAGTCAGATGGTATAGCAAACGAGAGCGAATGTCTAGTAGGCACACGCAATGGAAGGAACTGCAATGTAGTTGCGTGTGTCGGACCCGAAATTTAATGTTCCGACGATTACGGACCCAACAACTGCACCTATATTCCCCGTGCTGCAACCCGCATGGGGTAGACGCGAGGCCATAGAACAGGTGTTAACTCACTTGGCAAAGTCAAGGTGGCAGTGCGGACGGTGGCTAACATTGGTGCGCCGTTTGGAGGTGGCTGTACGTACCATATCTGTTGAAGGGAAGGCGATTACTGCAAAGGAACTTACCTGCTGTCATGGCCAACCTTGGGATACATATCATGCAATGCCACGCATCGGCAGGGCGGAGGGGACATATGGGAATAAGCGCAGTGTTATCCTTTTGTGGGAAGTCAATGACAGGGTCGTTGCAGTGTCTGTGAAAGATAAGTATTCATAAAAGACCACTGTCACCTGTGGACAGCTTTCCATGACGCATCAATTGGCGGAGGCGATACCTGGGAGGTGGCTCATTGGCGGTGCCAGGTTGCAAGGCAGTGGGAGGCGCATTTCACTCTCGCTGTTAAACAGATAAATAAATAAATAAACTTTTATTCTCGACCATGCGAGACACACCTTTACAGGCATGATCATGTTTAGCTAACAGTGTGATCAATAACGTACAAAGTACATGTTTGGCATAACAATATATGTAAGTGTACGGGTGTATATGCGTATGTAATTGTGTATGAATGTAACTTGTGTCTTTGAATGTGATCATGGAAAGGAAAATTTACCTGTGACTAGTTTTGAATGATGCATCCAATAGCGGAGGGGATTCGTAGGAGGTGGCTGAGTGGTGGTGCTAAGTTGGAAGGCAGTTTGCGGCGCATTTCATCTTCCCTGTTAAACAGATGTGATCATGGAAAATGAAGGTTACCTGTGACTGCGTATGAATGATGCATCCAATGGCGGAGGCGATACGTGGGAGGTGGCCAAGTGGCGGTGAAACGTCGCAATGCGGTGCACCAGTCACATCACTGCGTCTCTGAAACAGAAGTCATCATGGAAAACAAACCGCATCTGCGACTACGTATGCAGCGCGCATGGGATGGTGGAGGCCATACCTGGGAGGCGGCTGAGTGGCGGTGTTACGTCGGAGTTCTGTGTGCCGCATATCACAGAGGCTCTGAAAAAGAAGCTATGTTTCAAATAGGAAATCGACACTTGCGACTATGTGGCAAGGAGACACCACATGGAGGAGGCCTCACCTGAGAGGAGGCTCTGTGGCGTGGTGCAGTATGACGGCAATTTGAAAGAGAGGTCAAGGCGGATAAGCAATGCAACCTGTCCCTACCAGTCACGCAACTATCACTTTGCATCGGAGGTACATAAGCACACCAGCCCCTGACAGGGAAATTTGGCGTTGGAAATGAGAGCCCGATGATGCGGACCTAAATCATGGTTCATTAGGTGAAGTGGGAACTTACCGGCGCATAATGGTGCAGCGAAGCGGCGGCTCTGACGGCACGTTTTTCGCTTCTCATTCACACGTATTCCCATCAACGAGAAACTGCAATGCTGTCTGCCATAACAACAAAGGTGGTAATGGAAGGGAGTGAAAATTATGCATCCCTGCAGCGCGTGCCATGCAACGTCGTTTCCGTAGATTGTACAGACACTACGACGAGCAAGAGAAGCAAACAAATTCCTTGTCACCAGCATAGCACACACAGGACGCATGGTACCATTGGGAGCATCGCACATAACCCAATGCATTGCGTCCTCGCGAACTTGAACATCATCCTCCTGTTGACATACTCCGCAGACTTCCTCGGAACCGACTCACTGAGCATCCTTTTTCCGCTTATCGGGCACCCTGTAGGAGGAGGATGTCCTGGTGTGAAGCTTCCCGAAGCCTTCGCTTTTTAGCTCACTGTTACTGGGGATTACCTCCATCACGCTGCACTTAAGGGGGATTTGCGCTTCTTGGACTGGCTAGCCGAACAACCTCCTCGTGGTGTCAGCTGGATGGTTCGGGTTTAACCCGTTCCAGCAAATCGTTTGGCGGCAGGGTTCCAGGACGTGCTGGGTTTCGCCTGGCAAGCGTTCTCCCTATAAAAATCCACAAATGTCTGCTTAACAACACTGTGACGTGGCGGTGGTGACTCGCCACAAAATAAAGCCACTGCCCCATGGATACCCGGATAATTCTATCTAACCCACGGACACCAATCTCCTACTCGCATATTGATGACGATATCAAACATTGAAGATTGGAGCAGCACAACTACAAGCACAACATACGCAGATACAAACACATACACACACAATGACATACATACCTACCCCCTACAAAAACACACACTGTTATGGCAAACATATCGGATTTTTGCACATTCTTGATCATGCATCGTTATGACAAAATGATCATGCTTGTAAAAACGTGCCTCACCTTGTTGAGAATAAAAGATTTATTTATTTATTTATTTATGTTGCCGATGTGCATGGAACCGGTGTTGCTGTTGAAGTGATAGGGCCGACGTCATTCACCTGTGTTGCTTGCACGGGGTGCGGCACATCCTCTGCCAACGCCGTCCCTACCGCGACCGCTGTGCCATCATGCGACGTGCCCGGCGTCCGTAAGCCACATAACATCCGGACGTTAGCTACCGTATCCAGCAGAAGGGAAACAGGGCACTTGGACGTTCGACCATACAACTGAAAAATGCCTCATTTTACAGCAGCAACGCAACCATTTTCAGGAAGGTCAACGCCGCGGAGAAGTTCTCCGATCCGCAGCTGCACAATTGCGTGCCGATGTCTGACAAAACATCCTGTGTCTTGCGAAATTTCATGGTACGGCTTACAACCGCATTGCTATCCGCTACCTGGCGATCTAGAATCTGCACACCACCGTCACCCGGAACACAGTCTGAGGTGACTGCGGGAGGTTGCCGGGGTGCAATCCACCGAAATCCTTGTAGTATGTCCTCCGCAGAATGTCCGTGATGCGCAGCTACGTAACAAATGTGAGCACATTCGAGCCGCCACTTCCTTCTAACTCCCAATCGCATTCACTGCCGCGTATTATGGATACCCGACGTACTTTCGACCGAGGACAGGTAACTAACCAATAGGACCCACCAGACCGACAACCCAGAACGATGGATGCACGAAATTGGGCTATGAAAACATGCCCAGCGAAATCACTGAGCTGTGCGAAAAGCGAAGCCACTGAGGACACCTCCGATGGAATAGAACCTGTGCACATGCAACGCCTAGCTATTATGCTGCTTCTTTCGTGCACGATACTGTTTACCGTATCAACCACGCTGGTGTACAGAGTGAGCAAGCATGACCTCCCCGACAAATACTACCTAAGGTTCTTGCTCTCATTTTCTACCCTGCTTGTCGTATGGCATCCAAAAAGCACAGCATCCCTTTGTCTGTGGGGATGCCCAAGGGTCTGCGTGTTGGACCCACGTTGCACACAATTACCGGCAGCATTTCGCTTTGCCACGTCGCACCGCGTTCAATATTCTTTCAAACACCGACGCATCACCAGTATTTATCAGGTTATAAAGCCACGCGCGTAACTGGATTCCGAGTGCATCCGATATCTCAGGTATGCGACCGCAACGTCTAGCCATGTCCACTGTAACATGGTACCGGCAAAGCGCCATCTTCTCGTTTGGATACAAAGCTCGAAAAACGCCCGCAACTGTGCAGCACATCTATCCATCACCACCGTGCGGCAACGTATGCTACTAGGCACCATCTCGCGCATCGCCTCCACCGCTTGCCCATAGCTATAGGACGTCTCATCCGGTAGTATGGATCACTAAAATGAAATCCCTAGACCTGTGACGTCCACGAACACGCAATGCCACAAAATTTACTCAGCCTAATTTAACTGGTGTGTCTCATGAAACAATAAAACCTCGCCATAAAGCTTAATCCTGCCACGGGCTACAGATGGAGAGAAGAAGACATACCAAATCTGGTTAACCTCAGACACCAGTCGGCAAACACCGTGAATTTCCAACATCATTGCCACCTCAGACACTTCACATGACGTACTATTTCGAGGACGAGTGCGCAGGTTACTCAGGACCATGCGGGTTACACATTTGCCGCACTCCTGATAGATGAAGCACCTTAAATCCGGTGTGCCATCAAAACTGTCTATCAAAGGCAACACTACCTTCTCCTGCCGCGGTGACAGCCGACGGTTGCGTGCATAAAACCAGGGGTTACCCAAGTAGAACTCATGACTATGGATCATAAACTAACTTCCCCCGACATATTTACCCTCTCACAACCACCGAGAATCGGGCCTTGCATCTGTAGGATTTGTATCTACCTGCTTTAGTTTACTTGTTGTATAAATATTAACTCACCGCTTGCCACGCGATCCTGAACGTTCACAATGTACGCAACGGTACAGAATGTAACCGTAGCCGTCCGCATTCGGCAACTGCCTCTGCCTTCCAAGCTGGTACGCCGCAGCAGACATGGGGGAAAATCGGGAAGAACAAATCGCCGTTTCAACCTGAAAACGTCCCACTTGCTCCTCTCTGTCTGCAACACTTTCGCACTTCCCCTTAGCCAAAGACCTGTATGGCACCTTATCATCCACAACCATAGCAATAGCAGATAAAAACAAGTATGGGCACCGAAGTAAAAAACAAACATCATACATATGCACCACTACCGGTCACCATTTCGGTGGTATCATAATTCACACATATCCAATTTCCTCCACACCTTCCAGCTATTTCCAGCCATTTGCACATTCATCCTCCTTGGCAACGTCACTAGGTAACCTCGTTGCTATGTGCCATTTGTACCACGGAACGTCCTAAAGCAACACAATTGTCTCACAGTGCAATCAAACGGCCCCACCAGCCAAAAGAACTTCCTAAGGCTAACAATAGGGAAAGAGTAAAAACAAACAAGCCAACCGCAGAAAACAGGCATTACACTACCTTATAATGGCGAAATGAATGCGCTATCCTCAACAACTATTAAGTTACGTAAAAACTGCGAATAAGACTCTATGTTAAGGTTCGCTAAAATTGCGGTTTTGCTTTCCGGCCAAATCATGAAACGAAGAGAAAACATGAAACACAGTGCGGGTAGATAGGTTCTAGGTAACAAAGCGCATCTAATCAACGCACAGAAGTAGCGATGGTTTCGACGCGCGACTTGAGAGACAGAAGGTTTTGGTTTTCTTGGGAGCCGCTAATAATTTTACCGAAAAATTTTCCTGGAGTTTCTTTGACGTCAGGCTAAATAGTGTTGCCTTCATAACTGGCTGTGAAAGAGACGTATATGTATCGCATATTGCATAAGTATTTACAACAAATGTTGTTTGATAACCTTTATTAGTGGTTTCTTTCGCGCTGTATTAAATGAGGTTAACTGCAGGAGGTCTAATTGGTTATCGAGCGCCTTGTTGGATAACACTGCTGCCTTTTGCCGAATGGTGTGCGATCGGTATAAAAGGTAGGAGGAAGTGGAAGAAGCGGTTCGCAACTCCCAATTTGCGACTGCCTGTAGTTTTTCAAAAATCATACGTTAACTTCGAAGGAGAAGTTGACGCAAATTGGTAGGAATGTCACTGAAGGCTTTCCGTACCGGTATGTACAATTTCGGCGCATACATTTGACACTTGATGGAAAGGTGCGGAAACGGTAACTTAAATATATATTGGAAAGCTATACCCTTGATACCACAGATTTCGTGATTGCCGCTGTCTGGCGCGCTTCTCCTTCAGTTTGATAGGGCAACTGTTTGAGCGCTGCAAATTTAACTTGCATCACACGCATAGTTTTCAAATTAGTCAGCCATGGCGGTAACCCAGCAAACGCCGTTTGCCTGTTAATCAAGAGCCCGAGGTCTGTTCCTTGATGGACACATTGAAATCATGCCGTGAAATACTGACTCATGTTTGGAGGACTTATGGCCGCTGGATGACGAAGGCAAACTTGTGGTATATGAGGCGACGGCTCCTGCATAAAACAGACGGTGTTTCAAGTGGTTCGTTTGTTGGAACAACATGTCAAGTGCCTGATGCATAGGAAGGATGAACAAATAATGTCGGTGTATTTTGCGCCGTTATACATGGAGGGCTTGGTGCAGCGATACTGTAAGGTGCTCTTGGCGGATGCGATGCATCAAATCAACTGTGGGGGTATATCCTTCGGCACTGCATGTTTGTGGACGTGACTGGCGTTGCGATGTCAGTTTTCTACGCATTATTGTCGAATGGGACATCGAAGAGTTACAAGGAAGCGGTGGAAGCGATGCTTGGAATGATTCCTTCCACGTCGCATGCACGGACAATAGTCATGGATAAATGTGCTGCGCAACTTACAGCATTTCAATCTGTGTGCCCCCAGGCGCATCTGGTATTGTGTCGAGTTCATGCGGTGCGAGACATGGCTAGACGTTGCTCACACCTGTACGATGCATCACCGGAGGATAGGACGCTGCCACGGCAATGGTGGCATAAATTGATATATACTAGGGATAAGGGTTATTTCAGGAAACTACTGCACGCTATAGATGTGAAAAATGTGGAATGTTATGAGTATATGATGCGCACTTGCCTACCCTTTTCTGCATCATGGGCGGTGCATCGATTGCAAACGATGTGTACATTTGTATACTTCACAACAAACAGGGTGGAGAACGAAAACCGGCAGATAAAGCGGCAACTTAGTGAAAGGTCCTACGTACTTCTTCTGTTCACCGTGTTTGTAGATCGTGTGCATCAAGTTATGGACGAGAGGTGGACGCAGTTATCGAGAGACCAGTTGAGCCAGTGTGTTCCTCCGGTAAGGTATGCCGGCTCATTGGTCTACTTGTACTTTAACGCCATACGCCCGGGAGCGGTTCATGAAGCACTGGTCAGCGGAGGAACCAATGGCTTGTCATCCTGCAAGTATGGCTATGGCGGTGGAATGCAAGCGGCGTCTCCGTAAGCGTACATCCTTAATACGCGGTGACGGATGTGACTGGGAGTTTCAGAATCATTGGCGAATGCATGACCACACACTTGTTACGTCAAGTGTGATCAGAGTGCGGATTTTTCCGTATTGATACAGGGTTGTCAGTGGTGTATACCTGGTTCCTCGGAGTCGTTATCTGCAATTGAGTTCACGGAGGCGGCTGAGGTGAGCGCGGCGGATGAGGCAACCACTTCATAGGCAGTGATTTTGGATCGGGCGACGAAGTTGAGTACGGCGGAGGAGGTGCTCGCGGAAATAAAACGCACACATGCACTATGTCGGCGACGAAATTCCGTGGATGTTAACCCTTTGAGGTGGTGGCGTGTAGTTTTGATACAAATAAATAAATAAATAAATGGTTTATTCTCGGAAAACCGAGGCGCACCTGTGAAGGCGCTATCAAATATACATGCAAGCATACCTTTTTTGGAAAAGAAACATTTCGTTTTAATGAAAGGTATAACCGAAAAAATGTAGTGCATAAGAGTGAGCATTTTGTCAGGTAATAGTCAGACCAAGGAACATGATGGCGCTGGAGCGCGTAAGCATCAGTCATGACGGTTGTGTCAAGCTATACCTTTGGCGTGATTCCGCGATAGTTCGGCAAAGCCAAGCGTTGTGATTCATCCTTAACTTTGGATAACGTTGTGGAACTTTCGTCTTTGGTTAGGAAACGAGGCAGTCTTCCGTGGTTCCTTGGCGTCCTGTTGGAGTTAACGTGATGGAGAACACTGCAAAGGAAAATGCTCGTGCTTTAATTCACCTTCCGGAAGGCGAAAATCCTCATTAATACTCAGACGGACGGAGGTGTCCATTACGGATACATATCCGCTCGGTGCACTTTTCCGAACGGGAAAGTCCAAAACCTCCAGCGTATTTAGATGCACTTCTCTGAAAGGGGATGCTACTTCCGGACTGGCGGAATTGTACCAAGACAAATGGGTCCTACGCATGCTTTTGGAGGGAAAAATGTGTAACAGGGACAGGGCTGACTGAAGCATGTGTGACCACTGCGAAGGATGGTTTCACCAATCCTGCAGTGATCATGATGGGAGGAAGCGTGCAAATGTTTGTTCTGTATGGATTAATGGGAAATACTAAGCGTGCTGGTGTGCTATGAAATACCCAGGTAAGTTCTCTCTGGGCCTTATTGATGGCACGCTTTTCCATTGCACGGTGGATACCAAGAGTACTCCCGCCATCATATTCAGTGTAAAAGGATGTCTTATCCTATCCCAGTGTTTCTGCAACCGCACGGCTTCTCTTCAATTTAATGAGTAAGAAGTCGAAATCGTACGGTGCATTTGCTATTTATTGAAACGCTTTCGGTTAACAAGTATATATTCAACAAGCCTTCAGATGAGATCTATGCCTAGCAGGTGGTAAGTAGATTGATGACTGCATGTCCAGGTATGTTGTCTTTTTCCTCAAGCGGAGCGTTGTTGCTCCGCATTTTCGTCACCTTCTATCGGCAACAGAGGTGTTAGCATGGCAGCTGTTTGTAACGGTATGTTGGTAACACAAGGTAAAGGCGCCTTGACCATGAATCTTAACTTACGGCATTAAGGTTTTCAAATAATTCCCCACTCTCTCCATCTTCTTATTCCTTATTTCATAGGCCGTTATGGTTGTATGCCAGCAAAGCATCAGATCAAATGGCAACTGCAACAATGTATTTGATGCTGATGTATACACAGCCTTTCAGGCGGAGGGAAACTCTTCCGTCATTAAATAGGCCGCGAGTTCAAGCAGGCATTTCTCGCATTTGCAATGACTGGGCTGACTTCAAATTCTATGCGCCCATCGTTGCTCATGCAGCCCATGAATTCGAGAATAAAATATTTATTTATTTATTCTAAGTAAGTGAATTGGCCAGCCATCTCCAGTTCCTCGTTATCGCGTGTCAAGGGGTAAGCAAGTAGCTGCTAGTTATGTGGCAAGCAACTAAAGGTGCGAAGAGTTTACCAAATAACTGGACAGGCCACTCAGATTCGTGGTGGCGCCACTACGTATTTGGAAAACAGGACGATATCATCTGTGTAATCTGGATCAATACACCTTTCACAATTCAGTACCTCAACGCCTACATCCTGCGAATTCGGCGGGGAACATTCCATGATTGAATCGACGACGAAAATGCGAACATAGGGGAAATCGGACAACCCTGGTGAATGCCACTTGTGGTCCAAAAGCTATCCGACGGGCCACCGTAGACTATGACGCAGCCTGTATTGTTAGAGTATAGAGCACGTAAGCTGTTTATATGTTTCGTGGGAACACCCTTCCGCGCAAGCAGTTCGAACGGAATGCATCGAGCGCCTGGATCAAACGCACTCTTGCAATCCAGTACCACAGCTATTGTCGGACTGCGGAATGCGTGGTGCTGCTTCAGCACCCGCCGTGGAGTAATTATATAGTCTATATAGCCACTCTCGGGGAGGAAACATGCTTTCTCTTCCCTAATGCGAGATTCCCATTCCACATTGAGGCGTCGAACGATACTGAAGGCCCGTATCTTTGTCACCCACTGGCTGGTAACTGATAAGCCTCTTTCCTCAGCTTCCTTGAACTTCCGTTACGGACATATAACTTCACCGTTTACTTTTCATGTCATAGCTCACGCATGTTTTACATAGCTTCGCACCTTCCTACTATGCCGGGTTTATCCTTCGTTGATATGCGAGCAACATCAGCCATGCGTCCTCCGCCATTCCTATTTCCGGCCAGATGCACAGGTAGGTTCGCGTGGCTTCACTTCTAGTTCTCACGCAATAGATTGGAATGCACCAGCCTGTGTCCTCCCCATCAGTGACCCAAGTCCCCTCTTCAGCATGCACCGAGTGTGCAGAGAGTGCAACTACCGTACGATAAGCGTGCATATATATATAATCCCTAAGGCTGCACACCATCACTAAGATAAGCTGCTCCATCCGCTTCCATGACACAAACCAAGCGTACGCCACGTTATCCATCCTTCCGGCTTGCATCAAGGGAACGCGAAAACGGTTTTATTGTCCACACATTGCGAGTAGAGTGCGTCCATAGACACGCTCCTCACAATGACGCGGATATCAGAATTGGTGTGAAGGTCGATCACCTCATCTTACGCTTCGCTGTGTCATACGTATCCACCTTTCCAACTACCTTCCCTGTAACGCAGCTATCAATTGACCGCATACCTATTATAGCTTTTCGCCGGTTAGTTTCCAGGTTATGGAGCCCAACGTACTGCAGCCACCAGTTCGTCATGGATTTGGGTCATACTCTGCGGGGTACAATGTCACATGAAATCAATAAGCATATTGACACAGTCCTACATTTGGCGAAGCACCTATACCTCATGACTCAGTGATTCGCTGTGTCTACGTGACGTTTTCTGTTTGTCCGCAACAATCGCGAGACCGCTTTGATTGCGATTGAGCGACAAAGAAGGGGTTAGTTTACGTACTGTTTTTCTCCTTGTCGTCTTACAATACTTTACGTAAAAAAGGGAAAAGCTACACAAATAGCAACACCATCACAATGTTTTCCAGATAACGTAACCATAAGACTATTCGCTAAACCATAGTGGTTCCAAGCCTGTGTATAAACAGGCGGCATACCATTTTACCAAGGAAACCACGTGATACACACAGATAATCAAAGCAAAACTCCAATGGAAATTGGAGCCAGCTTCGACGAGGTATCGCTGCATACAAGTGTACCTAGGTTATCAACATGCATATGCAGGAAATCACAAGCACACTAATACTATTTATGAAATCAAACAGTGAAGTTTATATGTAAAGCCTTTCACGCTATGCAGATATAACACCAACTTCATACCGCGTATGAGGTAAATTAATCAGCAAGCTAAACAGACTTACTTGACACCGCCATTAACGTAACTATATCATTTATTCGAACGGATAACTGGTCAACAATATCTCCACAATAACCGTATGTTACGTTGCGGTTGTATTACAACAACTACGGTGAACAAAACACATGCATGCTACATCCCCCTCAGCGCAGAGCCTCAAGTAACATATCCCCATATGTAAGTACCCATGTAAATATGTACCACTATATAACTATTCCAGATGATTTACGCTTATACATATCCTTTTAAGCACATATCTACATATACATATGAATAATCACGTACGAGCAGTTAACTGTATACATTTATAAATAATTGAATTAAATACGTTGGTGCACAGAAGTAATACGCTATATATATATATATTGCCGTGGAGAAATATACTTATCTAAGGGTTAAATTTATGCTTATGTATACTTATATACATATATGTATTAGCATACACATATATATGCATACATAAATGTATACATATAAATATACATTTCGTATTACGTTTGCATGTATATATATATTTACATATGGACATATATATAGGTATATATATTTATATATCTAAACCATTACTCGCACTAGAAGAATTCAGGAAATGTTCATATCTTTATATTCTCTATATTTATACATACATCCGTATCCATACACATATATACCTCGATTCGTATTTGGTGTTGCATTCCTTTTGTATTTGCACACTTGCTAAAACGTTAGCAGACGTCCTTAAATTTACAAATACACTTATCTAATAAATAACACAGCTACCGGCATTACACATTAGCAACCTTCTTTTGCTTGAGGAAGTAAGTATATCTACAATAATCGTTCATATTCCATCCTTCAATAACATTACTCCATTCCCTCATACACCTCCATATTTGCTCCTCTTATTAAATTATATGACCATTCAATGAAAAATATTGGCCCCACCTTGTCATTATTGATCCCACTGTTGTTGCATTATCAGCACTACCACTTCGGATAAAAGGAGCCGTCCCTTGCAATGTGGTTAAAAAGTCACATGTGCATTATTCGAACAGGAGATCTGAATATCCCTTAACAAAGAAAGTAAGTTATTTTTACCACTACCTTCATGCAAGCATAACGTTTGGATACGTGAACAACTCGCATAAACACTTATTTGCTCCATAAAACATAAGTTAACATTCCACCTGTCTTAACCATTTTCATGCTTTCGATTACGCCGTGACTTTTAAATACACATGTTGTCACCATTTTAATTTAGCATAGCCGTTTTCAGGAAGCAAATCAATATACCATTACTTTTTATTTCCCATACAGCAACAACACCAGAATTAAGATTATACTATTCAGCCACTCAAACGATTTTGGATGTCACCGAGGACAATGGACGCGAAACCTTTCCCGCCAATAGAGACATTAGCCCTCGCAGATTTTCGTGCATAAGTAATTTGAAAATAAAAAATTAACGCGTGTAACTTCGTGATCATTCTTAAAAAGCCACGCGGGACCTTACGTGGACGCAGTATCTGTGAATGCGCCTTAACTAGTCATTAATTTAATGAGCTACTCAAGCATTCTTTTGAGGATACTGAGACTTCGCGAAATACAATGAAGGTAAAAGCTGCTTTATATATACCTTTAAGTGGTCGAGAGTAGATTGCTGGGCAACATAAGCCTTGACTATATGGAGATGGCGGACCAGCTTACTATTCTCTTTGCCAATATGAGCTCATCTGCCTTCAATTCATGTGGTGAGACTGCAAAAGCAACCATTGCTTTTACGTTCTTGATAACAAACGACTTCGGTCCGCTTAACTATTGAGATGCAAGTCTTAGGACAACCAATGTAAGCAGATAAGATAAGAAAAGATGGAAAGCAGCCTTTAGTAGCGATAAATTCGCTCAGACCGTTAAGCGGATCTTTGACAAACATGGCTTTAAGAACTTGGAATTCAGTTATGTGGGAATATAGGTTTTCCTCGTATTCGAATACACTAGGCGTCCACCATTATACCAGTTTCGAGGCTTGCCTTTACTGCTTTATAGGTTGGATGTAGTTGTGTCATTATCTAGCAGTGTAATTTCGGCCAGAATGTATCGTGCGCAAGCGCACTTGTGGTTTTGCTAATTCTGGCTGTTTCACCCCGCCAAGCACAATGCGTGAAGAAGATTATAAGTTAAGAAGAGTAACGTGTCCTAAAATGTAAGATCTGGTTGTCTAAACAATGCGCATGAGTTTCATCAGCTCATAGTGGGCATCGGAGCAAGGTAAGAGATAAGTTTCGTAGTGATGGACAAAGTAAGCTGAAGTGGTGATCAAAATGTCCTGGATGTCCAACGTTCCGACTTGGCAGAGGCATACTGACACGGAAAGTTTTTAAGTCAGTCAATAGATTATGAAATTGTAATGATGTAACACTGGTCGAGAAATGGGATCTTGATTTTTGTGCTGTCCGTCAGCCGCTGTTTCTAATTGCTTCTGGCGAACATTTAACTCAGATAAAACCTAAGCGGAATAGGACCAAGTTAGGAGAAAGTGCATTCACAAAAGCCTGGGTCCCAAACTATTTCTGCCAGTGGACGGCTGAATAACCGGTTAAGCTAGTTCGTTTATTCTCGAGCAAAGTTTTGGAATAATGACAGTAAAGTAGTCCAAGAGCTATGCGAGCGCCCGCAATTATGCGGATTTTGGAAGCTAGCCAAGCGGAAACTCGGTAAATGTCTGTGATTATGAATAGATAGGTGTTGGTATCCTAAGTTTACTTTCAGTACAATAGATGCGTTCGAGGGTCCATTCTGCAATAAACGTTGTGTCATTGCACTGCGACGTGCAATCTCAAAGTTGGCAGCGATTCGCCTTGAAGTGAAAACTAGTTACTTCGAACACTGGGACCGTAGTCAAAGCAGATGAAAATTGGGTGCTGCCCGTCCAAAACACTACACACCCACGACGCATTTCGATGTCATTAGGTGGAGATAGCAAGACCCAAGCCCACGGCCATTAGAATAGTACAAGTAACCTCTACCAGTTTGGCTACCGGGTCAAGGAATGCAGCGCTTGGCACAAGGGTAAATAACTAATTTGAAGGTCAATTTTGCACTACATATTGTGTGCTTATATGGCGACGCGCAAAATCAAAGTGGTCGGCGGTTAACCTTAAAGTGAACTTTAGTCAATGCGAGCACTGAGACCGTAGTCAAAGCAGATAGAAGTTTGGTGCCACCTTCCGCGCAGTAGTTTTCCTTCCTGATCGTTCACAAGGTTTGTGTCTTGAAGAACATGGTTAAGGCCATCTTAACGATACCTGCGTTTCGGATTACCCGAAGTGTAATGGAGTACGCCCTCAGTATCCCTTGGCTTGCGTTATATGTTCCTTTTTAGATTTTACCCATTTCTGTGAACCAGACAGCAAAGTACTGGTATTGTACAGCTACAAGATTCTAACTCAATAGTTAACTGTCTTCTCTCATCAATGGAGTTTAAGTTAAAGATAAAGATAAAGCTTTTATTCTTGACAAAGCGGGGCACGCCTTTTGGGCATGAGCAGCATATTGCAGTATTGTTCAGTATAGCATGATTAGCAGCACCAAGACCCGGAGTAGTACGGATACAGTCAGTGGTGTGAGCCCATATGTCCCAAGGGTTGTACGAAGTCTATGTCTACAGAATGTGAGATGTAGGGATAAGAATCAGATCACTAACGTGGAGTATGTTGATGAGGAACTAGTCTAATGAGGTTGCGTGCACATGGCGAGTCAGGTGAGTGAAGAATGAGGAAGAAGCTGCAAAAAGATTTAAGGATAGTGGGATGTAACTGAGCAAATATGTAGGCGTGTTCGTAAGAGAGCAGATATATGCAGAGAATTTGTAAATGCGGTATCGGTTAACTTGCTAACGTGTTATTGGGGCGGTGACTTTATTGAGTGGTGAGTCACATTCGCCAAGTCCCAGTGTGGTTAAACAAACATTTGTGGCTTTTGTAGGGAAAACGCTTGCCGGACGTATACCCACCACTCCTGGAACATTGCCGACTGGTAATATGGCATTGACAAGATGGCATCTTACCGATTTCTCTCGCGGATATTCGCTGTAAGGTTTCGCCTACTGGTTTCCCAAGGTTGGGTAGTCTCCTTGGGAGTCGACCGCAAGTGGTGGGAGCTGTTGAATTCGGATGCTTCAGGTACCTTGTATTTATTTGATTTGTTTTCTGTATTCCTTTAATGCGTCCGGATTGCGAAGTGCGAGTGATTTCTTTGTTCTGTGTGGATGCCTTTTCCAGGTAAGCATCGCAGGTATGTCCTCAGATGTGTTCCGTGCAGGCAGTGCTATCCTTCAGATTAAGGGAGAAAAGAAAAACGGTCAGAGCAAACTGCCAATGAAATTGAACAGGTATATGGTAACGTAAAAATATAAAATTAATGGTAACGTTGGGCTGGTTAAAAGCAATGGAATGATCGAATATGTTATATATCATATCCGTAGTTTAGTGTGAAAGCACGAGACCCGGTATTTGCTGAATGTGAGAGACAAATGCTTACCAAAGTGACCTAGCGTAGACAAAAGCTGTCCTGTGTGGAAACCGGGTGTATAAAGCGTTGTTAACCGTTAAATGAGTTAGGGGAATCAGAAGAACATAGTAATGTATAGTATGTGCCTAAGCTAAATGTTGTGCTGTCGAATTACAGTGGTAGAGTCCGTATGAACATGTATGCGAGCCAGTGGATTTACTACGCTGGGTTTAAGACCCTTGAAAATAATAATGTAAAATGTTCAGTAATCGGTGATAGAGAAACAGCTAGGTGAAGGACTGAGACGGAGTGTCAAAGTTGTGACGAGAATGGGATTTATATACTACAACTGTAGAGAGAATACGGTTGCCAAGCTAGTCCTAAGGGGCCTGAGGGAGCGGAAAATGAAAGTAACTTCTACAGTGCGGCAAACAAGTCCAATAGGCGTCAGAAAGCGGTGATACTGGTAGTCGAATTAATTACGAGGAAGAAACTACTAGATCAGCATTGCGATAAGGATACAAGTGGGAAACATACACTGCTCCTTGAGGTCCTAGGTACCAAAGGGAGTAGATAGTGTGGAAGATGAATCCGTGGAGCACCAGAGGTAGTGGTATATAAGTAGCGAGGAAAGCCAAGGTCAAAGTGATATGTGAAGAAGAAGGACGAGATAAGGTTATAGGTAGGCATCATTGCCAGGTATTTCAGGTCTTTTGCACAAAAGGGTGGAGCTACATTGTGGAACGTAAGTCGTTAGAGGACCGTATATGGGAGTTGTCTAGGTGGAGAGGCAAGCCAGAGCCAAACATGTAAGAAAAGTAGTAGGAATATGCGATAGATGGAAACGGAATTAGAAGAGAATATTCAATGGTGTTGAGTTTTATAGGGTAAAAATTATAAGAAAGAACGATGTCAGCTTAGCGATATAAGTGGGAAAAATAGCCTGATATTACAAAAGTGTGGAGCTACGGTGTAGAACTTGAGTCGGTGGAGTATCGGTGCTTGGTGGTTCATTGGACGGAATGAACCAGAGCACAGAAGCTAAGTGAAGAAGTAGGCCGAGAAAAGGGGTGGTCAAGAAGCGTGGCCAGATAGTTGAAGTCTTACGCACCGAAGTGCGGAGCTACAGTGTGAAAGGTAAGTCGGTGAAGCACGTTAGGTAGGTGGTTCGTAATGGGAGAGGAAAGCCAGAGCCAAACATGTAAGAGAGGTAGTAGGAATATACGGCAAGTGGAAGCGCAACTAAAAGCGAATATTCAATGTTGTCGTGACTCATAGGGTAACAATTATAAGGGAGAAAGATGTCGGCTTGGCGATAAGGATATAATCGGGCAACATCAAGTGGTACTTGAGGTCCTACGCACGCCGCCTTCACCGTCTAGATGGTAGTCAGTTATGTTGATGCGATTAGCCAGAGGCGGATGTCTCGGGATAGCCAGATGTGGGATGGTTGAGGGAATGAGGATGCATGCTGTATCCGATGGCTGATACCTAGGTGATGGAAGACATAAGCGGTTGTTGGAGGAAGCAGATAGATAGAAATATTAGTACTCCAAAAGGTGACAGTGTGGGAAGGTAAGCAAAGGCGCTTGTAATTGGTCTGCTGCAGTTTTAAATAGCTCGTCTTCTAGACATTTAATATTCATTAGGCTGGAAACTAATGTGACAGAGGTATTCGCTTCTAGAGAAGCGGAACTGGTTTGTATTCATAGCTACCCTTATTGTAAGAGATAACCTATTCCATACATGTGCTATCTGTAGAGGTAGAAGTTGGAGCGAATATTACTGCACGTTCTTGGTTGGATAATGGTGTGGGGTCTATCACGTAGGGGGTAAGAAGTATTGTATGAGTCTGAGAGAGGGGTTAGTTGGCTTCCATTGGGATTGTTAATAAGCTAATATAGGAAAGCGTGATTGGTTTACAGTCAGCGCAGCCATAACCGGTCGAGCTTAAGTGTGTTGCATCGATCACGGTAGCTGAGACTTGACTGCCCCAGGCGGCGTTTTGTGAAGGTACGCTGAACCTTTCGAGGGCTACTCTGTCGCATTTTCTTAGGTTGGTGAATACTATAGAGCAGTATTCTAACAGAGGCCGGGTAAATGTTTTGTAGCGCGCAGTTCTTGATTCTTGTATTGTCATGGTTTTGAGGATGTATCCGATGAGAGAGAGCGCTTTTGCTGCGGAATAAACCACTTGTTCCGCGAAGTTCAGCGAACAGGAGTAGTGGGTGCCTAGGTTCGCACTGTTAGGCAGTTCCCTAATGGCGGGCCTTGTAGCATTAAGGTATTGGGTAGCCTGGTGCAGCTGTAGGTAGCGACATTGCATTTTGCTGTTGTGAATGCCAACTTCCATGTGTCGCACCGTACAGCTAGGTCTCTTAAGTGGTACTGGGTATGAAAAAGGGCGGTGTGGAAGTTGGACAGATGGAATAAGAAGACAATTTTTATTTCGTCGGCAAAGTGGTAGGTTGTCCTACGGTAAAAATCTGTAACACGTCATTGATATAGAGCAGGAAAAGTAGAGGGCCTAAAACGCTTCCTTGAAATACGCCAATTTTGACTGGTTTTGGAAGTCACCTAAAGTCATCAACCGTTACTGAGTGTGAGCGAGATGTAAGATATGAAGAGAGCTAAGCATGCAGTCTGCCGGATATACCGTATGATTCCAGCTTCATCAATAGTTCTGCATGTGGTACTCTGTCAAAAATTTTTGTCATGTCTAGGAAGATTATGGCTTGTGCTTGCTTGTGGTTGAGTTATGTGGTTGAGAAACTCAAGTTGGCAGGTCTGATAAGATTTAGACAGCAGAAATCCAGGTTGTTGTTGCTTGTAAAGGTCACGAGTAAGCAGGAAGGTGAGCATGGTTTCTTTGCCTATTCGTTCCATTACTCTTGAAGCAATAGGCGTGTGGCTGATGGGGCGATAGTCTTCCGGGTTCTGCTGACTGCCTTCTTCTGTTTAGGGATGACGGTGGCAGGTTTCCTTCTGGGTGGATAAATCCCATTTGTTATAGAAAGCGTGAATAGGTCGAGAAGTAGAACTGCAATCCCCTGGCCACCGCGTATCAGCAGTGTAGAGGGGAAACAATCGGGACAGAATGTGATGACCGTTTGAGTAAGCTGACTACTCGAGTCATAGAACGCAGGTCAAACTTAATAGTGTCAAGTGAGTCATTGGTGCGCTTAGATGGCGTAGCTGGTGAGGTTCCGTTAGCGTCAGTGAAAGAATTGCAAAGTATCCATCGCGGGTCTCAGATATATTTGATGGATCGCTAATAACGGATGTGTCAGAAATTCTCAGTGAAGCAACAGGCATAGATTTTCATTGCTTCTTTGTCGGGTAGTTAAATGAGTGACTTGGCTTTATTATTAGATTTGAGGGCAGCATCATCTTCGGCAAGCTTGGCTGATTCCTGCGCAGTTTATCAGTTGGTTAGGATTTAGTTCATGCAAACAAGGATGTGGAATTCCTTAGTGTTGGCGTATCGATAGCGCATTTTTAAGTGTCCCAAGTACACCGTTTGCCTTGGCTGATTTCGCTGTCATCTTTAAGCGGTTTCTGCAAGTGAGTGGGGCGATCATATCTAGACAGCTAAAGAAATTTAGATATAAGACGTATGCGACTGCGCCTACAGCAGTGGCTAAACGGAAGTTGTCCCAGTTCGCAGATAGCAGTAATACGGCAAAGTTGTCCCAGTTAATGTGATTGAACATTCGAAACTGTTTGATATAACAAGAAGTGGCGCAGTGTGTAGAAAGTGTAAATATGAGTTTGACCACCTTGTGGTCGCAGCCATGTGTGTTGTCTAGGATACCAGCGACTGCATCGGAGGCACCTTGCGTAAAACTTAAGTCAAGGGTGTTAGAAAGCCAGGTGTTATCGGGAACTTGTTGGGTCCGGTTGTTTGCGTGGACGGTGTCAACGAACCTTCCGTATCTGCTTGAGGCATCCTGGTCGTTCTAGGGGGTAAGTGGCATATTGAAGTCGCCACCCACTTTCTTGTGATGTGGAGGCGTTAGGGAGATTTCAGTGAAAAGCCCAATGCGTTCATTAATTTCTTCGCTAGATATGTGTGGAGGGTTGTATACGCAACCGATAAGGAGGTCAAGTTGACCTCCTGTCGTCTGGATCCAGATGGAGTCTTCAGGGTCACCGGTAGATATCAGTTCGAAATCGGGTGCACCAAAGTCGTCCCGGACACACATAAGGCAACCGCCACCACGATGGTTGCCTCGTCCGTTAAAGAATGTGGTGTAGCCAAGGAGACGTAGTAGGTTGTCAGGGGCATTTGAGGGGTGAGGCGGTTCTGTGATGAGAACCAGCTGTGGATATGAGAGTTGGCCAACTGAGCCAATGCGGTGCACCTTGTGTATAATAGATAGCGCGTTAGTAAGCAGCATGCTGTATGATTCAAGGCAAGGAGAGTTAAAGGAGTTAGGTTGTGTAAATTGCACAATATGATGCAACTGGCGCAGGGTGCATGGAGGTGGTAGGAAAAGCTGAAGGGGTGTTATAGGAATGTGTTCAGGATGTGCTTGAGTAGAAAGCTGATGGTAGTCGGCCTCTAATAAGGCTTTTATAGTGTCGTTGACTGTAGAACCTATCCGGAGGGCTGAAACCAACCGTGGGGGTTAGTTGCAGTGAGCATATGAGTTGTTGGAGGTAATAGAGGGCTGGCGAGAACTCTTGGTGGAATGGGCGAGGTGGGTCGTGTCCTGCTGCATCCCATAAAAAGGGGCCGTGGAGGGCACGGCCCGGTTGTAGTGCTTGGCATCCGGATATATTTTTCGTTCAGGAGAGCGTATAGTCGGGGAGCGCGGGGTAGTGTTGATGGGGCGGTAGAGATTTTCAGAAGGGCGTCGTCCTTGGGAGGGTGCTTTGTTCCCCTGTGTTTCGAGAGGTTGTGGGGATTGGTAGCGGGGTTGTGCACTTGACGTTTGGAGGGGATAGCGCTTTTTGTAGGGCCGACTGGGCGATAGCGTACCAGGCGGATAGCTAGCCTTGTTAGTTATTAGGGGAATCACTGCGTTGACGCTGCGCGGGCTGCTCATAGTTCCATTTTGTTGTGGTGACTGGTAGAACGTCCTCAGTTTGTGAAAACCGCGGCATTTGTTATAGTTCTGGGGCTTGATAGCACTGTTGGGCGCCTCGAGTAGGTACGGCTTGCGCAGTGATTGGGCGGGTTGGGTCAAAACCTGCATGGAGGGCGACGTTTGTGATCGGAATGATTTCGGCCTCATGCGATCCATTGGTACAGACGTTGATTGGTGCTTATCAGCTATCCGCTTATGCCACGAGGACATTGCTTGGGTACGATTATCATTGTTAAGGTGATGCATCAGCGGGGAGTGTTTCGTAATACGAGGCGTGCCGTGTTTCGGCTGTTGACCTTTGTTCGAAGTCTGTTGTGTTGCGAGGGCGGTTTCGGCTTTGCACGAGGGGAGGGAAGCGAGTTGATCAGCGGGAAGTCTACATTGATCGGTTCGGAATCTGTGTCACTCATGTCGGAGGCGTTATGCAGTAAAGTGTTCATTGACTCAGCTTCTGGTATCGTTAGCTGGGACGAGTCCGGAACGTTGGTTGACCTTTTATCTATTAGGCTGTGGGGCTTGAGTCGGTATGTAATGCTGTCGTGGACGCGTGACGCAGGGGGTTAGGTCAAGATCCACGTTAGTGCTTGTCGTAGAGCAAGCGGTAGCTCCGGCAATTGACGATGAATCAGGTGGCCGTTGTCTTGCTTTGGTGTTAATATCTGGTAGGAAAGCTCTTTGCAGCGGCGTTAGATCAGGCTTGATAAGAATAGGCCCAATGTTCGTTTTTGCTCGTAAGTTAAAACTATTCGCTATGAAGTGTGCAGCTAGTTCTTGAGTTTTGAAGGCGATAAGAATAGTGCAGTTACGACTGATCTTGATTTTATGAGCCGTTTACTCACGCATGTATCAGGAGGGATGTAACACATGGACGTAAGTAAGCGGGTGACTTTCTCCAAAGGAAGTTTGTCAGGAATGTTGAAGATGATCACGTTTCGGGCACGACGGGCGCGCTCGTTTATCTCATTAGTGATGGTAGGAAGAAGGGCGCCGGCATCTTTGAACTCCTAAGCTTTGCCAATTTTCCTTATGTCTGTGAGTTGGGCCAATGGCATAAGTTTTGCTAGGTCTGCTTTGGTAACAGCCATTTCCTTTTAAGAGCAGCTATTTCAGTTGAGAGTGCACTGATTTTGTTAAGTGCATCTTTCAGTGGGTCTATAAGAACTACACTGCAAGGGCGCAGCTTATTCAGCTTGTCTTTAGCAGCAGACCGTTTAGTTGCCTTAACCGCATTTGCTGCGCATGAGGCAGAGCGGTGATCGATATTTGAATGAGTGGTCCTACGTTTGCCCCGTATTTTGGCTCGGGCGGCTTTAACTTTTATTCCATTTTTTAGTGATTACAGAATAGCACAGCTTCATAATTCGTGTTCCAGGAACACTGCTTTGCTGTATATATGATCTAAAAACTTTAAATTTTACCACGTCAAAATTTTGAGGCAACGCATCAAGGTCAAAGTCAAATATGCCACATTACGCAACGTGTCATTCGTTTCCCGGTTAACAAGTATAAATGTGTTGTCTACATAACTCAATCAAAGTTTCGATGAGTTAATGGTGTTCTCAAAGTCATCCATATACAGGTTCGCCACTACAGGGGATATTCGCGTTCCCATCGCGAGAGTTTGTTCCTGCCTATAAAGCATAAAGAAAAGACGACGTAAGGTACGATAGGACACACTGTCATACCCTCGAGTCTCTGCTGAACCGTTAGTTTCTTCCGGTCACTCAGGGTGACGTCTTCATTTAGGAAATGTCTTGCTATACCTAGCGCTCTTTCTTTGGGTACACACGTGACCCGGTAGCCGAGGGAATGGCGATTTGGCTACTATTCAAATAGTTGCGTTGTCGAAGCCTGCTCTCTTTACCTGATGTGATGAAATTGCATCAACGTTTGTCGTTGTGGTGAAGTGTTTTCGGGCTGGCAGCACCCAATTTCCAGCTGTGTTGACTACGGTCCCAGTAATCGCGATAACTAACGTTTTACTTCAATGTGAACCGCCGTCCAATTTGAGATTGCGAGTCGCAATACTATCCTACCACGTGCAGTCCAAAATTGACCCGCCAGTTAAGTATTTCTGTTGTGCTAACCGTTGCCCGCCTTGACCAAGTAGCCAAATGGGTAGAGGTTCCTGCTGCTTTTCCATTAGTCTCGGGTTCGCGGCCTGCTACCTCCACCTTCTGAGATGAAATGGCTTCGCAACGCGTCGAGGTTGTGCAATGTTTTTGACGGGCAGCACCCAATTTCCATCTACTTTGACTACGGCCCAGGTGCCCGCAGTGACTAGGGTTCACTTCAGTGTGAACTGCCGTCCGCTTTGGAGATTGCGCGTCGACATGCATTCCTACAACGTATATTCTAAAGTCGACCATCCGATAAGTTATTACCGTTGTGCCCAGGGTTGCCCGTAGTGACCCCGTGGCCAACTCGGTAGAGGTTGTGTCTACTATTTTAATTTTCTCGGGTTCGCGGCCTTTTATCTCAACCTGCTGTGCTGAAATGACATCGAAACTGTCGCGGGTATGCAATGTTTTCGAGCGGGCAGCACCCAATTTCTATCTGCTTTGACTACGGTCCCAATGAGCGCAGTGACTAGTCTTCACATCAACGTGAACCGACGTTCAATTAAAGATTGCGCGTCGCAATGCAATCACACAACTTGTATTCCAAAATTGACACTTCAGTTAGTTATTTACGGTTGTGCCAAGCGCTGCCGTCCGTGAATCGGTAACTAAATGGTAGGGCTTTCTGCAACTGTTCCACTGTTCCACTGGTCGCGGGTGCGCGTCCTATTACCTCCACCTTATGAGATACAGTGACATCGAAACGCGTCGTGCTTGTGCAGTGTTTTCGACAGGGAAAGGTCCAATTTCCATCTTGATATATGAGGTTAATAATTCAATCTTAGAATGAAGTTGGAGTTGCTCGGCAACAAGGTTGTCTTGGGATCGACTTTTAATAATGCTTGTATCTAGTGAGACGTAAAATGTAACCGGTTGTCTTAAATGATTTAAAAATCAGTGATAAAAGGGTAGCGTTTTGGTGTAGAACTACCAGGGATTCAAATGGTCTCAGACCGTCAATGCGAATGGGATTACCAACGCGGACCGCTAATATGGTAACTTCGGAAAATGTAGGTGTTGTGTATTTTGCCAGCTGTCTTGACGGCCAGTCTAGACAGACACGTGCACACAACCCAGACACACACACACACACAAAGCGTGTAATTCGCTGCTTCCTGATTGGTTCATCATTCTCCTTGCGAAACCTTAATTTACTCACCTAGTTAGACATTGTTCAGATTACAACAGTCCTTTTCCGAGAGTGACCTTTTCGTATACAACACTGGCGTCGCGCCTTACGAACCTACGCCATGGAATTACATCCTCCTACAGTTTACTGGTCTGATCCGACCTTACGTCCTACCGAAAGTGCATGGGCCCAGTGGAAAAACTCGTTTACAAACTATCTTGACAAACTACCTGCGGCTGCTAACTACACTGAAAGCCAGAAACTGAAGCTACTCAGACACCTACTCAGTGATGAGGGACAACGTCAATTTGATGATTTGGAGCTGCAGTCACAAGATACCTTGACGAAAATGCTAGAGGTGCTGGACAAGTCATGGGGACAGCGTACAAATCTCTTCATAGCTCGCCTTAAATTCGGCCGACCTACACAGGAACCATCGGAAACTCTAGACGGTTTCGTTGATCGCCTCATTCGCGGTGTACGACTCTGCGAGTATCCAACCATACAAAAAAATAGAATCGTGGGCGTAATGCTAGTGCAGCAGTTGATTAGTGGTATCACCAACAACCGAATTCGGGAATGCTTACTTAACGAAGACGCTTCCAAATTGACTTGGGATAAGGCTGTGGAATTAGCTCGCCTCAAAACATGTACGACCGAACAATTGCGTTGTTTCGCCACTCACGCAGACATGCAGGAGGTTGCCAAGATCCATCGCTCGCCAACCAAATTCCAATCCGCACAGAAATGCTTCCGCTACGGCAGCCTGCAGCATAAAGCCAATTTTACAAAGTGCCCTGCCTTAGAAATGGATGGTAAAAAGTGCGGTAAGCGTAGACATTTTGCTCGTTGTTGTCGCTCAGCACGCATTTCTCAGTTGAATCCTACAGATTCCGTTTCTAATCAACAGTTACATTCCTCTGAAAATGTATTTTCCATTGATAACACAAGTACTGTGTCTAACTATCGTTCCAATTGTCCAGAGCCTAAATTACCTATGCCTGGCATTCGCACTGTTACCGTTTTTGCACACGATAGAATAACACATGTTGACATGGAACTTGATTCAGCCTCTCCTATCACTATAGTACCGAGTAGTTTTTATGACATTCACTTACATGACATGCCTATACATCCTACAGCCTATCGATTTGACGGTTATACAAAGGCCCCGGTAGAAATACGAGGATTTGTGGTGATTGTGTTGCAACTTGGGGCCGTGAAACCACCAGTTGCTGTGTACGTTACCCGCGGAAATAACCGTCCCTTACTCGGACGCAGCGCTATGGTTGCACTGGGAGTCACGCCGTCCCTAGCTCGTATGCGCATCATGGCAATTAACCTATCAGACCTACAGATACAGTACCCGAAATTATTTGAACAAACAATAGGGCGCCCTCCCTCCTCCGTTCACCGCATATGTCTGAAGCAGGATGCTAAACCGGTAGCTATTGCTCATCCACGTCCAATACCTTTGGCCAGAAGAGAGGCTGTTTCGTCAGCATTACGGCAGATGATTGCAGATGATCTCATTGAACCCATTAACTGTTCTGAATGGGTCTAACCTATGGTTACAGTCATCAAGAAGGACGGTACAGTAAGAGTATGCAATGACCTTCAGGCCCTAAATCGGCAAATTGTGGTAGAAAAGTTTGTGCTTCTAACCGCGGCTGAACTAATAGTTAACCTAGCTGGTGCCCGATATTTTTCAAACTTGGACCTTAGGAAGGCTTTCCTTAACATGCCTCTTATTAAGGAGTCAAGACCGCTGACCGCATTTCTCACTATGGACGGACTCTTTCAGTAGAAGGTCTTGCCAATGGGCTTGCGTTCAGCTCCAGCAGCTTGGCAAAAGTTTATGGTTCACTCATTTGCCAATTTACCTGGTCAAATAGTACACATGGACGACATCTGTGTATTCGGTAGGACTCCAGAAGAACATGATTCACGATTGCATGCTGTGTTACGTCGACTACACGATCTTAACCTCCGATTAAACCTCGAGAAGTGCAAATTTAATGCTAGTGAGATCGAATTCCTGGGCCATATTATAACAAATGACGGTATGAAGCCGAGTTTTGACAACGCGCGTGCCAGCACCGAGGTTCCACGGAAATAAAGCATTTTCTAGGTATGTGTTCTAACAACCTACGTTATCTGCAGGATTTCACAAATATTGCTGAGCCACTGCGTGAACTGATAAAGGAGAAAAGTGTATTTGTTTGGGGTCCACCCCAGCGGAAGGCATTTGATGAGATAAAACGCCGCATTGCTTCTACACCAGTTATGGCGATTTTCGACGAGACGTGCCCAATGATTGTCTCTACTGATGCATCAAACATTGGGTTGGGTGCTATACTATCTCAAATTCAAAATGGGCATGAAAGAGTTATTGCATACGCGTCCAGAAAATTGTCGGCGGCGGAGCTTTCTCACTCTGCCGGGGAAAAGGTAGCCCTTGCCTGTGTTTGGGCCTGTGAGAAGTGAAATTTGTTCTTGTTCGGAAGACCCTTCACTCTTCGTACAGACCACGCAGCGTTAACTAGTTTACTTACAAATGGCATCAGGCCACTTCGGATACATCGCTGGTATGCACGATTGTTAACATACGATTTTCAAATTAAATTCCGTTCCGGACGCGAAAACCAGGTAGCGGATGGGCTCTCTCGACTACCCCTCAACGAAACTGAAAATAATGAGGATGATAATGAGAGGTTACTGGTGTCTTCGCTGAGTGATGAACCAATCTCAGCCCTAACTAAGGAAGAACTCCAGAAGGCGACTCAGGAAGATGCGACACTCTGCCACGTTCAGGAGTATCTGCTAAACGGTTGGCCACAAAACAATAAGATCACAGGCGAGTTTCGTCCGTACTACGTGTTGCGTCATGAACTTTCATTTATAGATGGATGTTTAATGCGTAGCAAAAAGTTTGTGGCTCCTCGGAGTTTGATAAAAAATTGTCATGCTATGTGCTCACAAAAGCCACCCTGGTATCTTTCGTACGAAACGCATGGTTGACGCATGTTTCTGGTGGCCCAAAATGTCACACGAAATAGAAAATCTTGTTCATGACTGCTCTTCATGTCAAAGGGCAGACAAGAGTTCAAGGCCGGTTTCATCTCCTATACAACCCATTGACTCTCCTATGCGACCGTGGGCCAAGATAACTGTTTACATCATGTGGCCATTTAGCTCAGGGCCTCAGCATCAAAGGAACTGTTTGGTGGCGACCTGCTTCCACAGTAAGTGGCCGGAAGTCCATTTGTGTGGAGAAGTGACTACTGCCAGCATTATTCGGTGGCTGAAATATATGTTCTTCCGCTTCGGATTACCAGAGGAGATCGTGACGGACAACGGGCCGCAGTTTACAAGTCACGAGTTTCATTCGTTCCTTCAACTTCACGCTATCCGACACTCACGTACAACGCCGTATAATCCAGCGGCAAATGGCATTGTAGAGCGGTTCAATCGATCCTTGAAAGAGAGTATCCAAGCTATTCTCTTATCTGGTACAGGTTGGGAGGATGCAGTTCAACAAGCACTATTTTCTTACCGAACCGCACCTCACCGAGCCACAGACAAAACACCAGCTGAACTCATGCTTTGGCGTGTCCTTCGGACAAAGTTGAATGCCGCACTTCCTATTCCTGCAACCAATATTTCCGACGAGTTAGATCGTCGCCATCGATATCAGACCACTTACCAGAAGCATACTACGCCGCTCCAGCCCGGAACATTCGTGCGCGTGAAGGTAAACTCTGCATCAAAAGGACAACCCACGTTATCAGATCCGATAAGAATAATGCATGCATGTGGACCAGGCACTTACCGGCTGTAGGATGGCCGCAGAGTCAACGCCCGGCGATTATTCACAAGTAGCAGACGAACGGGGCAAATACCACCAACCTTCACTGACGAGGCCACGCAAAGCACGCAGCTCCGCAGGACGAGCCTAGAACAAAGACGACCGTATCGATATGGTTTTGACACCTCATACGATTAAGCGGAGAGGTGATGTTGTGTATTTTGTCAGCTGTCTTGACGGCCAGTCTAGACAGACACGTGCACACAACCCAGACACACACACACACACAAAGCGTCTAATTCTCTGCTTCCTTATTGGTTCATCATTCTCCTTGCGAAACCTTAATGTACTCACCCAGTTAGACATTGTTCAGATTACAGCAGTCCGTTTCCGAGAGTGACCTTTACGTATACAACAGTAGGGTATAAGAATGATGGATAGGACAAGTTCCAACCTGTACTGCGCGCCCAGACTTCCGGTCTACAGTCCACCTAACGTACTACTTAAGCATTGTTACGAGTCGACGCCTATGGGAGGTAAAGAAGGAGATCAAGTTACAAGATGCGCTAGAGGTGAGAATATCATCCTGGTTTACAGGAGGCTAACTGGGTGGACATTGATAGTAGTTGTTGTGAAAAAAGGAGTTTGAAGAGTAGCTCTGCGTAGGTATGCCTATGAACTAGAAGAGTGAGGGTGTTTGGCCCGCGAAATGAGAGGGTCACCCATCATCTTATGCTGGACAATATTATCAGGAGGCTGATATGCATGCTCGTACTCACGACCAAGCGGTATAGGTGGTGAAATATGGGAGGGCCAAACCGAGAATAATAGGTTTTAAAGGAAGTATGGGCAGCTAGGTAGGGATTGTTCTCGTGTCCAGTTAAACGCAGTCACACGTCGGTCCTGCATGCAAAATAAACGTGGGAGAATATAAACTGCTCGTTAGGACTTGGAGCCAAACATATACACGAGGTCACCTCTAATTTAGTGCTCTTGGTATTTCGGCTTTTGTGACGTATCAGAAATATAGGGAAGTATTGTATAAAGTGAATTACGACATCAGTTTATGAGATGCATAAGACAAGCTACGGGTACTGCAAGAAGACTGGGGTAACGATGGCTTGCGGCGGCCATGTGTACAAGTTTAGAATGAGAGAGAAAGTGGTTTTGTACGGATGGCAGCCGCCTATCTGCTCCACATCATCTATACTACAGCCTAATTGCGCCTTGGCTTTGTTCATGATGTATGACGATAGAGTGAGGGTAGTTTATGAATCGCGAATTATTTGCGAATATCGCAGGATCCGAAGCGAAATGGGATCAACCGCGTAGTAACTTGCTGCTTGCATAGGACTGCCGTGCTGCCGAGCGAGCAACGATTTGGTGAGGAAAACCGGGGTGAGATCAATGCGTTAGGAACACGCCAATCCGTTTTGGTGTACCATTTCTTCCAACATTGTTTGCCAAAGGATGCCGGTGGTATTTTAACGGTGATCAGGGCATATATCTCTAGGAAAACTTCAGATAACTTGCGCTCTCGCAGCTTGGAAGGTAACCGGTTCCACAGGTGGGGTAGAAGTTCATGTAGAAAATTTGCTGGCTTGGGTCTAGGTCTTTCAAGTGTTAGTGCGTTGTCGAAGTTTCGAGTGACGTGGGTCAGACATCTCAATCCTTTGCACCTAGCCCAGGATGAGCGGCCAGTAGGCCGGTGAACTGCACTCTATCATTGGGCTGAGAGTAAAAGAGAGCCGGTGGGTGGCAACCTATTAGGAACAAATGCAGAAGCTGCGGTTGAGCACCAAGAGCATGCGCATTCCGTTTTGGTACATCTTCTTTGTGTTTTACCAAGTTTCAGATCGAAGCGTAAGAGCACGTCGAGAGCGTACACAGATGAAGATGGGTGCAACTGTTGGCCGGCCCGGTTGTACCTTCGGCAAATACCACCTTTGCACAGACTCATGAATACTGACTCGACTAGGTTGATGGCGAGGTTGACCATCGCTGACCACTTAGAGAGGCGTCAAAGTCACGCTGAGGCAGGCCGCGGCCGTACGGCGCATTATGCGTCCTTCGTACATCAAGGACGTCTAAATACAACGCGAACGGTGAAGTAAGAAGCTAAGTATAATACATGATATGGATCAGGAAGACAATAGGACCGAGCACCGTGCCCTGCGGAGCGCCACTCCTTGAGGGTTATCACTCGGTCAAGTGGCTGTCAAGCTGCACCCTCCATGCTTGACCAATAGGGAAAGCACTGATCCACTGGTGCGGTGAGCCATCAACACCGCACATCATCTGTTTCCGTAGGAGGATCTCAAGTTTTATCTTGTCATGCGCTTTACTGAGGTCCATGTAAATGACGTCAAGTGACTTTTATTTGTTTAGGTAAACAACCATTTGTACCTCAAAAGCAGCAGACGAATAAGTGCATCCTCCGGAGTTATGAGGAACGTGGGTTCCGAGGGCCCAATGACAAATATCAAAGGGAGGCAAAGAACGTTTTCCATCTGTTTACTTTCATGCATTCACAATGAGGCCATCTATGGAAGTCCGATTTTAGGGTATAAAGGATATGTGAGATGAAGTCGAAATATGCGGTGTCATTCTAGTGGTACACCTACTTAGGACCCTTCACCTACTGTTCACAGCAGCAGTGCTCTTTATGGTAGCATGGGTCGTTTTACAATCGATTGATACTACTGTTCCTAAGTACATTTTCCAAGTGGCAAACTTGAGTAAGTACCCACCAACATGATAATGCCTGGTGGTTCCACGGCACCCATGGGAGGGATAGGGCATTTATCCTTGTTGGCTGGCAACCCACACTTGATAGCTCAGGCGGGCAGTAGATCAAACTTTCTCTTTATTCTGTCAGTCTTCAAGGCTGGACAATATCGACCATAGCTTGAGCTCGTCCGCATTGATCAGATAGCCCATTTGTAGCACACATCATACGTCATTGACATAGACCTTGAAGTTCCGGTCCGATAGTGGTTTGTGGGAACGCCACTAGACATAGGAACTGGAAAGGCGTGGGTATAGTTCACCTTGACGTGCATGCTCCGGCGTTGAAAGCAGTCAGTGACCCATAGTAGGAAGCTTCATCTATACCACTTCCGCAACGCTTAGAGAAAAAATACTGAAGTGAGACACTGCCTAATGTTCCGCTAATTCAAAAACTACCACATCTAAGCGTTTTTCAGTTTGTACTGACTGCCAATTTCTCTTGGGGTAAGTAGGTTAGCGTTGCAGGCAAATCCCCGTCGAAAGCCATGCTTATTAGACTAAGGGTTGTTCAGCTTTTGCAGGCTCGATGGATAGCACATTTATTGCGCTTTTCTGTGATCTTGCGGGTGACCGACGTCAAGCAAATCGAGCGATAACTCCTAGGGTCTTCGAGGTTTCCACCGTTATACTTCCGCGTGACTACGCCTGGCTACCACTCGTGGTTAAGTCAATAAGCTTTGAGAGCTGAAACAATTGAGCTTGTGAGGCAGCAACCAATTTCGCTATCGTTTTGAGTAACAGGCGATGGATCAAACTGGTACTGGTGAGGAACCTAATTTCAGTTCCAGTAGTAGCATCAAAGTAGAAGTTGCATCGCAAGCGATATGCTCCATAGGTGTTGGATGTGCAAGTAAATGGTTGTTGACCAGTGCAACCACATTGGGTATGCTAAGGAGAACAGTAGATAAAGGCGACGAGCTTTGAGGTCATCATAATTAAGTATAATGCCTCGCTCGTTAGTAGACAACGCAGGAATTCGGCGAACAGCCCTGGCGAGTCTGTTTAGCGATGAGAACAGTTTCTTTGACCAGGAAAGGGACTATTTGGCCAAACTATGCTCACACAGTTGCCTAAACACCTCTCTGCAGAAAGCAGTAGTTATTGACGGATTTGGATTTAAAGTACTCGGAGTATAAGCAGGAATGTTTGGATTTGTCCCAGAGTTTTCATTGTTGTTCTGGCGGCCCGTAACAAAGAGATAACGAGATTGTCTCATGCTTTTGCGGCACGAGTTTGAATCCTCGTAGAAGTTGGAATACTTGTAGTATATTCAGTTCATATGCGACTACGGGTGGTCACTTGGCAGCCAGGAGCCGTTTCGGCGTGCAGCCAACACATTTTTATATTTTTATCAAGTTGGCCACAAGTTCTCTGTCTATCCAGGCTACCCTTAGAGAGAGAACTATTACTATGGAATAAGTGGCCTTCTTCAAATAATAGTTACAAGTTAGCGAATGAATCGTTCCAAGTAGTATCGAGTTCCAATGGTTGCGAAATATTCTATTCAGGCTTACATACGCCGCTCCACAGTTGGAGGCCTTAGTACGCCAGATGTTGCAACATAGTGGGCTCAGTGTTTTCACAACGGAACCTTTACTCCATAAGAAGGTGAACACACGATGCTTGCTTTTACCAATGCGCTGTAGAGATGCCGATCCCGAGACAACATACAGGGCACGGCTGAGCACAAACTGAAGTGTGTGCGGAGTCTGGCAGGGAAGAAGAACAGTTGGTGATGTTATATGCCGGGAGACATTTGTTTTAAGAACTCTTACAAGAAGGTTGGCTTCAATGGACTCTGAAGGAAGGCGGCAGTACGGCATGTCCCATTTGAAATTTAACTCCTTAAAGTCAATTGCGATAAAACGATGTCTGCTGTTTCTATATGTTTTACTGAGGTTTAACACAGAGGCGTCATGACCCAACTGCGCTTTGTAGGCAACGCGAAACATAAGTGATTTAAAGCCAACAATATTAACGCACCAGTAGCAGAGCTCCACTATCAGCGTAATTAATGGATCCTATATATATATATATGCATAAGCTGTATGCCGTAACAGCGCTTCGCTGCCGTGCGACCACTAATGGCTCCACGCTTGCTGTGTACGCTGCTATGACGCTTACCAATGCGCCGATTCGCACTAGCGCTACAGGGTTGGGAACGAGCTGGCTACCTCTAGCTTTGGGCCGACCACTCCAATAGTGAATTACGCCGCCAACCATCTTGGTTCACGAAGTGTCAGCGAGAAATACTTGATAACCTGGGTGGTATCCAAAGTAAGCCAGGACCCACTGAATACCAGCATGTTCGATTGGAGCTTTGTAGTAAGGGTGTGTAGCTCGTCCAATTTGTTCAACTTGCAGCAGACATTTGCAACCATGCCATGCAATCCAAGCCCCGTCCTAGTTCCTAAGTAATTGACGGACGGAAGGTCGCTTCAAGCGGAAGCTCTGGACGTTTTGCACTCCCAGTACATCCATTTTTTGCGTTGCTTTTCCAGGCTAGCCTCGACCTGCTGATTGTGAGTGGTAACTACTTATTAGCTGTATATAACCAAAAGCCGCACTACTCCATGGCAATTTAGGTAAGCGTATCTCTGGGCATGGCTTTCAAGTCCTTGTGCCTTGCGAAAAGACCTATCTTGTAAAGCTAGCCACGGTCCTTCCACAGTTTGTAACTTGCATTACAGTGGATGGTGTGCCGGGCTAAATCAAAGTGCACATTCATTCCCACCGGTCCGTGGCTGTCACTCATGGGGAAGTTGCAATAGCTGCAGGAAGGCTCTCGACTGACTAGACCCAGAATCTCAAAGCCCTGGCAGTTTAAATAGCGCAAGGCTTAAATACGTGAGTTATACTAAAATTTTCACTGCTCATTAGTAATATACATGGCAGGATGGTTTTACACCCGCGGCCAAGGGTACAATACCTAGTTTGTGCGGGTTTCACTTTACGCAAAATTGAAGGACAAATCCACTGTATGATCTATTACTATATGCTGTGCTACATCCATAACGGCAGTTTGGGAAGCGTGCTTTTTAAGAACGAGGAAAGCTCTCAAGTCCGGATGCAGTTGATTAATCTTGGTGGCACTGGATGCAGCTTTCCTGCTCTGGTGGAAGGCTGCCTTTGCTGCAGTCGTGGGCTAGAACTTACGGCACTTGCCCTAAGGCAATTCGGTTAGAAGCCGGAGGAGTCTGGAGCACTTCAGCATAAGACGGCTATAATAGTTAACCACGTCCAGGCAGCAGGGTAGATTTTTAACTGAGCTTGGCATAGGATAAGCAGCGATGGCTTGCCTTACTTCTGGAAGCGGACCAATGCCTCCGCGGTCTAGTTCTGGGCCGAAAATCATTACGCTACTGGTTGAAGAGACACATGACTAGGTCGCATTTTACTCCGTGCGCTGCAAAGCCCCCGAAGTTCAAGCCTAGCTGAGACAGGTTTGTTCCGATATTTGAACTGGGCACAAGATGCCGTCTATCTAAACGAAAACAAAGGAAAGCTCTATAAGGTCTTGGTTGATGAACCGTTGGTAGCCTTGCGCAGCGATTACCAAACCAAAAGGAATGCGGATGAATTCGCAAAAGACAAAAGTGTCGTAATGGCAGTTTTTAAGGGCATTTTCGAGAGCATATGGAATAGGGTAGGCAGCACGGCTGTATGCATTTGCCTAGCAAAGCGACAGAAAAGTGATGAAGGTGGGAATAAAATATTCGTCTGGGACAACCACATTTTAGAGCAACATAATCGCTGCATATTCGTCTGTCCCTGCTTTACTATTTAGGGAACCTGTGACACGGAAAAGCCCAGGAGCTATTGGACGGTGAGTTGATGAGGAAACACAGCATTTGCTGAAATTCAGCCTTAGCTTTTACGAGCTTGTCCTGCGGCAACCGTCGAGGTAAGGGAGCAGCACGTGGTCCAGCAGTAATGGTATGACGCACATGGTGATGCTTTAGACCTGAAAATGCGTCGTGCGACTGAGATAAAGCAAAAAATTGATGAAGAAATCCATTAAATTTTCTACCAGTAGAAAGCGACATTCGGAGATTGATTGAGACCATTAAAGCGCCTTTAACACAGACGTTGACAGTTGTACCACTGTGGTGGAGTTTCTTGCAGTGTAGGTCCATACGCAGGCTGCACTTCGTAAGAAGGTAAACGCTAATGATGGGACGTAAATCTTCTGCGGTGAAGAAGATGAGGGGCAACGTTTTCCTGATTCCGTGACCATGAGTTAACAGCTTTTGGCGGTAAGTGTTACTTTTGGTAACATTAGCCGCCTAAATCCCAATTGCCGTAGGATGTAGTTAGCATTTTTCTGTTTCTCAAAGTAGCATGCTTACCCCGGCACGGGTGTTAACAATGATGCGAAGGTTGGTTGCAGTGCCATGGACATAAAGTATTCCGCTACGCGGTTGGCCAAAAGCAGCCAACGCTGTTACTGGCTGGCGTGACCGTCTCCCTGCTGCCGCGTGCCAGATGCATTAGAATTAGTGCAACCCAGGCGCTAATTCCTAACTGCGTCATTAGCCGTGCGTTGGTAGTAACAATAGGGACGGCGAGTGTTCTGCGAGAAAGTGCTTTTAGCTCAAAATACTGAACTGCGACCTTTACATCTAGCTGGTCGCAAGCACTACAGCTTGTTTTCTAGTTTGGACAACCTGTGAGCTAATGACTCCAGAGAATCGTTTCCAACGATTAATGCATATGCTAATTGAGGGCATGAAATGCAGATCGTTTGAAAATGCATTCATAGACTTTGTCTTCTTTTCTGCTACCTTTTCAAATCATACACCATTAACCAACAAGTCAAGGATTGCTGTAGTATTTGTCGGGAGACCTTTTCTCTAAAGTTGATGCAAAACGCTGTCATTGAGTTTGGTAAGACCAACTAAGCAATTCTTGTAGCGAGGGTGCTGTGAAGGTGTGCGATCACCAAACTCAACACGGGAAAGGAGTTGCTGGAGTCGGACTTCATCGTACGCGTAAGTGCGCATTACAATAGCATTTATAAGCGCATAGTTGCGTATATAATTGGAAACAGAGCAAGCAAACCTGAGAGGGCAGCGGCGACCCAAATCAGGATAAGCTAAGCAACATAAGCTAACATGGTAAACTTTGGGGTAATACGGCGTAAAGAAAAAGTGCCTCCAATGGTAAAAGCAAAACTCAAGGGTTGGATGTATCGAATGGGCTCACAGCAGAAGTACAAAACTTTTCCTATGTGGCCACAGAGGGAATTTGTTCGAAAGCCGTGAGAGAAAATGGGTTCTGAGCTTTAATCAAACATCTTAGGTGAACCAAACATATACGAAAACGGGTTACTAAATGTATACCGATCATCACTTAAAGATGGTTTTAGTCAGACCACAGTCAGTTTAAGTAATAAAAATCACTAACCTATGGTTAGCTCCCAATTTGCTTCCGTTCCTATCCTGGTAGTTTGATGCGCTTTAGCACGCAGCGCATGCAGCGAAATTTTTCCTAGCCTTTTAGAGAAGAGTATCGCACAGGACAAACACAACAACGGCACACGCAGCAGCAGCACTTGGGATTCGCCGTCGGTAACAAACGGATGGGGTTAGTTTTGTTTTGGCATGGAGTTTTATAGTGCTCACGCGAGCCGAACGGTAAAGGCCCGTGACAGCTCTTTCAGCTTTTATTCACCAGCTGGGTGAAGTCTGTCGTTGATAACCTGCGTTCAACGTGGGACCAACCCAGCTGCAGCAAAAGCAGTGGAATCCAAACTTTTTCAGCAGGTAGTTATGCAACAGCTGTGTGAAACATTCCTCTGTTTTGGCACTGACTACCTGGCCCGAAAGGTTGTTCCATTGGTTTACAACCCGTGTGGATAACGTGACGACGAAGCGGAAGTGGAACCCCGTGGATTTATCAGTTTCTAACTCTGACCGTGTGTCGATTTATTTAGAAAAGTTGGAAGAACGCCTGCACCACTACCACTATGCCACCTATTAGGATGCACCTTGTGTATGTCAGGACCCACGGCGCGGATGATAGTCCAAAGGAAACTATGTAATTCGCTAAAGTTGTATAGGATAAGACAAAGCACGCAGCAGGGAAACCGACCTGGATACAGCCACTGAACCTACTCGATTGAAGCGCATTCAAACTTTGTGAGTGAGTGCAAAGCAGATAAACCCTTTTCCAATATTTGCCGAACGTGGAAAGGAAACAGGAGCTTGAAGACCTCAGGCGTCAATTTTGAAAATGACATCCGTATGGCGCCGAGTACCCTGTTGGCGGAGGCGACCTTACGCAACGTATGTGGGAGGGTTTCCAAGTTACTTCATACAATCCTAGCCAGATCCTTCTCAAAAGCTGCATCGCTCAGCAAGAAACTATCAATGTGGTAGATGCCATTAGGTGCTGGGAAACCGTTTGACAGAAAACATTTGTCATGTTTGATGGGTAAAAGCTACTTCGCAGGCCAGTCTTGCAGCAAATCCAGCGAAGTTATAATTTTTCCGACACTGCAAGCATAGGTAATTCTGACCATAGGTTGTGATCCACAATCCAGGCCAAACGGTCGGCTTTTGTTGCTTATAGGTAACGATTTTGTCTTGTAAGCTTGCAGGTCGGATACGAAACCGAGTAGGGTTGGGCGCCTTAGCGGTATTAGCGGCCCACGTGCGACTGGTGATGATCTCACGGCTGCGTAGCGCCGTATCGGCGTATGGTGGACACATCGTCAGCAGCAGCAGCTCAGGGTCATTCTGAAACACCATTGAAAGGCCGATGCTGCAAACGTTTAAAAGTTTGGGATCAAGCTTAATGCCCTGTGGTACCACACTGGACATGAGGACAGGCCCAGAAAGAACCACATTGACTTTCACACTCAGAGTAGGCTCATGTAAAATATCCGCGAACCCGTGCCAATGCTAATTTTTTGAGTTTGATAAGGAGCCTATCAAATGTTTCGCTGAAGTCCCAGCAACCTCAAGGCTATTTCTCTTGATTGTCTAATTATCGCAGGCAACAAGTAGGTTAGTAAAACAAGAGCCTGCCTTCCGTAAACTGTGCTGAATTTGCGTAATGGTGCTTATAGCATCGCAAAGAAGCTGATTGGCAATTTTTGAAATCCTTCTTATCGTCTTGCAGACGATCCACTTCAGTCAGATAGGTCTGTAATTCCCAGGATTTGATCATTGTCCTCTTTTGTTTATTAGTTTTACCATCCCTACCTGCTGAGCCAGCAGTAAGCGACCATCCTATGGGGTGTGACGAGACAGCTGGTAGAATGACCCGGCAACACACAGCCCGTCTTTAAGAACCAGCTTCAAATTCACTAGAGCCTGACGAAGAGTTGGTGTCCAATTCGCGAATATTTATCAGCAAAATTCGTGCTAGTTGCTGTGTGCTCTAGGGAAGTGGAAGGTGTGGGCATATGGTCATTAATTATTGGTGCCATAGTTGAGTACACTGATGAATATAGTGAGGCAGAAATACAGGCATTGATTCCTTATCCTGAATAATAGGTACCTCATCCGAATACAGGTCAGGTATGCTTCAACGCGCCTAAGTAATTATTACATGGTAAAGAAAGTGATTTATTTTGGGTCACTGTGTGACTGTTTACCTAGGTGACGCTCCTAATGTCCTCGCTTTCCACCGTTTTCACGTTACACAACCTCATGCGAGGTCTGTAATCACACAATTTATCCGTGGACCGAGAGGACTGAAACCTGCCTTACAGCTTTCACTTTTAAGCAGTAGGGTCCTCAGCTCTCTATCAAAACGTGAAGGATGGCTGGGAAAATGTCTGGTAGCAACGTTTGGTGTAGCTCCATCGAGAATAGTGAGCCAATTTAAGTAAAGAAGTTTCCAAGCCTTTTCGGGGTCCAACATTTTACGAGTCCTCCAATCCAGAACACCTGAAGCTATTAGATGCAGTAGACTGGCGCACCGGGAGTTACGGGTAGAGAGCCACGGTGCTGAATGGTGTGTCACGCAGTACATAGAAAGAAAGACGCACGAAAATCACTTGGCCTGAGTGGTTGAAGAATCGCTAAATCAGATATGCCGTTTGGTTGAGGCCTGAAAACTAGGCCGAGGATGTGTGGCGATTGATCCGGAATTACCCGTGTAGGTGCGGAGACAAATTGAATAACACACGTATAAATGACACATGCTAACAGACCGCAGCAAAGTTCTCTGGGGCCAGGTCACATTGATGTAAATAGCAGTTGACACCGATTACACCTTAACCTATTAATAAGCAATGCTAGCCTCGGCCGTGCATTGTAATCTGGTCCATCAGTCGGGATACGTAGGCCTTTGATAGTCTGTAGACAACATAAACCATGAGAGAATTGCATCCGTCGTAGACACGACATCAAATTGTCTGTAAATCACAGAATCTATCACAAAGAGCCTTTAGCGTAATAACCATCAAGTCGGCATTTGGTTAGATTATGATGTCGCCTCCAGATGTCATGCCAAGTGCAGGGCGAGAAAAATAATAATCAAAAAGGCGTAGAACAAAATATGTCAGCTGTTCGCCGTAACGGAGCTTCGCTGCAGTATCACAACCACCAGCCGTAAGAGGGCAGGTTAGAAATTAAAAGAATTTTACCCCTACGCGGATTGGAACTTCCGCCGCTTGGTTAGGAGACAAGCTCATTGCCACTAGGCTGCGTGCCAACCTGGAAAAAGAAGTGGTTTTAGCGTCAGATTAGATGCGGCTGAAGGCAGACTAAGGCTAGCAAGGAGGCTAAAATGTAGAGTGGTATGCCCTTTCACAGGATAGACCGCGTTGCAGTTTGGCAAGTGGCTGCTTCGGGCGAGTCTTGAAATCCGCTACAGTAGATACAAAGTCTAAGTCGGCCTGCGTGGCGTTCCACGGTCCGCAGTCGCAGAGCGTAGTAGCGTTGCCTGCAATTTAGCCGCCTTTGCTTATGCGTGACCCGCGGTAAGTGACCACGAAGCAGAGATTATGAGTGTTGCAGTTTGTGTGAATCGCAGCAGGAGAGTCCAGGGTTAAAAACATTACAAACGCTAGGACCAAATCCCCTGAGGACGGCGGTATTTCAGCAAGTGGTGAAAAAGGGAAAGACACCATTGTGAGGATCCAAGCGTACGCAGGTATAGAGCGAATCGCTACCAGAAACGTTGAAATCGAGCTTTATGCAAACGCCGTCGTTGTAAAGACTGATGAAACAGAGCTTTCAGTCGCATACGGTTGGCAAATTACTACTGCAGCTTAGCTCGCTGTTTCTTTGAGCCCTCTGGTGGTCGTTCGCGCAATAACGCCGGGTTTCACTTATCAAAAGCAAATGAGGTGACCGTACCGCGAACTATCATTCGATAAGCAGATGCGGATGCTGACGCTGCCGCACAACATTTTCTTAGCGCCTAAGCTAGACGCATTGGTTACGGGGAAGGCAGTAGGCTTTTCAGTGAGTAGCTGTTGGACTAAAACTACAAGTACCTTCTGCCGTTTCTCTGTAGATCATGCACTTCCGAGTACGACATGGAATTGGTGGGAAGCGTCGCTACCATATGGATACCAGTTTGCATCTGGTGGTTTTGAAACAAAATGTAAACAAATAAAGTACAATGTAGATAACCCGCTGCCGGCACCCAAGTGAGATCCGGGCGATAATTTGTTCGCGGAAAAGCGGACGTGCAAGTCATCGTAATCAGACCAACGTTTCGTGTAGGTTAACAAGCAAAGAGTAGGCAATTTGTAAAAAGATAGCCACGCAATGACAATTAAGCGTATAATTTGGGCTACACAAGAAAGTTACTATGCTGCACAAGTTGTCATTATAAACCGAACCCGAAATTTGCCCATACTTCAAACGAAGGAAGCTTAGCCTATTGGTGCCAACTCACACTGTGTATAGCAATTTGTATATGACTTCGGCAAAAGTTACATAGGTAGAACCAATAAAACGCTGACTTCCCGAATAAAGGAACATGTGCCAAGATGGGTTCAACATGAAGTTGCTCAGATTGCCTACCCTCGTCAGATTCCATGTTCGCGCAGACCGCCGGCTTCCTCGATAGGCAAACACCTAGTAGACTCGGGTCACCAATTAGAGCTGGGCTCAGCGTTTAAAGTTGTGTTACGTCACACTAATCCCCGCCTCCTTCGGTTTGCTGAGGCTGTCGAAATAAGCCGGATTATGTCAGCCTTATGTGTTCAGAAACAATTATTTTTCAGCCTAAAGCTGCCTTGGACGTAGGTGTGAACTTTCGTCATTCGTTTTGCACCTAAAGCTTGTCTGGTTGCGGTCACTGTTAGCTATATCTATGCATATCGGTTATTGTTAATGGTACTGAGGAGACAATACAAAATGCATGCATTTACCAGCCTTCGTCTTCTTTCCTTGCTTTTCAAATTGTAGAAGGGAACTAACTGCTTTAAATTTTTGAAACGACGAATTCCCTCCGAACAAGTCAGGTCGCTTCACCGCATAGTCAGCCTGAGGTGTAATATAGGGTGCTTACCTGTTGAGATATCTTTTCAATTTAACTTCATTTTCTACGTCGCTCTCCTCGTTCAGTGCTTTTACTGTTGCGTAGAAACAAACTCAAGCCCTCTGCGGCTACCCTCAGACGTGTGGCGGCCGCTCACCTAGAGATCGCTCGCACCAGGCTTGCGGAACTACTAGAAACTCATGCACGCTTACTACCCGTGGTCGAGGATTTGTCTCTGTGTTGCCGGATTGTTTTCACCAACTATTGTAAATCAAATCTTCATTTTACGAGACGAAATCGCTCCGCTCGTTTATAAAATTCGCTGACGAACAACCAGGAGGAGGAACCAATTTCTCGTGATCCCGGTAAGTACAGGATGAATTTACCGAACGTAGAAATTGATGCGTTACAATTAGAAGCATTATCACTTTGGCTTGATTACAAAGTCCCCCTAGGACGTTGAACGACTTGTTTATAGAAGCCCGATTTGAGAACCTTTTTGACCACTTTAAGGAGCGCCAGCCAACCAGCCCTGATAAGCATAGTTGGTTTAGAAACAAGTTAACTTCTATCGACCATGAGGTGAAAACCATGTTAATAGTTGAAAAATGTGCCATCACAGTTCTAGATTTTCAGGCTTTACGTTAACCACGAGCTAAGGAGGTAGCCGTAATGAAACCAGATAAAGGTTTAGGAGTGGTACTTAAGAACAAAACCGAATACAATGAGAAGATGTGCGCCATAATCAACGATGCGAGTAAATTCAAACGGCTCACGAATGTGGGGGACATAATCAATGTCGAAATGCGCATAATGCGTCACTGGAATTACCTCCAACACCACGTGATAGACTTTGACGCACTTAATAGTTTGAAGCCGAGTGGTAGCACTATTCCACAGTTGTACGGGTCTTCAAAAACACACAAGAGTGAAGGGTCACTCAAGCCACTCCTTCCAATGATGAACTCGCCCCAGCACAAACTCGCTCGTTGGTTAGTGAAGTTTCTAGCTCCGTTGAAACAGCAGTTCAATTTGTACAGTCTTAAAGACTCGTTTCAACCCATTGATGAGCTGGATGTACTCAACCTGTCAGACAAAGATATATCTTCCTTGGATGTAGAATCCATATTTATCAACGTGCCGCTACATCAGACGTTTGAGTACGTGTGCGAATTAGCTGAAAACGTTGGTTGCTCGCCACCAATTCCGACTGAATTGCTTAGATAAGCTCTACTATTGTGCACAGAGAAGGTGGAATTTTACTTCCGGAATACACCATACCGTCAGATTGACGGCGTAGCAATGGGTAGCCCATTAGGTCCTGTTCATGTTGGTGGTAGAAATAAGCATTTCTACAGAAATAGCCCAGGTGTCACACTACAAAAGATATGTCGATGATATCTTGGTTCTCTGTTCGTTGGAGCAGCAGGTCACACATTTGGCAAAACGGCTCAATGGTGCTCACTATAACTTACGGGTTACATGGGAAATAGAACAAAAAGTCGTCTACCATACCTGGACATACTCATAACTCGCAGGGAGGATGGATTGATTAAGAGGTGTTGGGCGGAACAAGGGGTACTAGTGGGTAAGCAAGGACACGTAAGACGTGTCAAATACGACAGTATAGAAGTCAGGGGAGACTGAACCCAACGTGTATTGTGCAGGCTACAGGAATAGTAAGCGAATCAGACAGAGCAAGAAACGTGCAGCCAGGAACACACCAAAATGGTTCGTGTCAACAGACGTGCAGTCAGTAAAACAAATGGAGGTTTCCAAGGTTAAAACAACCATAAAATCTAATGTTACAAGATACTGAAAGAGCATGTTTTCTGTTGCACTACAAGGGCCTCCCCCTAGAAGGCTGAAGGATAGGAGCCTTTGATAGAGCTGTTAGTGTGGGGGAAAATGGAAAGTGAGGGGAGGTGAATATTTGCAGAGGCTTGAGTAAGAGTTTCCAAAGTGGGTTGTGTAGCCGATTTTGCTGGGTCCAGGCTTTTGCTAGTTATTTATGACGATCGTGTGGATCAGAGTGCATCATCGGTGGGCCGTCGGGGCGGGCTGGTCGGACTGGCAAAAAACTGGCTAGTCCAGAAAAAGGCCGACGGAACCTTCCCATTGCTGCAGACCCGACGGTGCGCTTGGGAGGTGTCACTTCCCCTACCGCACTTTATTCCACGGTCTTCGTCCCACGAATAAAATCAGGCGTCCTCGTCCCACGGAGAAATCCAGGCGTCCCCGTCCCACGAAGAAATGCGGCGTCTTCGTCGGCAATGCCTAGGTGGCGTTTGGGGACCAATCCGTTCGTGGGTATCTGCGGTCGAGGGCGACTGTCTGTTCCGTGGGTGAGGAAAGGGGCTGTGGGACGGCTGGCGAGTCACTCGAGGGTTGCCTGGGCAGTTCCGGCGGTTGAGTTTCTGGAAGCTAGAACTCAGAGGGGTTGGCAAGGGTCTGAGAAGTGGATTGACGCCGGAGAGGGCACATGGCATGTATGATAAATGCAGATACGCTTTCAGGTTTACAAAACTTTTTAGGTTTTTTGTCGATTTTGTAAAACGTTTGTGAATGAGACGCAGGATAACCATTAGGGACGAAAAAGGCGTGTTAATGGTAATAGCAAATGCTTACAAAATCTGAAAAACGGACCGGACGTTTGACCTGTCTATCGCGTCGGTAGGTTGCCTGGGGTTGAGGCGGGATAGGTTGCAGGTCAAGGATTACGGAGGGTTCCGGGTTATCAAGTGCTCGGGAAGTCACCACAGGTGCGGGTGCTTGTGCGAGAGCATCAGGATGGGCTGCAAGTGGCTCTTCAAAGAAAGCCACTTTGAGGCGGTCGATGGACACCGTTGTTCGATGACCATTCTGGTCTATAGTAAAATGTTTCGGAGTCCGTTGTAGAACTCTGAAAGGGCCAGTGTAGGGAGGCTGAAGAGGGAACCGCACTGCGCCGGTGCGGAGGAAAACGTGCGTGCAGGTAGAGAGTCCGCTGTGCATTTGCACATCTGTAGTCTGTTCACGGGGCGGGGTCGGGCGTAGTTAACGCATGCGTTGAGCCAGCGAGGACGCAAAGTTAAGCGGGGGCATACCCGACGATGCGGGAGGTGAAACGAATTCTCCTGGTAACTTGAGCGTCATGCCGTAAACTAGCTCTGCTGGGGCACATTGCAAGTCAGCTTTGATGCTGCTGCGAATGTCTAAGAGGACGAACGAAATGTTTTCGCTCCAGCTAGGGTCGGAGGAGGCGCAGAGCGGGGCATTAAGCTCTCTATGGAAGCGTTCAACTAACCCGTTGGCTGCTTGGTGATAGGCTGTGGTATGAATGCGGCGGCAGCCTAAAAAGTTGCAGAACGTATCGAATTGTGAAGATTCGAAAGGCGTTCCTTGGTCAGTTGTGATGGTGGATGGGCATCCGTAGTGCGAGACCCACCGATCTAAGAAAGCCCGGATAACAGTCTCAGCTGTGCAGTCTGTTACGGGAAGGGCTTCCGGCCATCTGGTGAAGCGGTCGACACATGTAAGAATGTATACAAATCCGCGCGACGGAGGTAATGGACCTACCAGGTCTAAGTGTACATGCGAAAACCGAGAGTCCGGAGCGGGAAATGAACCAAGAGGACTGCGGGTGTGACGATGTACTTTAGAGCGCTGGCATTAAAGGCAGGCGCGAGCCCAGGTACGAACATCTTTGTTTGCGCGTGGCCATACGAAACGTTCATTGACCAGTTTCAAAGATGCACGGATACCGGGATGTGACAGTGAGTGCAGTGCGCCGAAGACTGTGCGTCTGAAGGAGACGGGCACAAGAGGTCTAGGACAACCTGTGGAAGTGTCACAGAGAATAGTTCCTTCCGTGGTTTGGAGAGGAACAGGTTGCACATGCAGCGAAGTGGACTGCAGAGTGCGCTGTATATCTTCGTCTTGAGCCTGAGCCGATGCCATTGCGGCAAGGTCGACGGTTATCCAAGACTGGAGAGTGAGGTTGACGCGTGAGAGAGCGTCGGCGACGGGTTTGTCGACTCCTGAGACATGACGTATGTCAGCAGTGAACTGCGTTACAAAGTCTAGATGTCTTGTTTCCCGTGGTGAGTATTTGTTGCTGGCGGAGTTAAGGGCAAAGATAAGGGGCTTGTGGTCAGTGTAGACCGTGAAAGCGCGGCCTTCAAGTTTGTGTCGGAAGTGTCGTATTGCTAGGTAAATGGCGAGCAGTTCTCTGCCAAACGTGCTGTAGCGGGATTCCGCTGGCTGCAGGCGCTTGGAGAAGAACCCAAGGGGTTGCCATTGCCCACCAACGTGTTGTTGGAGGACGGCTCCTACCGCGACGTCTGAGGCATCAGTCGTAATAGAAAGAGGTGCAGTCGATTCGGAATGAGCGAGGAGGGCTATGCTGGAGATAACATCCTTGAGCTAGGCGAAGGCTGCCTATGCTGTTTCAGGGAAAGCGAACTTACGTTCATCTCCTCTGAGTAGGTCTGTCAGTGGCTGCATGAGCTGAGCGCAGCGCGGAATGAAGCGTCGATAGTAGTTGACTAAACCACAAAATCGACGGAGGTGCTTGAAGGACGTCGGAGGAGACTGAACCCAACGTGTATTGTGCAGGCTACAAGAATAATAAGCTAATCAGACAGAGCGAGAAACGTGCAGCAAGAAACTCACCAAAACGATTTGTGTCAACGGACGTGCAGTCAGTAAAACAAATGGATGATTCGAGGGTTAAAACAACCACAAAATCCAACATTACAAGATGCTGAAAGAGCATGTTTTCTGTTGCACTACAGAGGTCCATTTACCGAAAATCGACTTGGTCCGGTCAGTACCTGCGCTTCACCAGCTTCCACCAGTATGGTACAAACGGATACTTGTTAAGACTCCTCTTAGTCGTGCCAGACGAATTTGTTCGGCCAACCGTCTGGACGATAAGCTAGCGTTCATTACAGCAATCCTAATGGCGAATGGCTACCCTCGAATAATTATCGAGAAACAGCCAACCGCGAGGACCAAAGGACTTGGTGCACAAGGCAGCCAGGAAGATAGCGTATATCGAGTTACCTTTAAAAGGTAACATAACCAGGCTGAATACAACTAAGCGTACAATTTGGGCTACACAAGAAAGTTACTATGCTGCACAAGTTGTCATTATAAACCGAACCCGAAATTTGCCCATACTTCAAACGAAGGAAGCTTAGCCTATTGGTGCCAACTCACACTGTGTATAGCAATTTGTATATGACTTCGGCAAAAGTTACATAGGTAGAACCAATAAAACGCTGACTTCCCAAATAAAGGAACATGTGCCAAGATGGGTTCAACATGAAGTTGCTCAGATTGCCTACCCTCGTCAGATTCCATGTTCGCGCAGACCGCCAGCTTCCTCGATAGGCAAACACCTAGTAGACTCGGGTCACCAATTAGAGCTGGGCTCAGCGTTTAAAGTTGTGTTACGTCACACTAATCCCCGCCTCCTTCGGTTTGCTGAGGCTGTCGAAATAAGCCGGATTATGTCAGCCTTATGTGTTCAGAAACAATTATTTTTCAGCCTAAAGCTGCCTTGGACGTAGGTGTGAACTTTCGTCATTCGTTTTGCACCTAAAGCTTGTCTGGTTGCGGTCACTGTTAGCTATATCTATGCATATCGGTTATTGTTAATGGTACTGAGGAGACAATACAAAATGCATGCATTTACCAGCCTTCGTCTTCTTTCCTTGCTTTTCAAATTGTAGAAGGGAAATAACCGCTTTTATTTATACAAAGTCGAAACAGCCGATGCAATGATGACTGAGCCCTAGATGGTGTTTGTACTCGGTGCGTTAAACCATCAGTTCTTCTTTGGTAAGAATGGGATCCAGCGAAGAACGTAGGCTTGGTTGCAGTATGTGGTCGGCCAATATGAGTGCTTGTACAGCAGGCCATTTTAATACGTCACTTTAACTTGGCTCTGAGTCAGCCGTCTGAAAGGAGCTAAGTAGACTGGGTAGGTTATAGTCCAACGTGATAATGGGTTTTGTGTGTTGGTTAAGGAGCATTTTAGGAGTTTCACGAAATTTAAGCGTTTTTGCAAAAACTGTTTGGGGCGATGAAGAATACCAATACATCAGGAGTTCTTAACGATTAGCACGACCTTGCACCACCGGATGGCGTAGACAGCAAAACTTGGGTGACGGAGGAGAAAATGAAAATGGTCGCAGAATAATTTCAAATTTAGACGTATGTGAGACTGGGGCGATAGAATGAATTCCGGAGTTGTTTTATTGTGCGTCGGTTGTTGACACTGGATCCCAAGGAAGCACAAGACGAGCTGCAATCAAGGTTGCTTCAAGACAAAAAAGCACTGCAGCACAGCCAAAAAGCGGAAACAGGAATACAACGTCTGTATCGTGTGTTTAGAGACAACGGTTTTTCGAGAACTTTCTCAGAAGTAGCTTTAACTTGCGAATGAGTAAGCAACTGCAGCAGCACTCATCTGAACACGCAAACAAACGGATAGTGCTTTGCGACATCATGAACGTCTTTCAACTAACTGAAAGATTGCCACAAGCGCTTGGAATATCTGTCACGCACAAGCCAATTGCTACTCTAAGGAAGTTGACCTCAAGCGCCAAATGAAATGTCAAGCAAGCCGACAAAGGCAATGTTACCTACCAGATAAAATGCAGCAAGTGCGATGAAAACTACGTCGGGCAAACTGGAAGAAATTCTGGTACATGGATCACGACACATACGGATGCCGTCAGCAAATGAAATCCACACTCATTGTTTTCTGCGCTTGAAGGTTTAGAAGGCCACCATTTCCATCTGGAGGAGCTTAAGATCCTAGCACGGGGAAGTACAAAACACTCGTGGGCATTTTGGGAATCATGGTACTATACAACGCATTCACTCAACGAGACATAAAACTGGATGATGTATATGCCACAGTACTGCCGAACGACCGCCAGCTAGATGGATTGCGTCCGGTGGAAGTTGTGACTAGACAACCAGAACTGACGGCAGCCACGCAAGCCAGCGCAAGCAGACAAAGACCACGAAACAAAACGGTGACGAGGTCGAAGGTTAGCTTGCCATCAACTGAGCTGAACACGAATCAAAATCCCAACAACTAGGATTGCTGGGCTCCGCGGCCAATCACGGCGGTATAAAAACGCATGCAAGCTTCGCTCAGCGCACTCTCATCGAATCTCCTTCCCACCACTCCGAGCTCTTGCACGTTACTCAACTTTGCGCTGATAATATTAACACGGTTGGTGACGAAACGTTTGTAACAAAGTTGCCGAGCTCAGCGAACTGTGCAACAGCCATCTAAACAACCTGAGCTTCCAGTCTTCTATGCTTTAACAAGGCAAAGTATCTGATTGCTATCAGCAACTTATTTGCAAGATGAACCTAGAATCCCTAGGATAAGTGCATCATGCGCTAGGGAATCATGTAATGACTGCCCGGAATTTAGTTGAACTTTGCAGCGGTTATTGTAAATGGATACCTTGCTGCTGCGTACAATTGCGCAGTTAGGCCCGCTGCTTCATCTGAACATCACGGACGACGTGAGGGCTGAACATGTAGGTGAGTATACAAGGCAAGATAAATGGACCCCATAGTAGGTATCACCGATGTCGATGCTGATGAGGATGATTTGGAAATGGAACTGCGTAACTGGCCCACAAACTGAGTAAACTGAGGCGTAACAGCATACACGGTACAACGAAGGTTTTAAACTCTACTTACGCTACTAAATGTAAATAGATATCTGTGCTTGCGCATAGTCATTGAGTTGCACCCAACACATTTGCTTTTTGTCAGTCCAGACGCAGCGGTTAACGCCGGTAGGTCGTGTTAATGTTAGCGTACCATCCCTGCTAGCGCGGCGCTACCCGTATAGGTGATCCCTAGTGAAAAAACTAATGGAGCATGGAAACTAGGTCTCACATAAAGCTGGATAATGCTTGAACTTCATAAGCTTTAGCCGAAAAAGCACAAGTTGTATGAAAATGAACGTACAATTTTAAGGATAAATGCTTGAAACTGTGCACAAACTTTTATTTCGTGTATATGAATATCCGACATTAGTTGGAATAGTTGCGTTTACATTAAACTAGATTTCCTGTTTGGACGGGAACCCGTAACTAACGGACGGGCGGTAAAACGATTGCAGTCGGCCTTCCCAGGAGCAGCGGAAAGCTCAGTTATGGATATACAGTAGGAAATAAGGTAGAGTTTATCTAACTATGGAAATATAATAGTGGTAAACTAGCAGGAAAACTAAGGTTAACGTTCAAAAAACCTGATGAAAATCCTTGATTACCTACATATAAAAGTTTAGCTGCAACTTTTCGTCAGGTATTACATAAATTTTTGTACATGTACATAAAAGGCTAACATAAAATAAAGGAAGCTCATAACCGTAATGATAGGAGCTAAAATTGATATAAGCAGGTAAACTATAACATTTGATTAATCTAATATTTATAATCCAAGACCACATCTATACGTTAGTCTCATTGCAAATATTAAGTACTCGTTATGTAATAGCCATTACCCAATTGCGTAACCCTGGTAGCACAATCGTACCACTAAACGTAGCAAACTGGACAGAAACTGGACGGCAGTCCAGTTCGGTAATAATGCATTAGTTGTAGCGGAATGCATTTACTTCGACATTTTTTAATACTCAACTGCTTGGCTTGCCTTATAAGTGATACTATTTGACCATAACGCGTGTGGTATAATTGCATCCGTAGGTCATTTTATTTGCACAGTTTCGGTTTTATAAGGTTTGTCGTTGCTGCCGCGTTGTGTTGCGCTGTTGTTTAGCTCCCTTAACACCGCGTTTATTCAGGCACATCTAGCAGGTTTTCCAGTCATACCTAGTTTGAAACAAACGTATTCATTTTCAGCATGCCACGTCGAAGAGTTATCAATTAAATGCAAAGCTTCCGTGTCGTAGCAACATTTACCGTGCGTCAAAACGAATGACCTCAAGATTCATATACGCAGAAGTGTTTATGCTATCAGCTGCTAAGCGAAAAAAGGGTACGAGAATCTGCAAACTATATCAATTATGGGTGCTCACAAAGTGCATGCATTTGGCAACGTTACCAACTGCTGTGAAGATAACAGGGACCCCGATGAACTGGTCCATATTTTGAGAAAACTTCTTGCATTATCTTAGGTACCTGCGTTCTTTGTTCGTTTTTCTTCAAAAACGAAGCCGTACGTTTGCCTTATCATTGAAAGACTTTCAGGCCAACCATTTGTCTGTTGTGCACAGAACACGCAGCGCGTCGTCCGGGGTACCGTAGAACGGCTAATGGCAACATCATGTGTCGAATAGATAAGTACTCATGTGCGAGAGGTTCGTTTATATTCCGGCGAACAACTATGAACTTCGTTGTACAAGGTAGGTTCACTTACACTAATCTATTACAACTACAAAGGCATCCTTCTGCAACACTTGGGTCACTCAGACTCGGATGCTGACGCAACATGCCACATTTAAAACGTGGTTGCATTCTGCAAGGCACAGGAGACCGTCAGTTGAGCAGAGTAAATAAGTTTATACGAACGACGTGGGTCCACTACTTCCTAGGAACATCTTTAGTCCTCTATGTTGTCAATCGCCGAAACCGATGAACCCTTTTGCCAGAGCCGCATTTTGCTACTAATACGATTTTTGTACCACACGCCTCCATAAACATAAAGCATGTTTATACTTCGGTGGTTGTTTTCTTTCACCTTGTGTTGTTACCAGGTGCGCGATAAGCTTCATTTTGCTTTCTGACCAACTGCATGAAGAGCCGCCTAGGTGTGTTCCCACATCCAGCAACTACTGCACCACGTACTGCGTGGACCTTAGGTCCGAATAGGCAAGCTATTGGCCAGGTACTAAGTGCGAGGTAGGGTGATGTCCGCATCTGGATACCAATCGTGGGCAATCAAGGTTTATGGAGCTGCCGGCTTGACACGCGTAGCGGTGAATTGCAATTGGTCAGCGCTGGGATCCTTTTCATGGGTCCGCAGTAAACTGGAAAAATCCGTTTTTAGCCATCTCACCGTACAAATCCTGTCCAGTTCAGCCTAATACCCCCATAGGAATGTTTAGGAGGCTAATCTGGACAGGATTAGGATATGTGCTATCAGGGAACGTCATTAAAAACAATTGCTGCACAAAACCGTAGAACACATTTTCGGCATAGTTAATTTCTGTTAGTTACGTAATTCTTATGTTGATGTTTGGGTTTTTGCAGTGTTGCTTAAAGCGGAGCGTACCGTAGCTTCCTGGACCTGCTTGCAATCACGCGAGCTACGGTTCGCCGGGATATGGCGTAGCCGCATTGATACTATTGGCTGGTTATTGAGAAGCCCTTTAGGGTTCAATGCATGGTGTTCGGCATGAATTTGACGGAGGACGCAGCCTCATTGGTTGCAGGTGTGTTGTTCGGTTACATGCGCTTTTAGGGCTCCATTACTACCTACTTTCCACGTGGATTATCGAGCGTCCTAGTTATTGTCAAGTGTGGATTAACTTGGCTACCTTGCTTATTATTATAATAATTACAGTTACTGTGTGCAAAACATTTACGCAGTGTCCTCCGTGCCGTATGCCGGAGAGCAAACGTTTTCTCCACCATTGTACAATAAACTTGCACAAACACAACCGCCCAGCACTGCAGGTGTATTTCAACATAAATTTATAATCCTATATCAACCGATTCGGTATACGTAGTTGATAGGTAGAAAGATAACTTAAGAGTCTGTTGAAGTAGCCTTCGTGTAATAGATTCGATACAAGCAGCCTGCGGATCGCAGAACCTTGCAACACACCGCCCGAAGCACAAATACCCCAACGTAAGCGATGGTTCGTATACTCGTGAACCTGTCTGTTTGAACCTTGTAACTCATTGAGCATATAAGTGTAAGGCCACTTTCCTACAGACTACATAAAGCAGCTACGACAGGAAATCGCTAATTTGAAGACCAGGCTAGCCGCAATGCTGTTTACGATCTTGTAGCTGTGCCTATTTTACGCAGCCGTGCCACACATACGTCTTAATTGTAATGCAAGTTTAGCATCGAGGAAAGTTGGACTGCCTGTGGGCGTTCTTTGCAACGGTGCGGTATCTACCGCCAACGGATATTTTCAGCCATACCCTCCGGGTTTTCCCATGCATGGAGCTGTACGGGCTGGTAAGCCGAACATTTCCTTTACGGTGCTGGCTAAGTGGTTTAAGTTTAACAAGCTTTAGTAACTAATACGTTGGTACGGTGCCAATAAGGGTCGGATTTTGTCCTGTTACGCGTCCTTCCTAGAAAAGCCACAAATATCTGCCTATCAACCCTGCGACTTGGAGTATGTGAGTTGCCACAAACTAAAGTCACAGCCGCGTGATGATCCAAAGAACGTTATCTTAAGCACGGACATCAATCACATATTATCACGATGCTGACGATAGTCAACGGTTACCGATGCTGCGGAATAATCAGAAACACAAGCATTTTAGCTATATTTATGGACAATTACATACGCTTCTAACCCCATGCAATTGCATCCGCTGTAATGTCAAATATATTTATTGGCCCATTTTTGAGCACACAATGTTAGCGCAACCTAAACATGCCTTTAAATATGTGTCCTGTATCGTCAAGATAAAAGGTAATCTAACTTATTATTGAAAGACAAAGTAAGCGGGCAAGATGCAGCGATGCACCTTGGTTATTTACACGAAGTATTCCATGTAATTGTGGCAGCAAACTTTCCTTTCTCACATACATGGTTCTACTATTACAGATCTTGCATGAATGTTTCTAGAGGCAACCATGGTGCGACCTGTGCAGCGTATGTCCAGTTTTTGAGCACTTATGGCTGAAAATTGTTCAACAACCAACCGTTACCTTGCTGTGCACTGCGAGTTAGCCAGTAGGTCCGTATAAATTATGACTTCCGTCTTTATACTAGCTCGCCAAACGCTACCCGGGGCCACTAACATAGACATCAAGCAAGCAGTAGGATTTTGGCGGCATAGCGTCTGCAGCTCCGCCGGCACTTTAGGATCTCCCTTTACATTGTCCACCAAAGAAAAGTATCTCCAGTACCACTGCATGTGACGCTAACCTATTACTGCAGAAGGTAGCACCCATTTCACAAGATTACCACGACGACAAACACATTAGTTTGAAATACCTTTTATCAGCAATGCGGATTTTCCCTTAAGCAACAAGCCATCCGCCCTTTGGCAAGCTTACATTCAACGCCTAGTGGCATGGGCAACGTGGTATAGCAAATGGCAAACAGATCTTTTCTTTGCGCCTCTATGGTTAAACATGCATTCACCTTAAGGCAACTAGGCATTCCATCGACATTTTAACCAGCAGCTGTGAGAACGGAGCAGCGGGAACACACGTTGTCACATATTTAACTTATAAGTTTAGTCCGTTGTACGTCACAACTTTAAATCCTCGCAGCTTTGATATTGAACCCAGGGTCAGCAAACTACATGTGTGAAAGTAACATCGCCGATGTACTGATTTACAGCCAACGGGAACAGGCTTCTTGGAGGACCTAGAATGATGAATTTTATTTCGTCCAAGGCTCGCGCGTTATGCTTAGCTGTTAAAATTTGTAAAATAAACAGCATCTTCCCCTTTGTATTTGGCAAACTTCTTACCAAAATGCCAACTTCCGAATAAGCAGGGAATTAATAAACTACTTTTCCAGGCACGACACCTTAAAGCCATCGTAAAATAACGTATAAACACTATTTGCATCGTCCTCATAGCTAACCGAGGAAAGTTCAACCAGTTGCTTGTCGCCTACGACAGGCAGCAAATATAGCTCACCGTTTGGCCTCGTAGCCAAAGCTTCTGGTTGTATTTGGAGGCTAACAATTAGAATGATGTATTGTGGATGATGTAATACAAATGGTTGCTACGTACCACCAGTTTATTTCATTATTGTGTATACATTACGCAACAAAGCACTTTTGCTTCTATGGACCATAGGTTGAATAGTTAAATTGCGCAGTACGCTGGTGTTGTCCCGGTTGATGATAAGGACATCTAGCATTTGGTAGCGGCCGAAGGATTTTGTTGGCCAATGTCTGTGTTGACATCATGATATCAATGATTGACAGGCAACTTGTATGTTAGTACCATATTACTTTGAAACGAAACGCTGGAAAATCGGTTAGGATAAAAGAATTAGTTGATTCTCTGGAAGTAACGAGCCCACGCCTGCTATGTAATCTTGAGAGCAAAGTGTACAGATACTATTGGTAGCTATGGGATATGGAGCAGGAATGTAAAGTTACGGTGCATATATTGAAAGCAACATAGTTAACCAATTAATCAAGTGCTTATGCTTGTTAGCATGATAAGAATAGCTTTGCAATTATTTACCTCCTGTGATTTGTATACGCACAGGCTGCTACCGGATGCTGACAAGGAATCACGCTCACTATAATCAGAACGTCGGGCAAACTTTTGCGTAGTATGCTCATTACCGGTAGAGCGTTTCTACCGCTGGAACTAAGAATAGGCACGCTCATGGCATCCGAGAAATCCATATCAAAGGCCAGCTGGTCCAGTCGTCCTCCAAAACCAATAGGCCTTCCTTTGATCGTGCCACTGCAAACAGCAGTAAACGAGTTTGAATGGATATCCCGTTGGCAAAGGTTAAAAAGCTTTTAGGGATCTTTTTGAATGTGGATGGAAAGACGGTTGCTATTGCGTAAACACTAGCAGTAAATAAGCCAAAGTAGGATGGTATACAGCTTGCGCACAAAGTAATTTAATGAGGACACAGTTGCGCCATGCAATTGGGCAACTAGATCCGCAAGTTGTGTTAACAGCAGCAATACTCATTACGAAATGAACAATCAGTGATTGCATATGTGGTTGTGCGCTACATGCCATTGGATGTGCGCGTCGGAAACGGTTACGGACGGTTGTATTACTGTTTCCGCGTTTTAACTGTGCTGCAGTGCATTTTTGTCTTGAAGGAACGTCTGAATGCAGCTCGTCTTTTGCTTCCTTGGGGTCCACTGTCATCAACCGGCGCACAATAAAGCAACTCCGGAATTCATTCTATCGCCCAGTCTCACATACATCTAAATTTGAAATTATTCTGCGACCATTTTCATTTTCTCCTCCGTCACCCAAGTTTTGCTGTCTACGCCATCCGGTGGTGCAAGGTCGTGCTAATCGTTAAAAACTCCTGATGTATTGGTATTCTTCATCGACCCAAACAGTTTGTGCAACAACGCTTAAATTTCGTGATACACCTAAAGTGCTCCTTCCCACCAACACACACAACCCATTAACACGTTGGACTATAAACTACCCAGTCTACTTAGCTTCGTTCAGACGGCTAACTTAGAGCCAAGTTACAGTGACGTTTTAAAAAGACCCGCTGTACCAGCACCCATGTTGGCCGACCACATACTGTAATCAAAGCCTACGTTCGTCGTTGGATCTTATTCTTACCAAAGAAGAACTGCTGGTTGAACGCACCGAGTACGAACACCATCTTGGGCTCATATGATGTTCTGAATCGGAAAATAAATGAACCCCACCCAAACTAGTCACGACTCGGAATAAGAACACCTGTATTGGAATTCGAATTTCGCGGGTGTGTATGCAACATCAAAAAGGTGAAAAGAATAACAATAAGCAATCACTGAGTATTGTTTGTACAATTATCACATCCTCCGCAGCTTGAATGCAACTCCAGGTTTCTGTAATTCAGCTGTGGTTTCTGTTGCAATCTGGCAGATCTTCTTGGAGGCTGATTTTGCTCAGAATACTCATGAGGACCTAAAACTGAATCGACATTAGTATTTTCAGTGCACACTGAATCGAATGACGACTGACTGGAATCCTTGGATCGTATCTAGTCAACATGCCGTCTGTGTACAGAACAATCATCGAGATCCGAAATTCTAACCATGCGGTTTCCAATGTTGTTAACAATGATACCAGATGAGGGACGTAAATCATTGCCTCTGAAATAAGATACTTCAGCAGTCCCCAAGCCAAGCATGTTTGACCTCAATGGTCTGGATTTGCAAAGTTTGGCAGGTGTATCTCTAGTAAAGGAATGCATGCAATTACCGCATTGAAGAAGGAAGTTATCAACACAACGATCAAGTTCATCAAAAGAAATAGGAGCACAGGAGGTAATAGAACGTTTTAAGATTGCGAAAAAGTTTTCCGCTAGACCATTAGAACATGGATGTCGTGGAGCGGTAAAAAGGTGGCGACACCCAAGGCTCTGTAGCCAATTAGTAACCTCTGAAGCCGAAAAGTGCGAACCATTGTCACTTACCACAGCTAATGGGACTCCTTCTCTACTAAACACTTTTCTCAAGGCACGGACAGTAAAAGCAGAATTTGGTTTATCAGTCAGGAATACCTCCGGCCACTTTGAATAAGAATCCACCACCACAAGAGCATGGTACTTCTGCAGAAATGGTCCACAATAATCCATATGTACCCTTTGCCAGGGCTCGCATGTCATCGGCCATGGTGTCCACTTTGACGGTTGCCGTAAAATTTTGTGTTTACAGTTCGGGCAATCAGAAGCAGTTCGTCGAATATCTGCATTTAATTCAGGCCACCAGCACAAGCATCGAGCTAAAGACTTCATCTTTTCAACACCAAGATGACCGGAATGTAAATCCGTTAGAATAGCTGATCTCAAAGTCGGCGGGATAACAATGCGGTCATTTACACATAGTAATCCATCAGGTGTAACACACAATTCATCACGACGCACATAAAATTGTGGGAACTTCCGTTTGAGAGAAACCGACCAACCACGTTTGACAGCAGAAATCAATGACCCATAAAACCTTCTAGTATCATTGATAAGGGCAGAACGAGAGATTGGAAGCGGCTGGGTGAGTAAACAACTCATTTCAGAATCGGTTTCAAATATCGTTGCAGTACGTGATAAGTAGTCGACGTGAGGAATGAGCTTCGCACTTCTGTGCTCGACCACATAGTTATACGCACTAAGGGCAACACTCCACCTTTGGACCATGGCTGCTGAAGACTTAGCTAAAGAACTGGAAGGATTGTAAATGAACTTCAGAGCTTCATGATCTGTCACAATGGTAAATCTGAGGCCAAACAAGTATTTGTGAAGTCTAGTGACTGCCCAGTATACAGCCAAAGCTTCTCGATGAGTCTGAGCATATCCTTTTTCAGCATTGCTTAGTCGACGGGAAATACACAGAACGGGGTGTCCATTCTGCTCTAACACAGCCCCAATACCAGTGGGTGAAGCGTCTGTGAAAAGCACAGTAGGTAATTTAGGAGAAAAGGTGTGAAGAACACAACCAGATGCAAGAATTTTTAAAAGCTTCCGAAGAACATGTTCATGTCTGTCTAACCAAACAAAACTCTTGTCATTCAACAAGGTGAATAAAGGATCAGCAATGGATGCAAAACCAGGAATGAATTTGGAATAGTACTGTAAAGCGCCCATCAGTGATCGAAGCTCATGAACATTGGTGGGGGACTTCACATCAACCAATGGTTTTATCCGATCAGGATCTGGTTTGAATCCTTCAGATGTAACCTGATAACCAAGACAACTGATTTCATGGACACCAATTAAGCACTTCTTAGGATTGATATTCACATTAGCATCCTTGAAGCGAGTCAAAAGTGCCAGTAAGCGGTAGACATGTGTCGGTTTGTTAATAGAACGTACAAAAACATCGTTTTGATAGACCTCAACACCTTTCAGATCCTTCACAATGGAGTTCATCACATCTTGGAATATGGCTGGCGACACATTAAGACCAAAGGGAAGAAATCTATAGCGATACAACCCAAAAGGTGTATTGATTGTGGTCAGTTCACTAGACTCATCAGTCAGTGGTATCTGCAGATATGCATCTTTTAAGTCTAGCCTCGAGAAAATCTTGGATCCGTGTAGACGCGAGAGAATAGAATCAGGTTCTTCCGTGACACAACTACGCTGCAGCAGCTTCGTATTAAGAGTGACACGGTAATCACCACAAACTCTCGGTGTCTGTCCATCCGGCTTTAACGGTGTGACAATAGGTGTGGCCCATCGTGAACTTTGTACTGGGACGAGAATTCCTGATTCACAAAGAGACATAAGTACCTTTCGAACAGGTTCTCTAAGTCCAAATGGAAGTACACGTCGTTTACAGAAAACTGGATCACCGGCCACTTCCAACTTAACAGGCGGAATTCTCATTCCACCAGAGGTAACCGAACAATCGTGTAATAAATCACGAATTTGGGTGTCAGTATCAGTATGTGACAGAAAATTGACACTTATTTTAAGTGCCTGCATAACTTTAAGACCGAGTATGGACGGGCCTTGACGAATGACAACAAATTTACACTCGACAGGTTTCAAATGCTTATCTAGCACTGGTAAGGTACAACATCCTATCACCGGAATGGTATGACCAGTAATACCTTTAATAGTGATGAGTGTAGAATCAAGCTGAGCGTCAGGGTACAGATGATCGAGACTCGTTTTAGAAATAAGAGACTCTACGCTACCGGTGTCAACAATGAAACGATGTGACATACCATTTCCGAAACGTAAAGTGTTGTATAAATGGCCACTCGTATTCACAGCCAATGTCAGCGAATGAAAATCGTCAGGCAAGTTCTGTGTGGAATCATCAACTTGTTTCACAACATTACAACGTCTGAACTGGCGACAAACACTACGAATATGTCCAACTTTCCCACAATGATGACATTTGGAATTCCGATGCGGGCAGGTATACCGTGAATGCAACTTTCCACAAGAGACACATTGTCCAATCTTTCTATCAGCTTGACCACACTTTAAACTGTCTGAATTTCTCGGTGCATGAGATAGACTAATTCCGTGTGCGGACCGTGTGATTACTGTAACAAAAAATTGTGTTGTTTCGGGACGTTCCGTGGTACAAATGGTACATAGCAACGTGGTTACCTAGCGACGTTGCCAAGGAGGATGAATGTGCAATAGGTGGAAATAGCTGAGTGGTGTGTGGGGAAAGTGATTGTGTGTCAATTATGATGCCATAGAAATGGTCACTAATGATGGTGCGAATGGATGCGGTGTGTTTTATTATTTCGGTGGCCATACTTGTTTTTTCCGCTATCGCTATGTCTGTGGATGATAGTGAGCTGTTCAAGTCTTTGGTTATTTGGAAGTATGAAGGTGTGGAAGACATGGAGGAGCAATTGCTACGTTTTCAGATTGCAACGGCGACTTGTTTTTTTCGATTAACCTCCATCTCTGCTGCAGCGTATCAGCGTGGAAGGCGCAAACAGTTGGTGGACGGGGACGCCTACGGTTACATCCTGTACCGTTGCGTGCATTGTGAACGTTCGGGATCGCGTGGCAAGCGGTAAGTTGATATTTGCACCACCTGTAGGCTAACGCCTGTAGATATCAATCTTACAAATCTTACGGTTATCCTTCCTTCGAGTCGTATGAGACATCTACTAAAGTAATGCAGTAATGCTGCCCTTCTGCTATAACATCCACATTCCACTACCTTCGCAGTGCCACTTAAGTGAGAGAATAACAAATCTGCAGCCACTTTTGCGGAGTGTATAATGCGGCGTGGGTGTGCAGATTGATGTCATGCTGACTCCAGTAATGCGACATCATGGGTTTGGTAATCGCGCTTATCTTGCGTAACTTCGTCCCGTTTGTATCATCTCTAACTACATCGTGTACGTTTAATCGTTATCGCGATATACTTGCTGACCAATTGACATCATACGCAAATTTAGATAACAGTTATGCCAGCTTTCGGTATGCATCACTGAATTCATTTCATTTCATGTCGTACATACCAATGATTAACGGGGACTTGGTATCACCATGTGGATGCGCTAGATGTGCATGTCGACAACGTGCCTTCTTGTTTCTTATCCACTTTCTCGTCCACACTAGCTCGATGGGGCAGTTGGTCGTTGCTGGACGTGACGGGGTGAACAGCCCTTGTGGCCGTGTGAGGCTCCATTAGCGGTTAAATGCACTCAGTGTACAGCGCACTACCATCCAGGCACCGACTTGTTTGCGCTTGATTCAAAAAATACAGCGTGTATGTGTTCACCTGTTAAGGGGTGTGCGCCGGCTATCTTGAAAAAAGCTGCCTTTCATCCACTTGCCTCGCGGTCTGATTTCCGTCCTTTTACACTGCATATGCGGGGTGCGTAGTTGAAACCGTAGGTTGCGATGCACTACCCACTCATGGCCCCTCTGTAGGCGCATGTGCCCGGTAGCTAGTCTAACAAAAACACACCTTAGAAATTCCTTGCATATGTACACGTATAAATATATGCATGCCAAAAATAATTATCCGTATATAGAGATATGCACTTATATACAAGTATATTTAGATATGTATATACGTCTTCATTTATATCAACATGCATATACACATACATAAAAATATCTATCGATTCATATTTTTTATGCTCATCTACATACGTAACATGCCTGTCAAGCCGTTCCTCGCCTCCTCAAAAAATATCATTCAACTAGTTATCATGTGGTACACACACATGCATGATTGATTTGGCGGCGTCCGTATCCGGATTTGCCTGTCACTGTGAAGTCCACGGGGACAGTCACAGGACGCCTGCGCCTACAAAAGGGACCATGGGTGGCTTGCGCTGCACCACCCATAGTTCCACCCACACACCCCATATCCAGTGTAAACCCAATGGAATAACACAGGGTGGCATGCGGATGGGAGGCACGTATCATCAACCGAGCCGGCATACACTCCTTCAACAACCAGAACGGAAGCATTCCGGCGTAATTGGGAAATCATACAAACCAGACGTACACCAGGCGGTGCCTGGACCGTAGCCCGTTCCACACAGGTTGCATGGAACCATTCTTTGAGCCTACCACCGTCACGCGGACGATGCACTCCGTCCCCTTCAGCGACGACCAACGCAATGATTATCATTTATTATTGGTGTTAGTGAAGGGGATTATTTACTTAGGTCCTTCTAGGTATATTTCGTTACGAATTGCTAAGCAAACAGGAATAATTTAGAAGGCCTTCAGATTCCCAGCTGAATATAGCACCTTAATATATTAAGTCATAAGCTGTCGCCGTATTCCGCATTATTTATATATATATGTATAGAGAGAGATAGCGTATTTTTGTATGCCGTGTAATGGACCTTTTGAAATGTACGTACCTACATATGCATGATTACATACATATATCGGTTAAGGTATGCATACGCACTACATATATATAGGATATATATATATATATACCGCTATGTATATATGTATATATATGGACATATATGTATATGTAAATATATATGTATATATATTTATAATTATAAATTATATTGCCATATATATATATACATTGATTTATAATTATAAATAAATATATATACATCCATACACAGATACGTTGAACTTTAACGCAGGAGCTTACAAATTTATATACGTAAATAGGTATATATATAGCTATATAGGTATATAGGTATAGGGATATAGGTATATATATATATATATAGAGAGAGAGGTATATATATAGAGGTATATATATAGAGGTATTTTTAATGCGACGGAGCTCTCGGGTCAGTCGCTATCGAGGTTTGCGAAACTGACTATTCTTCCCCAAGTCAATGGGGTCTGCGACATGGTGGACGGAGAAGGCGAAGCAGATGGAATGCTACGCCGAACGCTGCCAACACAATGAATTCTTTGACTTCTTCTAGGCGGTGTATGAACCGAGATTGGAACCGCTGAGGACACTGATCTATGGTAGTTCAGGCGCTACCTGCACCCAGACTGCAGACATAATGCAGGTCTGGCGGAAACACTTTGACTGTCTCTTGAACAACCGTTCAGAGATCGACTGGCCTACATTGAATGGCCTGAAGCAGCACGATGTGAAGGCGGATCTGGCAGATACGCCGAGACTGGATGAGACGCAGAGAGCACTTGCTCAGCTGCGAAACGGCAAATGTGCCGGAGGTGACGGGATCCCACCTGAAGTATTGAAACACGGTGGACCCGCGTTGTTGACTGCGCTGCACCACTTGGTGCAACGCGTGTGGATTGAGGAGGAAGTGCCTTCTGAGCTGAAGGATGCCCTTGTGCTACCACTGTACAAGGGCAAAGGTAGCAAGCAATGTTGCACGAATTATCGTGGCATCAACTTGCTGAGTTGTGTGGGCAAGATGATTGCCCGAATCCTGCTCAATCGCCTCGTGAGTCAGATTGTGGAACCTCACGTGGCGGAAGAGCAATGTGGATTCCGTTCGGGTCGCAGCACTATAGATATGGTGTTTGCGGCTCGTCAGTTGCAAGAGAAGTGCAGAGAACGACACCAGCCTTTGTACTCGCTTTTTGTTGATTTCACCAAGGCATTTGATACGGTGAACCGCGAGGCACTGTGGCTGGTGTTGGGTAAGTTTGGTTGCCCGCGTAAGTTTGTAAGTTTAATTGAATGTCTGCACAGTGGTATGCGAGCGAGGGTGCAGCTGAGTGGAGAGACCTCTGATGACTTTACAGTTGTCTCTGGTGTGAAGCAAGGCTGTGTGTTAGCTCCTGCCCTGTTTAATATCTATCTTCATGCAATGTTGTCTTGTGCTTTTGATGCGGCTTGTGTTTACGGTGTTCGTGTGGAGCACCGTATTGATGGTGGGTTGCTGAACATCCGTCGTTTCGGTGCGAGAACTCTAGTCTGTGAGACAACTATCCGTATGTTGCTGTTTGCTGACGACTGTGCGTTGTTTTCACACAACGCGGATGAGTTGCAGCACATGACTAGTGCTCTGGCTTCGACAGCGGCCAAATTCGGGCTCACCATCAACACAAGCAAAACTGTCTGTCTGTTTCAGCCTTCACCGGAGGTGCAATCTTCAATATTGCCGCAAATCAGCATTGGTGCTGAAGTATTGGAAACCACCTCCCGCTTCTGCTACCTTGGGAGTGTGATGTCGACTGATCAGCAGCTACACATTGAGTTGCGTAATCGCGTGTCGAAGGCGGCAGCGGCATTCGGGAAGCTAGAGTACCGAGTGTGGAACAACCATCAGCTTAGCATTGGCACGAAGCTGATGGTGTACAAATTCATGGTACTGTCCGTTCTTCTATACGGCAGTGAAACGTGGACGATGTACCGTCGGGATGTGCGATATCTCGAGCGGTTCCACCAGCAGCGTCTGCGACGAATTCTGCGGATCGGCTGGGGCGCCAGAGTTGCAGACACGGAAGTGTTGCGCCGAAGTGGGATGTATGCAGTGGACTGCATACTTTTACTGCGACACCTGAGATGGCTCGGTCATGTGAGCCGTATGGATTCGACGCGAATACCGAAACAACTTTTATACGGTCAGCTGAGTATAGGGAAGCGGCATGCTGGGAAACCCAAGTTACGTTACCAGGACATGATTAAAGTGAGCCTCACACGTTCTAATCTTGATTGCAGATCATGGGAATCGAAGGCGGTTGATCGGCGTGCATGGCGCGATCTAATCACGAAGGCAGTTGCTGAGGTGCGGGAGAAAGCCCTCATGCATGCAGAGAAGAAGCGGCAAGTGCGGAAGCGGCAAGCACCGATGAATTGTACTCCATCGACATCGAGCGCATTGTGTTGTAGAACATGCGGTCGCGAGTGCCTTAGTCAGGCAGGCCTAGTGAGCCATGAGAGAGGTCACTCGGGACCATTGCCGAAGCGACGACGGGTCCCGCAGTGAACGTAGGCAGCACCGGCGCAGCGTTTGTAGGCACGCTGAATTCGATTTACTAACCGCGTGCTTGCATGCTAAGTCTCTTTATTTCAGGTGGTGGGTTTTCGGTTCTCTCCTAATGCCTTTCTTTCTCATATAAATGTCTAGTGGGCCATGAGCTAGGTCCTCTGGGGCCACTACAGAAGCGACGATGGGTCCTGCAGAGGATTACGACGAGCCGGCGCAGCGTTTGTAGGCACGCTGAATTCGATTTACTAACCGCGTGCTTGCATGCTAAGTCTCTTTATTTCAGGTGGTGGGTTTACAGTTTGTGCCCTAATGCTTTTCTTTCTCATATAAATATCTCCCTGTACTCTATTCCATGTGTCGTTCCTCTTACTCATGTAAAATCTTCTTGACAACAGCTAGTCAATGTTGGCTCCATGTCGCTTGAAAGGAGCCACTCCCGGAATATCCAGCCTTCATTTTCTTCTGCAGTCTGTCTCTCTAAGCTTCGCCCGCATGTTGATTTCTTCATCGAAACAGTTGGTATTCAGTAGTGGCTTCACAAGCCACTGATAAATCCTTTCTTAGAGCCACTAATTCTGCCTAGCAGAAGCCAGTTGCCATAGCCTTAATTCAACATTGCGGATACTCGGAGCTCGCTCCCTTCTTACAATGTTCATTCTCTTCGACTGTTTGCGTCACAGCTCAGCTGCTTGTTGACCTATTCTGTGCCACTGTAGGATCTACTAGTAACTGATGCCTTCATCCGAATTCCATGGCTGCCATTCACGCTCCCCTAGCGCGCCGTTATCAATTGTTCGTCTCACTCGCGTGCAATTTTCTTATGGGGAGTAGCTAGTAGTTGTTGGCCCCATGTAGCCTGCAAGGAGCCAATACTTCACACTCCAGTCTACATTTCCCTCAGACGTCTCTCTCCCTATTCGGCGCTCGTCTGTTGACATATTCATTGAAACTGTAGGTATCCAGTAGTGGTCAACCTTCTTATTCATATGGCTCCACCAGCCATTGATACATCCTTCTATAGTGCCACTATCTCTGCTTAGCAGCAGCTAGTCGCCATAGCCTCCATCCAACTTTGCAGATACCCTGAGCTCCCTAGGAGCTGCTCATTTCTTATAATGTTCATTCTCTTGATTGCTTGCGTCACAGCTCAGCTGGTTGTTGACCTATTCTATGCCGCCGTAGGATCCACTAGTACTTGAAGCCTCAATCGGAATTCTATGGCTAGCCACTTATCTCAATCCTAACGCGCCGTTCTTCTTAGTAGCGTCAATCTTCTTGGCAGTAGCTAGCCATTATTGGCCCCATGTAACCTGCAAAGAGCCACTTCTTGACTTTCCAGCTTTCATTTTCCTCTGACGTTTGTTTCCTTATTCGGCGCTCGTCTGTTGACCTATTCATTGAAACTGTAGGTATCCAGTAAAGGTCAAACTTCTTAATCATATGGCTACTCCAGCCTCGGATACATACTTTTCTAGAGCCACTATCTCTGCTTAGCAGCAGCTAGTCGCCATAGCCTCAATTCAACTTTACTGATACCCAGTGCTCTCAAGTTGGTGCTCCCTTCTTACAATGTTCATTATCTTGGATTGTATGCGTCACAGCTCAGCTGTTTGCTGACCTATTCTGTGCCACCGTAGGATCCACTAGTACCTGAAGCCTTAATCCGAATTCTATGACTGGCCACTTATCTCAATCCTAACGCGCCGTTCTTCTTAGTAGCGTCACTCTTTTTGGCAATAGCTAATCATTGTTGGCCCCATGTAACCTGCAAAGAGCAACTACTTGACACTCCAGCCTTCATTTTTCTCTGACGTTTGTCGCCTTATTCAGCGCTCGTCTGTTGACCTATTTATTGAAACTGTAGGTATCCAGTAAAGGTCAAACTTCTTAAACATATGGCTACTCAAGCCACTCTTACATCCTTTGCTAGTGCCACTATCTCTGCTTAGCAGCAGCTAGTCGCCATAGCCTCCATCCAACTTTGCCGATACCCGGAGCTCTCT
>OX104069.1:21813211-21890846 GCA_944474145.2 Dicrocoelium dendriticum
TGTCCAGTTTAGCATCATAAACGTTCCTATGCGAGCATAAGGCTAAACTGGACAGGAAGTATTACCGTGAGACGGCTAAAAAGTGTTCCTGTCCAGTTTACGTTGGACCAATGGAGATGATGCTAGTGTTGACCAATAGAAATTCACCACTATGCGTGACAATCCGGTTGGTCCAGATCCCGTCATTGCCTTCCATGGGTATCCGAATACGGACACTACATTAGAACGCACTATGCGCCTAAGGAATATATGGACAGCTCGTACCTAGAGTTCACCCGGTACCTGTTGCGGTAGTTGCTGGATTTGGGAACCCACCTAGGCAGCGACTCAAATCTGTTGGTCAGAAAGGGAAACGGATCTTACCGCGCACCTGACATCACATGGCGAAAGAAAATTAAAACCGAGGTATAGGAATGCTATATATACATGAAGGGGTGCAGTACAAAGAAGGTTAGTAGCAGAAAGCGGCATAGTCAATATTGTTAATCTGCTTCCAGGAGTGTCAACGTAGGAGGCTAAAGATGTGCCCAAGGAAGCAGGAGACTCATCGCATTCGCACTGCATACTTTAGTTTGCTCAGCCGGCGGTTTTTTGTGCCGTGCAGAATGCAACCACGTTTTGATGTGCCGTGGAATGTCAGCATCCAAGGCTGCATCACCCATGCGTTGCGGAAAGATGCCTTGGTAGTTTTGATGGATTACTGCATTTCAGCCTACCTTGTACAATACCGTTCATATTTGTTCGCCTGAGTGCAAACGAACCGCTAGCGCCGGAGTAATTTATCTCCGCGGTAACTGATCTTGTCATTAGCCGCTCTATGGTACCCCTGACGATGAATTGCACGTTATCACCATGCACAGAACATAAATGGTTGACCTAAAGTAGTTGAATAATAAAACGAACTTACGACTCTGATTTTGAAATCGGGGTCCTTCAGCCGTTCATCATATCTCTTTAGCTCACTGAGAGAGATGAGTGGCAGAGATGGTCCCAACACAGCACTTTGGGATTGTCGTTGTAGCATTTGCAACATCGCTTCGGACATGCGGCGATGGCCGACCAATTCTGATCGAATGAGACACAATTCATCTAAAAACAAGGCTGAGTGCAATGCAATACATCTGTGGCGTCTTACAAAATGCCGTGCAAACGAAACGCCTTCTGACCCTTATATGTGCACATCTCTACATTGCCAACCGTGCTTGCGTTGCTGGAAGTAGGAGGAAGCTGTTCCTTGGCGTTGCAAAGTACGTATCTCATTAATTGCGTAGTACAATTAATCGTCCACGTCATTCGGCTTCGGGGTTCAACCATAAACACCAACAATGATAGCTTCGTGATCACTGGCTTTTGACACGGCAAAAGATTGGCCATACATGCATCTTGGATGCAGTAAAAGGTTTAAACCCGTCAATATGCAATTGATAGTCAACAGTGTCATCAGCGGCAAGCGAAATAGCAAAGCATGCACGCTGTAAACCTTTCAGCAAACCTACGTGACCGTAAGTTCCCGGTGAAACAACGCGAATGCGGGAGGTCCGTGGGGTGCGCATCAGCGGCCGGTAATCCTTTGGCAAAAATGGTATCCACGGCTGCACGAGGCACAACAGTGGCCAAACAAAAGACGCTGGTACTTGTGATTTTGCGATCAATTTTCTCAAGTTATGTACCAATTTATCGGGGTCCCTGTCATCTTCACTGCGGTTGATAACGTGTGCAGATGGCTGAATCGTACAAGCAATCATATTTAAGATATGGTAAAGATGCTCCTACCCTTCTGTCGTTTAGCTTCTGACAACAGAAGCACCTCTTCATAGCTGAATCCTGATGGCATTCTTTTCGCTGCACGGTAACTGGTGCTACGAGACGGAAACTGTGCAGTTAATTGATAACTTCGTCGACGTGACATGCTGAAAAGGAACATTTACGTATCAAACAAGGTTTAACCGAAAAGCCTGATGGGTACACCTGCGGAGACGCAGTTTCAAGGAAGCTAGACAATAGCGCAGAACGAAGCAGTATCAGCGACCAATGTTACGAAACCGAAACTCTGCAAATAACATGACCTACCGATGCATTTTAACCACTGGGGTTATGGTCAATTAATAGCAACTATAATGCATACCAACCACTTCTTTATTAACAAATGTCAAACTGTATGCATTTTGCTGTAAGAACTGCACTGATACTTGAACCGGAGATGATGATTACCATGATCAGACAAGAGATATGTATACCCCTTATCCAAGCAAGTAACTTACTGCAAACATAAACGTTACATACATGAAGCAATTGTATTAACACTTATTTGCTCCATAAAACAGCCGTTTACACTGCACTTTTATTTAGCATTTTGCTGCTTTCAATTATGCCGTGAAAGTCAACTACGCCTGTGGTTATCACTTTAATTTCTCTTAACGGTTTTCACGAAGCAAATCCATATAGCATTATTTTCTATTTTTCCGCACTTTAATACAACCAAAATTCAGAATATACTCTGCAGTCACTCAAACGAACTTAGATGTTACTGAGCACAACAGTTGCGAACCCTTTACCGTCGTGACAATCATGAGCCCTTCCCGTTGTATTCAACGACGTATTTTGAACAGTACCAATGATTCCTGGCTCCCAGGAAAACCTTTGCGGATGATCGCATCTAAAAGCGGCCCGGAACTCTCACATCTGACATTTGCCTACCGGCGGGTTTGGTTCGGTAGGTAGGGGTTGGTAGAGGTTGCTATTAGATGGCGGTTCGTATATATATATATATAGTATACACCTGTTGACTCGGTGTATATTTGTACTGAAGGTTAATGTGGTTCTCATAGTTAGTTGTTGTGGTAGACTGCAGGAGTATTGGAAAGCACTTGGCGCCACATTTGTAACTGTCATCATGGTGGATGAATCTAGAATTTTATGCATTTTGGTGCGTACTATTATCGGAAACTTGATGCGGTTGTGTCCGATGTGAAGAGATTTACAACTGCCATAGCTTTTCGCAAGCATACGGCTGTGAGGGCACAGCATTATGAACGGCAAATGTGGAAGGGGTTGCCAGATGAATATCCGTACCTGTACGCGCAGTATCCCTGTGTTCATGACAGGCGTAGCAACGTTCCTGGGAAACTGTAAGTTGCTATTTTTACGGTATAATAAATCCTACACCGTTACAGGATGCTGATTGCTGAGCTCATTTCTCTTTCAAGTTGAACGTTGGGTTTTACGAACGAGGGGATTGCATTTGTTTCATTGTCAAAATGGTTTCCATTTTGGGAAGCCATGGCTATATCCACAGAACAGGCGGTTGACGGAGACGCGGGAGAAAGATGGGTTTCCCTGACGTCCTTGTTCAACTTGCCAGAAGACACTGGCAAGTCAGATCCTGCATTTATTTGTTCCCTGTCGAATGTTGGTTTACCTGTTAGCAACGACCTTGTTAGTAACTAACCCTCAGACAGCGTGTTTGACTCCGCTGTTAGTGAAGGGGGCAGCAGGTTCCTGCCCTTGTCAAAAGAAGGCGAAAGAGGCTTAAGGAAGCGGAAAAACCCAAGGCGGACATGAGAGATCCGTCGGGCGCCCATTCCCCATCGCAAATTCTACTGCTACGGAATCGTTGCAGCTGAAAACATCTACGACACTAGAGTCTATAAACGGACACTAAACTGAAACCACCGACGTCCATGGAGCGTCCGGTAAATGCTCCGAGTCGCGGAGACTCGTATACCGACTGCAGTGTTATTTTCAGAAACGCCACTGAGTCTTATGCTATTCTCCCAAGAGACCGTATGCTAGATGACCTTCGGTGGTTTAGAATATGCGTTACCACAATCCTGCCTCCCGGCTTCCCCCGGCGTGACTGTGCTCAAGCTAACCAGACTCGGTGACTTGCCAGCTGACAAGTCTCGCCCCCGCTTGTTGCGAGTTGTTCTGTGCACTCCGAAGGAGCGCCAAGCACTTCTGCGTTTCGCCTTTAACCTCAAGGGCACTGGTGCCATTGTGTACCCAGACCGCCCTTTGGCGGATAGGCTGAAATTGCTGGAAGCTGTGAGAGATCTTAAAGCCCGCCGGGAAGCAGAACAAAAGGGTCTCCGCTTGGTGGGTTTTCGGATGGTGAGCCGGCGCGCCACTTCCGCTCTACCAGAGCCGGTTCTGGTGGCGCAGGATCCCGGACTCACAATGTTAAATCCTTTCAGGTTATCTTAAGCAATGTGCGTAGCCTGCGAAACAAGCTGTGCGAAGTCGGCTGCCTTGTCCACGACTGCCGTCCAGACTTTCATGCATTCACTGAAACTTGGTTGTACACGGACGTCACGGACAGTGAAGCGTGCATGCCAGGCTACGCACTGCTAAGATGTGACCACACCTCTAATCAGCGCGTAGGTGGCGTAGTTTTATACGTTAACGCCGCACTTACGGTCCTTAACACGTAAAGTTTCAGACCATCAGAGGGTGATGTTGAGGCACCAGCAGCTAACATGTGTATTGACTGCAGACGTGGTGACGGCACTCACGGTGAAAGAGTTCGAGCATCGACTTGACACTCTCGGTCTGCATTTTAAAGTCTTCCACTTCATGTCTTCGTTTCCTTTGTCTACTACGGCCTACCCTTCTTTCACTCATTTTAACGTACATCTTAATATTGCCTGCCATATTTGATAAGCTTGTCTTCCCTTTCTCCTTTCTTTTACTGACACTACTGTTTTCTTTTATTGTTCAAGTGGCCGGCACAGCGGGGACTGGCAGTGCACGGCACGTGGGCATTTTTTGGTTGACCCTATGATTCGTGTGTGTTGATTTGGCTCTCCTTTTGCACATCAACACACCGGTTTTCCTGTTGGATCAACGACGTTTTTGAAGGTGGAATAATCGCGGGATTTTCCTACTGTTCCGGTCCCGCTTGAACCTGAACTTCATTGAGTGGTAGAGATTATTGACAATGGGGTTCGGCAGTCGGTTCCGGTCATTAATTACTCGAGTAGAGAGAATAACATCTGAGAGGACTTTGAACCTCCTCGGTTTAAACGCTTCGAACTGTGACCTCGAGTCGAGCTGCCACGTCTTGGCAGAAATGCTGCCATAGCTCGCTTCCCAGTCCTCCTCGTAGGATGAGTCTGGTAGAGCTGAGGTCTCCGCGACGTCGGCGTTAGGCTAAGGAAAAGAGGTTCATCCTCTGTGGTGGGGTGGGGTATGGGAGTTTGCGTGGCCCAAGGACAAATTTCTTGGCTAATCGCTGAATTTTTTATATCTTGTCACTTTCATGTTTAGGTAGAGGGGCTATGGCCGGAAGTCCGATTTCAAGAATGGGACGGATATGGGAGGTGAAGAGAAGTTTAAGTAAGTGCGGCGTCCTTTTAGTGAATGCTCTCCTTATAACGCCCCACATCCCGTTCGCCACAGCAGTTCTCTTTAACGTGTCGAGGGTCTTTTGTGATCAGAAGAAATTAATGTGCCCAGGTCCCTGTCCTGTGTGGCAAACTTGAGTAGGTGCCCGCTAATGTGATATATGCCCAGCGGTCTAGCAGCACTTATAGAAAGGACTGAGCACTTACCTTTGTTGCCCGGTAAACCCCACTTGAAGGACCAAGAGTGTGGCAGATCACGCGTTTCCCGTATTTCGTCGGAGTCTTCGAGGTTGGAGACTTATGACCATAGGTTGAGGTCGTCTGCATAGATCATACAGTCCGGTTGTAGCATACTAGGTCGATCATTGGTATATCTTGAACGATTCCGGTCCTAGAACGGAGCCTTGTGGTACGCCACCATACATAGACGCTGGGAATGAAAGCGTATCGTTTACTTTGACTTCCAAGTTCCGGCCTTAAAAGAAGTCATTGATCCTTAGCAGGATGTTCCCTGTTATGTCAATTCCACAGAGGTTAGAGAGTAATTCCTGCTGTGCGACTCTGTCAAAAGGTTTGCTGAAGTCGATGAAGACCACAAATAAATGTCTTCCAGCGTCCAGTGATTTGGTCCCCTTCTCTGTAGCGACCAGCGGGTTAGTGATGCAGGAATGTCCCTTCCGATAGCCATGCTGGTTGACTGAAGTGAAGTTCAGGACTTCTCAGTGTCGGTTGATAGCACCTTTAATGAACTTTTCCATGATCTTGCAGGCGACCGACGTCAAGAAAATTGGTCGATATTTCGCAGGGTCCCAGCGGTTTCCGCCTTTGTATTTCGGCGTAACTACACCAGTCTTCCAATCGATAGGTAGTCCACCAGCTTTAAGAGAGAGCTGAAAGATTTGCCGAAGTGGGACGGAAATGAATTCTGCCATCATCTTGAGTAAAGGTGTTTGTAGCCCATCTGGGCCTGGCGAGGAAGATGAGTTCATTTCTAGTAGTTGCTTCAGTGTAGCAACAGCATGGTGCGCCTCCCAGTGAAATACTTGGAGAAAAGACAGCTTACGGAAGTGTGATCCCCGTGTGTTTAGGTATTGATACGTGTGTTGCGTTTCCCAAACGCACAAGTACGGCGTCTGCGCTCTTCAGACGCTCACCCGGGTGGTAATTATTGGCTTCGCTTCAAACGGACTAACAATGCCGAGCGTCTTCTACAACTGTGTGCAGACAACGTTGCTTCCCAGTAGCACTGTTTTACAACGCAGTGGGCTGCGAAGTGCCACTTGGCCTCCTCTTGTAGCTGGTTAGCGATGGGCACAAATTGGCCACATAGCCATAAGTTGAAGTGGCGTGCTTCCATCCTGCATTGCCGGTCGTGCTGGAGTACCTGTGTCCGCTAGCATCATGACCTGCTACGCTGTCATTTCTCCATGAGCTTTACCAGTAGTCAAACCAGGCGTCCCCTCCGACGCCGGAACATCTGCTTGTTGCACTTTCAACCGTCACGGCACCAATCATTTTATCCGAGAGGTCAGTGGACCTGTTGGAATCCAGAAGAAACCTACAATCTGGATATGAGCACAAAGTGACCAGTCGGCATATTGGGCGGGAAATAATACAGCGTACGTGCTGACAAGGAAGCCCGGTTTACCACGGCTTAAGAAATGTAGGAGGTTAGAGCCGTAGGCAATTACATCAAGCTCTTCCAGCTGAACCGCACCATTGGGCCTAAAAAGCAGGCGTCAGTGAGACAATCCGAAGGCATGCGGGTGCACTGATACACAATAACGCGTGCCTTATGGCTCGTTGGGCACCCGGGAAAGATTGTTGGGCAAGGCAGCGCTGTAGTAAGGTACTACTGTGGAACCCGCTCAAAAGGTGCATGGATATGGTACTGCGCGGTAATATTAGGTTTCTCTACATCCCTTATGAATATCACGTATGTGAGCACGCCATCCTTGTTTTACTGATTGCACGACATTTTCTTGTCACCTAATTCTTGTCTTCGTAGGATTCATGATTTCACTTCGGATTACAATCGGCTTCCTTTCACAGAGTCGCACATGGAAGCAGACGAACATTACGGTTTGGCGGTCCGATTCTTCCGATTAAAGCTCACGTATCACCCTCGCTACATGCTCCCTCATGCCGCCGTGTCGCCCGTATGCACCCTCTTCTCCCGTTGATTGGTGGCACCGCAATGAAAAATTATCAAACGTTTCTCACCGAACTACGTTACTTTTTATTTCCAGGTAATTTTGTCTAAGTCATTGATGACGTGAACCATACACTCCACTATCGGGAGGTGCGCTACATCGCTTCCATGTGCTTGAGTGTCAACACTGTTTTACATCTATGCATATTGCTTTCATGTGTGTCTACGGAATAAATTTCCATTTGCCATTCCTCTGTGTTCGCGCGTTGTGGGTCAAGAGCGCCTCATGCGCTCCCCATGATGACGTGAATATTCGGAACCGGTACAGACGTCAGCGCTCCATTTGTGTCTCTTTTTCGTTACCATTTTCATATTGTCACGATTACTCAGCATAATGCATTCAACGCAGTTGCATACAATGACGGAAACAAATGAAAAGCCATGTGACTTCATTCCATTTGTGTCAGTAGCGTCAACAAAGCCCACTACTTACTTGCTTTTGTCGCTATGCCTAAGCTTACCACTGTGGCTTCCCTCCTGGCAACAATTACGTCTTCTATGCGACCTATGTGCATTTCATAACCACTGGTTGAGACGCGCTCCGCCTATAGCGCAGTCCTCTCCCTTGCTGATTATGCTGCCACCAACGTGAGACCTACGTAAACGTATGTACTGTCAGTCAAAAACGCCTGTGAGGCCAGTCATCGCTAATTCCATCGTGACAGCATTGATGCAGCTGCGATGGGAACAGTTAAACTCATTCCTGTCGGCGTGCAGATGCATTCTTTTCATTCGTTAGCAGTGCTTACCATACCGCCGCTGCTAAGCCATTCTGGTATTTGTAATCGCCCATATTTAAGGACTATGGTTCCAACGACGGCGATTATGCTGGGTCCGAAAACGACAGCAATGATCTGCGACCAATATAGCACCACTAATAAGAAGCCCTCAAGACATGTGCAGCAAGTTTATGAGGCTTCCCTAGAACCCATATGAATGCAAATATCATGGAACCCAATTAGCATAAGTGAGGGCCGTTCATGTAGGCTCCTGGCGCCGATACCATAACAGTCGCCGTAGGCCGTAATTGGGCTTCCCTGTGGATCATACATAGTCTTACTAAGCGTCGTTCCTTCACCGCAGTGAAGTCAAAAATATCTACCCGTCTAATGATCTTTATGACACTGCTGCTATAGCACCCATGATACTTATCCGTGCATCGCTGGTGCAACCAGTCGCGGCCAACCCTGGAGGGTGGTTCAGTGAACAAACCAATGCCACCCGTGAGGCCATCATATGGCCTTGCTATGTGCCCGTCACGTTCGCGGGAACATTAACCTACATATAGTCTTGCGCACATATATGTGGGCTACTTGTTTGAAAACGTCACAGAATTTCATTTATTTTTTTTCCTTCTTCGTTTTGTCATCCTATTAGTCCCTATGCTTCCTATAACTTCCGCATATACTGTGTGTGATAAATCTCCCTTAGTATTATTCATAAAACGGTATTAGCTCATAAATGAAATGCGTAACCTACTTAATTTGCTTCTGACACCTTGATATGCACCATTACAGATACCGATTACACTCCATGAAAACTGACAGCCACATACTTAATTATTTACTCATTTACGTAAGGATAAGGTTAGTTAAATCACTGCAATGAAAAGAATGTATACGTTGGTCCACTGACGTCCAGTTGCGGGGATTTGCATTTGGTGATCATAGCGGGGACTAATAACGTGACCTCCCCTTAAATAGCATAGAACTGATGCTCAGTGTTACCGTAACACGCGTACAAATGTATTTCTACATAAGGATATAAGCATAGTTAGATTGGAGGAGCAATACCATTTCTAATCACGGTGAAGTTGTAACATTAGGAATGCATATATTTGTAATTAAATATATGCATTCCTTTTCAGACAGCATTATGTAACATAAATGTACGCCTTGTTAACCTATATATATAAATACATATATATATATGGGATTGAGGTTAATAATGCGTACCTTTATGGATACATAATGCAGTCTGAAAAGGAATGCATATATTTAATTAAAAATGTATGCATACTAATTTGGAACCTTTATATATATATATATATTTATATATATATGTATATCAGGTTTCACCAACCATTTATGCACCCTATGAAAGCTCATTCCGCCGTTATGCGCATTTACCCACCTCATATTGACCAGGGACAGACATGCATTTTCACTTCTCCTTCATTTTAGAACACTTAACTTACTGCTCCTCAGGCATTCATATATGCAACTGACACTTTCGCGTTACTTTACCTTTATAATTACGTATTCCGTAACCAGTCGCATATGTAAATAGGTATGCGCATATCGCATGGTTATTTGCCTATTCGTGCCACATCTGTTTACCCCGTTATTTACATATTAGTCTGACAGCCATTTCTGTTCTTTTCCACCTATTTCTTGCAGTGCGCCAGCCATTCTGCCCAGTTGTTTTCCAAAAAAGAAATCACATAGGAGCATATGAGGTAAGCTAATTATTCATTTTCCCTTCAATTTAAGTGTATCACTCTTCATATACTATTTTAAAGTCTCTATTCTCCATTTTCTGACTAACCGAGTGCACTATTTACTTATCCAACAACATAGGTCCAATTTCGACCTCTTTATGCAATTGGAAACTCCGGGCACCTGCTACCAAGGTTACAGTAAACTATGGTGCTATAAAAGCTACAGGACCCCAATTCCTTTATACATCCGCTACTGGTTTATTTATAATATTTACAAATTATTTAACTACATGTCAGTATCCTACGCCACCATTATACTCCCAGCTGTGCCGGTTGATCTTGGCCCGCAAACCCGTTCCCGCCAGATGTGAGAGTCCTGGTCCCAAGAACACCAGTATTGGAATTCGGATTTCGCGGGTGTGTATTCTAAATCAAAAAGGTGAAAAGAATAACAATAAACAATCACTGAGTATTGTTTGTACAATTATCACAGCCCAGTCATCCCTGCACAGGCTGTGTTGACTTTGTATACTTTGCCTATTATTTACTTGTTAACCTACATGAAACGCTGGACGATTACGAAGAATTGCACGTCCGCGTATCAGCTAACAACCGTCGCCGGAATCACACTTGGGTGCGGGCAGCAGATGTTCAACCTTCACTTTATTTTTTTACATATATATATATACATAAAGCCAACGAACGATACATAATTTACTAGTGAAAGAAACATGTAGTTTACTAAGTAGGAGCCATCATTTACGCTGATAGTGGAGCACTGCTACTGGTGCGGTAATATTGCTGGCTTTAAATCACTTATGTTTCGCGTTGCCTACAAAGCGCCGTTAGGTCATGACGCCTCTGTGTAAACCTCAGTAAAACATATGGAAACAGCAGACGTCGTTTTATCGCAATTGACTTTAAGGAGTTAAATTTCAAATAGGACATGCCGTCCTGCCGCCTTCCTCCAGAGTCCATTAAAGCCAACCTTGTAACCGTCCTTAAAACAAAGGTCTCCTGGCATATAACAACACCAACTGTTCTTCTTCCCTGCCAGACTCCGCACACACTTCAGTTTGTGCTCAGCCGTGCCCTGTATGTTGTCTCGGGATCGGCATCTCTACAGCGCATTGGTAAAAGCAAGCATCGTGTGTTCACCTTCTTATGGAGTAAAGGTTCCGTTGTAAAAACACTGAGCCCCACTACGTTGCAACATCTGGCGTACTAAGGCCTCCAATTGTAGAGCGGCGCATGTAAGCCTGAATAGAATATTTCGCAACAATTGGAACTCGATACTACTTGGAACGATTCATTCGCTAAATTGTAACTATTATTTGAAGAAGGCCACTTATTCCATAGTAATAGTCATCTCTCTAAGGGTAGCCTGGATAGACAGAGAACTTGTGGCCAACTTGATAAAAATATAAAAATGTGTTGGCTGCACGCCGAAACGGCTCCTGGCTGCCAAGTGACCACCCGCAGTCGCATATGAACTGAATATACTACAAGTATTCCAACTTCTACGAGGATTCAAACTCGTGCCGCAAAAGCATGAGACAATCTCGTTATCTCTTTGTTACGGGCCGCCAGAACAACAATGAAAACTCTGGGACAAATCCAAACATTCCTGCTTATACTCCGAGTACTTTAAATCCAAATCCGTCAATAACTACTGCTTTCTGCAGAGAGGTGTTTAGGCAACTGTGTGAGCATAGTTTGGCCAAATAGTCCCTTTCCTGGTCAAAGAAACTGTTCTCATCGCTAAACAGACTCGCCAGGGCTGTTCGCCGAATTCCTGCATTGTCTACTAGCGAGCCAGGAATTATACTTAATTATGATGACCTCAAAGCTCGTCGCCTTTATCTACTGTTCTCCTTAGCATACCCAATGTGGTTGCACTGGTCAACAACCATTTACTTGCACATCCAACACCTATGGAGCATATCGCTTGCGATGCAACTTCTACTTTGAGGCTACTACTGGAACTGAACTTAGGTTCCTCACCAGTACCAGTTTGATCCATCGCCTGTTGCTCAAAACGATAGCGAAATTGGTTGCTGCCTCACAAGCTCAATTGTTTCAGCTCTCAAAGCTTATTGACTTAACCACGAGTGGTAGCCAGGCGTAGTCACGCGGAACTATAACGGTGGAAACCTCGAAGACCCTAGGAGTTATCGCTCGATTTGCTTGACGTCGGTCACCCGCAAGATCACAGAAAAGCGCAATAAAAGTGCTATCCATCGAGCCTGCAAAAGCTAAGTAACCCTTAGTCTTCTAATCATGGCTTTCGACGGGGATATGCCTGCAACCCTAACCTACTTTCCGCAAGAGAAATGGGCAGTCAGTAAACACTGAAAAACGCTTAGATGTGGTATTTTTTGAATTAGCAAAACGTTAGGCAGTGACTCTCTTCAGTATCTTTTCTCTAAGAGTTGCGAAAGTGGTATAGAGGAGGCTTCCCACTATGGGTCACTGACTGCTTTCAACGCCGGAGCATGCACGTCAAGGTAAACTATACCCACGCCTTTCCAGTTCCTATGTCTAGTGGCGTTCCCACAAACCTCTATCGGACCGGAACTCTTCAAGATCTATGTCAATGACGTATGATGTGTGCTACAAATGGGCTATCTGATCAATGCGGACGTGCTCAAGCTATGGTCGATATTGTCCAGCCTTGAAGACGGACCGAAAAAAGAAAAGGTTTGATCTACTGCCCGCCTAGCTATTAAGTGTGGGCTGCCTGCCAACAAGGATAAATGCCCTAGCCCCCCATGGGTGCCGTGAAACCACCAGGCATTATCATGTTGGTGGGTACTTACTCAAGGTTGCCACTTGGAAAATGTACTTAGGAACAGTAGTATCCATCGATTGTAAAACGACCCATGCTACCATAAAGAGCACTGCTGCTGTGTACAGAAGGTGAAGGGTCCTAATTAGGTTTACCACTAGAATGACACCGCATATTTCGACTTCATCTCACATATCCGTTCAACCCTAAAATCGGACTTCCAAGGATGGCCTCATTGTGAATGCATGAGAGTAAACGGATGGAAAACGTTCTTTGCCTCCCCTCGATATTTGTCATTGGGCCCTCGGAACCTACGTTCCGCATAACTCCGGAGGATGCACTTATTCGTCTGCTGCTTTTGAGGTACAAATGTTTGCTTACCTAAACAAAAGGAAGTCACTTGAGGTCATTTACATAGACCTCAGTAAAGCGTATGACAAGATAAACCTTGAGATCCTCCTACGGAAACAGATGATGTGCGGTGTTGGTGGCTCACCGCACCAGTGGATCAGTGCTTTCCCTATTGGTCGGACATGGAGGGTGCAGCTTGACAGCCACTTGACCGAGTGATAACCATCAAGGAGTGGCGCCCCGCAGGGCACGGTGCTCAGTTCTATTGTCTTCCTGAATCATATCATGTATTTCCCTCAGCTTCTTAATTCACAATTCGCGTTGTATTCAGACGTCCTTGATGTACGAAGGAAGCGTAATGCGCCGGACGTCTGCGGCCTTCCTTAGCGTGATATTGACCGCCTCTCTAAGTGGTCAGCGATTGTCAAACTCGCAATCAATCCAGTCGAGTCAGTATTCATGAGTCTGTGCAAGGGTGGTAATGGCCGAAGTTACGACCGGGCCGGCCAACAGTTGCACCCATCTTCATCTGTGTACGCTCTCGACGTGCTCTTACGCTTCGATTTGAAACTTTGTAAAACACAAAGAAGATTTACCAAAACGGAATGCGCATGCTCTTGGTGCTCAACTGCAGCTTCTGCATTTGTTCCTAATAGGTTGCCACCCACCGTCTCCCGTTTATTATTAGCCCAATGCTAGAGTGCAGCTCACCGACCTAAAAGCCGCTCATCCGGGGCTAGGTGCTAAGGATTGAGCGGGTAGAGCATGGAACCACAAGGCTCACTCTCAGTTTACGAGGTGTGTCAAATAAAGGCCGGTACAGGAGACTAGGGTTGTACACCCTGTCTTTTCGTCAAATGCGGGTTGACCTCCTCTGGCTGCACGGAATAGCACACCTGGGTGCTTGCCCCATGTTGAGGCCGCAGAGTAATATGCGAGCACAAAGTAGCACACGATGACATCGGTACAAGCTTGTCGTACCGGGTTTGAAGGAGGCCGCCACCAAATCGTCTTAGAGAGGTGGGTGGTGCATCATTATAACAGCCTGCCTGTAGATATAGTCACAGCAAATTCGTTGACGGGTTTAAGAAAATCCTGGACGAGCTGTTTGACGAATTGGGATTTTGAGAATATGCACCATCATAATAAGTAGGTTTGCTAAAAATATATTTTATGTAGCTACACGGGTGCAACTCTACGCGCTGAATATCCTCAGTATGCAGTATTTCGCAGACGTCACGTCGACCTCATTTATGCTAAACGTATTCTACGAGAAGAATTGGGAAACGAGTCGAGACAGCTTTATGAGCCAAGACTTAGCAGTTCTACTCTATGTCACAGCTAAAAGCTGTTAAAAAGAGGAGCTTCAATGCCCATACAGACGACTCTTACGCTCTATACGTCTAGGTAGTGCACGAAACCGACTGCCGGACTCGCTGGTTAGTGGGCGGTAATAAGCAAGCTTCAAACTTTTGTTAAACACCTACGTACCGGGTAACCCGGGATCCTGTAGGGATGACACTTGATCCTGAGCAGTACGATAACTACGAAACATGACACCCATAAAAGCCCGGAAAGGGAAGGAGCTGACTCAAGCCAGCTTTCCTGCTCTATATCATTCAGTGTACTCTACGAAATAGCAGTGATAGCAACCTATCAAATCCAGGAGCAACCACCGAGTCAAGCAAGCACAATTCCGGTATTCCTCCTATCGTCCCAGGCTCACATATACTTAAACTTTTAATAATTCTGCGACCTCCTACAGTTGCAACCTCCTAGCAAACGCTTCTTTTTGGTCTCCCGAAATCATATGGTGCGAAGTCGAGCTACTCATCAAACAATCCGGATATACTGGTATGCTTATCGCCGTCTAACCTTTTATACAAAGACGCACAACTCTTGCACTACTTCTGCCTTTCACTGTCCCACAAACACGTACACTTTTTATTATCTTGTGGTATCTCAACCTACCATGTATACTTAACTTCGTTAAGACGGCTGACTCATTTGCGTCAAGCTGCAGTGACCTTTCATAAAAGGCCCGTTGTACAAGCATTCACATTGGCCGATCACGACCAAAGCCTACGTTCGTCGCTGGATCTCATTCTTACCAACGAAGAACTGATGGTTGAACGCACCGAGAAGGAAGACCATCTGGGGCTCAGCCATCATTGTACCTGCTGTTTCGAATTTGTATATGTTGCTGACTCTGTTTGTTAATCTACACGAGACGCTGGGCTGATTACGAAGTCTTGCACGTCCGCGTTTCAGCTAACAACTGTCGCCCGAATCTCAATTGGGTGCCGGCAGCGGGTATTCAACATTTTACTTTATTTTGTGTAAAGTATGTCCCAAAACCACCAGATTTAAACTGGTTTCCATATGGTAGCGACGCTTCCCACCAATTGGGTGTCGTACTCGGAAGTGCATGATCCACAGGGAAACGGCAGAAGGTACTTGTAGTTTTGGTTTAACAGCTACTTACTGGGAATCCTACCACCATCCCCGTAACCAATGCGTCTAGCTTAGGCGCTAAGAAAAAGGTGTGCGGCAGCGCCAGCATCCGCATCTGCTCATGGAATCCTAGTTCGCGGTACGGTCACCTCAGTTGTGTTCGACAAGTGAAACCCGGCGTTATTGCGCGAACGACCACCAGAGGGCTCAAAGAAACAGCGAGCTAAGCTGCAGAAGTACTATGCCAACATTATGCGGCTGAAAGCTGTTTCATCAGTCTTTACAACGACGGCGTTTACATCAACCTCGACTTCAACGTTTCTGACAACGATTCGGTTTACACCGGTGAAGGTCTTGGCAAAACTCCAAAGTTTGCCGTCCACGGCGTACCCAGCCGCCGACGCTTTCCGCTCAAGACTCCATCGAAGGTGTGCTGTAGCTCTAGCATTACCTCTAGCAGAAATGTTTATTTACTTCTCGTAAGATGTAGTTACCGACGTTTTGAAATACGGTAAGTCTAGGCCAACCTACAAAGGCGGCGCACATAAAGCCCGCATCAATTCCCGACCAATTACTCTACACTACGATCTCCAAAATTATGAACTGGCTCATCGCAGAATTTTTGATATACGATCTAGTGCCTCAGAAACGGCTTTCCAATTTCCAACACGGCTTTCTGTAGCAACAGTGAACTCGGTATAGCCTACTGCTCTCTCGGTACATTTGCAAAACTGCTACTGCCACCAGCCTAGAAACGCACGTTATCTGGGATCGGGCCAACGCTTTTGACAAATTCGACCACACAATTCAAACGCACAAGCTACTGCCTTACTATATATCTAGAGACTTGATGGACTGGATGCGGAGTACCACTACCGCCACCAAGTCTTCCAAATAAGCTTCGACGGAGCGCTGTATTCACCAATACTTGTGCTCGGCACTGTTCCACAGGGCGCGGTCTTCTGACCGCATTTCCCCGTATTTTTATGGACGTTGTCACAACATAAGCGGCGTTCTATTTACTGTACTACGCTGACGACGCCCAGCTGTGACGCGGTGTAACTGCTCCGGACGATACACGCGCACTTCAGCTAGGCATCAGCCGTATATGTATGTGGCCTTTGTGTACAAACGTCCTTTTATGTCTTCGAAATGTCGTGTATGAACTATTCGTCTCTCTGCTACGCCATTAAATTTTCTCTACGCGTTGTTATTGTAGGTCTAGCCGGCCGAAATGGATTTGCGTTGCAACACTGAAACCAACATTTCAGTATATGCTTTCGGGTGAAAAGCGGTCCTTACTGCTAACTTCTTGCTCGGTTGTCAACGTTGGCCTTCGGACAAATTGACCAGTGAAATTTCCATCTTCGACTAAATGCCATCCTCCGCACTCACTGTGAGTTGTTGCTATCTAGGCTTGGAGCGCTTGGTTACTCCATGATCAGCGTATGCTTGGATCCTCACAACGATGTCTTCGCTTTGTTCACCACTTGCTGAAATACCGCCGTCCTCGGCGGGATTTGGTCCTAGCGTTTGTAATGTTTTTAACCCTGGACTCTCCTGCTGCGATTCACACAAACTGCAGCACTCACAATCTCCGCTTCGTGGTCAATCACCCCGGGTCACGCATAGGCAAATGTGGCTAAATTGCGGGCAGCGCTACTACGCTCTGCGACTGCGGACCGTGGAACGCCACGCAGGCCGACTTAGACTTTGTATCTACTGTAGCGGATTTCAAGACTCGGCCGAAGCAGCCACTTGCCAAAGTGCAACGCGGTCTATCTTGTGAAAGGGCATACCACTCTACATTTTAGCCTCCATGCTAGCCTTATTCTGCCTTCAGCCGCATCTAATCTGACGCTGAAACCACTTCTTTTTCCACGTTGGCACACAGCCTAGTGGCAATGCACTTGTTATCTTGCGGCTAGGGTTCCCATCCGTGTAGGGTAATTAGCTTTAAGGTTTAATCCGCCCGCGTGCAACTGGTGGTGTTTGCAGGCGGCGAAGCGCCGTTACGGCGTACAGCTAAAACATTTTGTTCTACGTTGACCAACCCCGGTGCACTGTTTTACCGGATCTCCTATTTCTAATATAATACGTTTCTTCCTTAGCCGTGTCAGAAAGCGCGGTAGGTGGTCACGTGTAGGATGCCATGCATTCCGTCTAAGTGTCACAGGCTTAATGTGCCTGCGACTCGCAAGCCCTTGCAACCTGCTGTAAGGTTGCTTGCCTTTTGTATTAAAACCTACCGTTACTCTAAATCCTATGGGTTATACAAACCAGCTTTTATTCACATTAAGTAAATGTCCCGAGCTGAAAGCTTCGATGGTTTTCATTAGTTACTGAGTAGTGTTAAGCGCAATTTCGTAATGGCTTTGCTTTTCGGTCTTTACGGATTGAGAGCATTCCGGTAAATGGGCAGTTCCAAAAACCATGGCAGCAGGAAGGAAGCTGCTGAACATTTCAAGAATGGCAACTTGAACTTTAAAGATTTAACTTTTCCCCTCTACTGAGGCAGAATCATTTTGCCTAGGTTAGCTACTTTTATAGACACATATTGTTAGTTTAATAAGGTGTTTAATTAACCACAACGCAAAACGATTGTTGTACGTGTTGGTTCGAAAGACATCTTTCATTTGCACTTGTTGAGTGCTACGTTTCCTTACTGATTCGTTTGCTAGCTAGTGGTCACATGCTTGAGAGGACAATTGGCTTTGCGTTTGAGTGCTGTGTTTACCCATTTACTTTTGTCTATTTTGGTCAGGAAGACACTGGGGAGCTCACGGAGGTGCAAACCTACGGGTCTCTGTACTCTAGGACCGAAGCGCTAGGTTACAGTTGCATAATCGTCAGCGGAAATTTCAAATGAGCAAACGATAAGTGCCTTCCTGGTTCTCCAGAAGTAAAAGGGTAAGCTTACAAAGTTCAGTGTACTTCCGTTTAGCTTTTGAAAACTAAACAAGGCGCTTCTGAGCCATCCGGACTAACTTTGCGTGTGTGCAATTGAGACGGCAACGTCACTTTCCGTTTCTCATCAAGATATCGCCGCACAGTAGTTACACTTACGTAATCACACATATAATTTCCCTTCTTGTTTACTGTTCTACTACTTTAGTGTGCCCCTTCATGTGAATGTGGGCAATGGAACGGAAAAGTGCAACTAGCGAAGTAGAGTGCAATGCTTCCGTTTTTTGCCTTGTTAACCAGTATACCCAATCAAACATGTTCGTCATGTTAGAGTGCCATAAAATTTCAGACTCAATTACTCTTATAGAATTTAGCAGATTGTATTCGTGAGTGACACGATAGTGCGTGAACTGAGGAAGCGAAAAGTAGAAAATGGTGTACCGACCCACCGAGCGGCTGAGTCTTGTAAAGCATTCAAAAATGTTGACCTAATCAGGAATAATTAGAAGCGGAATATGTTAAGCATACTCAAAGTGTGCAAACACAGTGTGCCAGTGATAGAAACCCGTTTTCGGATCCCTACATGCTTTTTGAAGTCTTCGATATCGGGTACGTATCTTCGTTCCTAGAGATCGGTCGCGGATGTATATTTCTTGGGCAGCGTTGCAGCGCAGCCGTACTGCGCACACCTAAGCGGAGCATACACGTAGGGTGCGTCTGCGATTGCGCCACACTTCAATCATAAAAGCCTGCTGGAGTGTGGAATGTTGCCGTTAGGTGTGTGCAACCTGTGAACCGTTTACATGACAGCATATCTTTTTGTGGGTTCTCCAGCGCCGCGAAAGGTTAGTTGCATGCCTGAACAGATGCCTACGTCACGCCAGATATTGCTGCTGCGGATTCTGATGAAATAACCTCGATGTCCGTTTAGTTCATGAAGGCTAGTAGTCCTGTCGTTTGTTAGGCCTTTGGGTCCAGTCCAGTAAGTCTGATGCATGCCGCCTAATATGCTTCACCTAAATACCTTGACACGTGTGCAATGAGGGCATAACGATGGAGCTACCCCGCTGCGGGAATACAGTGCACTTGCGTGCTATGTCCTCAGTTGAGATTCAAATCCAATCCGGTGGCTGCATATAAACCTCCTCTTCTTAACCTTGTTCCTCGTGCTTAAGAACCGGTTAGACCCGCGAACGCTGGGCACAATACAATGGCGCTGGCAAACCCCAACTGCTGTACACCATGAATGAGGTAAGGTATCCCGCACACATTAAGCACAACGTCAGGATAAGCGGTTGAGTGCGTTCCTCCTCCTCGGGTGTAACTCACTTTGCCTTTCTTATCACTGGAAGAATTGTCCACGACGCTGATAGACGATGTAAGCCCTGTCAATGGATCCTTCCAAAAACCGCACGGCTGGATTGTTAGCATTCCTAAGCAAAATTGTTAACCTGTACAAACGGGACTTAAATGCGAAGGAGGTAAAACCTTCCAAAGTCTCATGCGTCTTTACCGTTTGCACTAGATGAATATGACGTTGGACGTGGAAAGTCAGCTCTTCGGACACACATGGTTCAAAATAATTGCACACAAATACCACCAGTACGGAAGAGGCGAAGGACGAATGCGCAACTTGCTGCTTGAGGTGAAGAAGCAGATAGCGCGCAATGTGTAGGTCAATGCAATTATGGTATAAATCCGACGACAGCACATTGCGTAGCATTGCGGGCCGGTGTTTAAAAGGACTGTCTAAACTATGCCGCTGTCCCATAACGAAGTAAATTAACTCCTCTGCAACATAGGCTAAAGTCACATTGCCGAACAGCACTAAGGAATCATGCGACATGTAACCTCAAGCAAACGGGGTACATGTAATCTATAGGATACTCGTGGACCATGTCCACGGGAAGCCATTTAAGCCGGACAAACACCATCTTTTTGACGGCCAGAAACCCTCATTTGTGTGAAGGCGACACAAGGTACCGGCAAATTTCACCTTCCGTTTTACATACACGTCTTGCTAAAAACACCTATGAGAATTGTAGTATCCTAAAGGCGCCTTAACTTTCTTTACAAAGGCTCTTCCTGGTGCATCGCAAATGACTGCCAACAATGAAATCTTAGTGACAAATGCATTGCCCGGGGATGGTAAGCCGCATTCATTCATGGCAATGAACCCCGTACTCAGTAGACTAAGAAACTGACCTACACTAATAGGCTTCCCTATACCACTGTATATCCTGATTGGAGCGATGGGAGCTAACAAGTTTGGGGATGTTGGTAGACAGAATGTGGGCAACATTGGTCTTCGTCTTGAAGAAAAAGAAGGGAAGCCATTCACATGAACTTGTATGTACAGCGGTACTGGCGGCGCCCCACTAGCAGCTCTGAATGCTTTCCGAAGAGTGTTTGCTACACTAAGGTGTGCAAACATCCCAGCACTCATATTCAAGAGCACGATTGGCGGTTTTACTTCGATGAACCTGGGGATAGTGCCGTACGAGTGAGAGCAATTTGTTCCCAGTGGAACCGGGAAGGCGAAATCTCGCAATCCGCTGACGTTAGTGGCTCCATAGAGCCACAAAATCTTTATACGCCCCCGAGGGGGTATATTATAGAATTGCTCTAAGGACAGTGCTTTCTCATCTACAAAAATGCATGGGGATGAGCGCTGCCACTTTCAAGGAACGGAGCTTAAACGTCTAATTTATCCCGTGTTCTAAAGAATAACATTAGCTGACGGACTACCTCTTAGGACGCACCTACGACGCTCACTTGGACACGGAATTAGCACACAACAAACAAATCATCCACACTTCGCAATCCTGACGCACTAAATGCATCCAGGAAACTTATCCAATCAATAAACGTCACACAAGTCATCCAACTTCAATAACTCTAACTAACGGCGATCGACGCCAAAGGAGACATCTACACAGCCATAGAAAAGATATTGGCAAAACCTGACTGCGAATATCCGCGAGGGTAACCGGTAAGATGCCATCTTTTCAATGCCATATCACCAGTCGGCAATGTTCCAGGACGTGGTGGGTTTATGTCCGGCAAGCGTTTTCCCTTCAAAATGCCCCAAATGTTAGTTTAACCACACTGCGACGTGGCGGATGCGACTCACCACTAAACAAATTCACTACCCCAACCACGCATTGGCAAGTTGACCGATACCACATTTCACCAATGCTGTGCACAAAGCGGCTTTTGTACGACTGAGCCTACATATCTGATTAGTGACATGCTATTATTCTTAAAATATATTTGCAGTTCTTTGCTTATGCTTCACTCTCCTGGCCCACACTGTGTACACAACCACATCGGACTAGTCTTCATTAACATACTTCACATTAATGAGCTGATTCCTAGCTCTACCTCTCCCGTTCTGTGAAGATAGACATCAGCATACCTTTTGGTCATGTGGGCGCACACTACTGATTCAATCTGTACTACTCCCACGCTTGGTCCTGCTAACCATGGTATCATTTAAAATGTTGCAATTTGCTGCTCAAGCCCAAAAAGCATGGCAGGCTTTGGTGAGAATAAACTATTTATTTATTTATTTTCCAGCTTCATTGCCGCAGCAAGCAATACTTTTGGGTTGTGGAGACACGGATTGCCTATCAGTCCATTACATCCTCATTATACGCACCTTGAGTCTATGGCGAAAAACGACGGCTACTATGCGCAGCAAAAGCGCAACCCGCTGCCAACTTCTCCAGTGCATCTCGACGACACCAATGAATCATGCTTTGAATATGGCCGTAATAAGATAAGAGTTAAAACGGGGCCGCGTTTTAACCTTATTTACTGCAAAATTCTAGTTACAATATCCTGGTTGTCACTCACGTGCAACCGGTTAACCTTGATGCGTTGAAAAGAGCAACGAGCACGTGAACCATGAACGTCAACTCGTGCACCAGCGGAAACGTGCGCCCAACTGGTCGTTCTTAGCGGATAATTAATAACAACATCCGGACAAAGGTAAGGAAGAGGAGTGGTATAAACATGGATTGGCGTATAATTATGAAAACGAGTACGAGTAGATGTAAAAATCGGCTTGCTGCGATGTCAAAGATTTAGTTATGTGTGTGCTACACTGGGCAAATAAACTTCGAAAGATAGGTCGCAAAATACGAACTGGTGGTTGCCATGATAGCAGCAATGCCTGAGTGGACATTTAGTGCTGGTTTTTACAATAGAAACTGTTACGAAAAGAAAAAATCACCAAAGTAGTTCCAGAATGAACTCAATGTTTTGAAGATAATGCACCATTTTAAAACCTGTTTAATTTTGTATCAAGTGATGTGATTATGCTGACATGGGAAATATTATTGTATATGAAAGAAGGTTTCTTTGCTTCTCTTGATACCTGATGCAGAAAAAACATAATGCATAAGTTAAGCACTGTAAGGTTGTGGTGTAGATTGCAATATCTTCCTAAGTTTATTAGTTCCACATTCCAGCTGCTAGCGAATTACATATGTCAACTCCACATTTCATGTATTTTCTTACGTATGCATGAAATAAGCGTTAGGTTGCAAACGGACAAACGCACGGCTAAGCAGAGTTGTTAAATTTGTTTCATATTTTAGTTAATAGCACTGTCAGAAATATATATGGATAAATCTTCTACAAAGAACTGGGTTCAGTAAACGCGCCATATATAGTTAAGGATAATTTCGTAACGAATTGGATGGTTGACGACAAGCGCTATCATTTTATTGTCTATCTTGATTGCATTGATCAGATGTGCCAAGCGCAACGTTCTGCGTACGGGGTTGTTGTCTGCATGGAAGATAAGATATTACGGTTGACGAAGTAACTGAATGCAACCAATGCGCATATGAAACCTTTTGGTTTTTGATGATGTACTTGGTTTGTGTAACAAAGGGAAACATAATAGAAGTAGTGCGAAATGTAAAGCACTTGCGTTGGGGAATTATTTAATTGATATACCTGTAAATTGGCCGAGCGTGACATGGTTGCCGTGTGCGGGACTTGTTGGTCGGAGCCTGGGACACTAGTCGGTAATCGATGACATGTAAGACGTCAAATACGACATTATAGAAGTCAGTGGCGACTGCACCCAACGTATATTATGCAGGCTACGAGAATAGGAAGCGAATCAGCCAGTGTGAGCAACGTGCAGCAAAGTACCCACCAAAACGGTTGGTGTTCACGGATATGCAATCAGTAAAACAACTGAACGGTTTGAAGGTTAAAGCAGCCGTACAATACAAGGTTGCAAACTACTGAAGGAGCGGGTTTTCCGGTACATTACAAGGGCCTCCCCTAGAAGGCTGAAGGATGGAAGCCTTCGATGGAGCTGTAAGTGGGTGAAACGGATGATGAGGATGGGTGCGAATAATTGCATGGACTTGAGTAAGGGCTGCCGAAGTAGGGTGGGTCGCAGGGTTGGCTGGGTCCAGGCTTTTGTTAGTTATTATTTATGCTGATCGTGTGGGCCGTCGGGCGGGTTGGTCGGACTGCAAAAATACTGGCTAGTCCAGAAAAAATGCCGACAGGATCTTCCCTTTGCTGCAGACCTGACGGTGCGCTTGGGTGACGTCACTCCCCCACCGCACTTTAGTCCACAATCCTCGTGCCACGAAGACGCACGGCGTCCTAATCGGTAACGCGACGGCGGCTTTTGAGAACCAATCCGTTTGTGGCCGTCTGCAGCTGAGGTCGGCTGTCTGTTGCTTGGAAGAGGAATGGGGCCCTGTGTCGGCTGGCGCGTCACTTGGGGGTTGCGTTGAGCCGGTTGGCGTGTCACTCGAAGGTTGCCTGGGCAGTTACGGCGGTTGAGTTTCTGGAAGGTAGAACTCAGAGGGGTGAGCAGGGATAGGGGAAGTGGCTTGATGCCGGAGTATGAACATGGCATGCATGCTAAAATCAAATACGCTTTTTAGATTTTAAAAATGTTTTGGGTCTATTTCCGATTTTGCGAAACGTTTGCGAACAAGGAGAACAATGACCACTTAAGACAAAACTGGCGCGTTAATGGAAATAGCAAACATTTACAAAATATGGAAAACGGACCGGACGTTTAAACTTTCTACCGCATTGGTCGGCTGCCTGGGGTTAAGGCGGGATAGGTTGAAGTTAATGGGTACGGATGGTTTTGGGCTATTCAGCGCTCGGGAAGTCAGCGCAGGTGTGGGTGCTTGTTCGAGAGCATCAGGATGGGTTGCACGTGGCTAGTCAAATAAAGCCAATTGAGACGGTCGATGGACACCGTTGTTCGGCGATCATTCTCTTCGGAGGCAAACGGTTTCGGAGTCCGTTGCAGAACACTGAAATAGACAGTGTATGGTGGCTGGAAAGGGCGTTGCACTGCGCCGGTGCGGAGGAAGACGTGAGTGCACGTAGAAGGTCCGCTGGGGGTTTGCGCATCTCTAGTCTGTTCATGGGACGGTGCCAGGCGTAGTAAACGCATGCATTGAGCTAGGAAGGAAGCAAGGTTAAGCAGAGACATACCCGACGATGCGGGAGGTAAAACGAATGCTCCTGGCAACTATAGCGTTTTGCCGTAAACCAGCTGTGCTAATGCCCACTGCAAGTCAGCTTTGATGCGGCTGCGTATACCTAAGAGGACGAGCAAAACGATTTCGCTCCAGCTAACTTCGGAGGAGGGGCAGAGCGAGAGTTTAAGCTGTCTGCATAATCGTTTAAATAACCCGTCAGCTGCTGACTTGTACGCTGTTATATATATAAGGCGACAGTCTAAAATGTGGCAGAACGTATCGAATTGTGATTATTCGAAAGGCGCTTCTCGGTCAGTTGTGCTGGTGGATGAGCATCCGTAGAGCGAGACCCACCAGTCCAACAAGGCCCGGAAAACGGTTTCAGCTGTGCAGTTTGGTACGAAAAAGGGCTCCTGGTCATCTGGTGAACCGGTCGACACATGTAAGAATATATACGAAGCTGAGTAACAAAGGCAATAGACCTACCAGGCCTGCGTGTGCATTCTAGAACCGAGTGTCCGGAGCAGGAATTGAACCGAGAGGACCGCTAGTGTGAAGACGTACTTTAGAGCGCTGGCGTTGAAGGCAGGCGCGAGCACACGTACAAGCATCTTCTTTTAGGCGTGGCTAGATGAAACATTCGGTGACCAATTTCAAAGCTGCGCAGATACCGGGACGTGATAGTGGGTGCAGTGCGTCAAAAGCTAGTCGTCTGAGGGAGACGGGCACAAGGGGTCCAGAACAACCTGTGAAAGTGTCACAGAGAGTGGTTCCTTCCGTGGTTTAGAGAGGAACAGGCTGCACATGTAGCGAAATGGACTGCAGGGTGGGCTGGATATCGTCGTCTTGGGTGTGCGACGATATCATAGCGGCAAGGTCGACCGCGGGCAAAGACTGCACTGTTAGGTTAACGCGTAAGAGAGCATCAGCGACTGGATTGTTGACACCCGAGACATGACGTATGTCAGCAGTGAACTATGTGACAATGTCTAGGTGTCTTTTTTCTCGTGGTGAGTATTCATCACAAGCAGATTTGACGGCAAAGATAAGGGCTTGTGGTCAGTTTTGACCGTGAAAGCGCGGCCTTCGAGTGTGTGCAGGAAGTGACGTATTGCTAGGTAAACGGCCAGCCGTTCTCTGCCAAACGAGCTGTAGCGCAATTCCGCTGACTGTAGGCGCATGGAGAAGAAACCAAGGGGTTGCTATTGTCCACCAACCTGTTGCTGGAAGAAGGCTCTTACCGCAAAGTCCGAGACATCAGTCGTACTAGAAAGGAGTACAGTCGATTCGGAATGAGCAAATAAGGCTATATTGCAGATAGCATCCATGAGCTCGGCGAAGGCTGCCTGCGCTGTGTCAGGGAAAGTGAACTTACATTCATTTTCTCTGAGTAGGTCAGCCAGTGGCTGCATGAGCTAAGCGCAGCGCGGAATGAAGCCTCGAAATAGTTGGCCGAACCAAAAAGTCAACGGAGGTGCTTGAACGAAGCCGGAGCGGGGAAGTCCTTGATTGCCGGGATATTATCAGTAATTACATCGATACCAGACGAGGAGACAAGTTGGCCTAGGGACCCTACCGTTGCGTTGCTGAGTTAGCACTTAGTCTGGTTGACTGTGACACCGTGTTGGGTCAAGCGCTGGAAGCGAGTTTGAAGACGCGCGAGCTGCAATTGTTCCGATGAACTGGCAACTAAAATATCGTCGAGGTAGGAATAAACGAAGTCTAGGCCACGAGTGACATCGTGGATAAAGCGTTGGAAGGTTTGTGCGGCGTTGCACATTCCAAACGGAATCTTTAAAAATTCAAACAACCTGAAAGGAGTAATGACGGCTGTTTCAGGAAGGTCACTGTCTTCCACAGGTAGCTGGTGATAGGCGGGAACCAGAACGACCCAGCTGAAGGTCATCTTACCTGTGAGGAATGCAGGTATGGTCCTGCATGTGTGGGATGTGATATCTAGCTACGACGGATAGGCGATTGAATGCACGGTAACCGCTGCAAGGGCGCCAGTTACCAAGTTTCTTGGGGACCGTCTGCAGGGACGAGGACAAAGGGCTTTCGGAAGGGCGGATTATTCCAAGTTCATGCACGTGCTCAAACTCCGCTCTACCTACCTTTAGTTTCTCAGACGATAGTCCGCGTGGACGGCATTACACAGGTGGGCCATTCGTCCGTATGTGGTGCGTGACTTCAGCTGCCACGGGTAAAGCTGCATTCACTGAGGAAAGAGATTAGGGTAGTCTGGCTAGGTCTGGGGAAATGCATAGATCGGGGATATAGATGTCACATCGGCGGTGATGCCATGTACACTGAATTTGGTTGCAGCGTCTATATCATCTGGCGTTTCGCATCTACCAAGTGCTCGAACTGCCGGAGAAAGTCGATGTCGATGATGGCAAAGTGGACTGCATTGGCGGTGAATACTCATCGGAACGTGCGCCGAAGACCCAGGTCCAGGGTGAGCGACCGATGACCGTAGGTGGCTATTGGCGTGCCACTGGCGGCAGTGAGGCTGGTCGACAGGGCAGTGGTAGGCTCAACTAGCATAAGGGGAATGACCCTGACTTCCGCCCCCGGTAGCAACTAAGAACTGGGTATCGGAATCATAATCAGTAATGTAGATGAGACGAATTGAGCTATGCCGACACCGTTAGTATCCATTACGGGCTGGCCTGAAAATTCCGCTGCTCGGCGGGGGGAAACTGCATGATTGCTAGCACTTGCGGTCGTTGTTACTAAAACGCGTGTGGTAAAAGCAAAAGCCTGGATTGTTAGGCTTCGTGCGACTAGTTGAGGAGGAGCCGCTGCGCTGCTTACGTGCTAGGGAGAGTTTCTCGATTTGGCGTTGTAATGACGTTAGTTGCGATGATGAAGCGTCGATTGCTGACGGCTCACCAGTTGCATATGTCACTGGGGCTGCAACGGGGCTAAGTCGAGGGAAGATCCTAGATGCCTTCCTTGGTTGATGTCTTTCGATGACACGGTCTACTAGTACTGCAACTGCTTCGAGAGGCAGGGCGCTTGCCACGGCAAGGATGTCTTGTGTGTTTTCCGGTAGGCGCTGCAGCCACCTTTCGCGGAGAATACCTTTGTCCATGCTGGAGGTGCCTAGGAGCCGTTGCATCTGTCGCAGCAAAGCTGAAGGCATCCTTTCCCTAGCTGCAGATCTCTAAACCGTTGCTTTACTCGTACTTTGTCAGAGGGCGTGGTTCGCTGATTGATCGTCTGCTTTAAATTCTCATAATTCCCATCGGGAAACGGGCAAGCTATGATGTCTGTCACATGGTAGGATACACTTTGCAGAAGCCCGAATATAAGTTGATAATATTTGGCACTATCGGATGAAATTTTACTATTGTAAAAGGGGGATTCTAGATGAGCAAACCATAACAACGGGTAATTCTCCTAACAAGGTGGGGAGGCTAGCTCTACTAACCCCGTACGTAAATGGTTTAACATCAGTGCTATTCATCGTGAAAAATGAATAAGTATACGCAACAAGTAAATTAAAACAAAACGATAGCGAATAATGAATCACAAAATCACTGGAACGAGCTCACCAGAATGAAAACTCGAAATGGCGGACGGCATGTTCCTGACGGGGGGCCCTAATTGTTGGGCGGAGCCTGGGATACTAGTCGGTAAGCACTGGCATGTAAGATTCGGCAAATACGACAGTATAGAAGTCAGAGCGATTGAACCCAACGTATATTGTGCAGGCTTCAAGGATAGGAAGCAAATCAGCCGGAGCCAGTAACGTGCAGCATGGTACTCACCAAAACGGTTGGTGTCCACGTATGTTTAGTCGGTAAAACACGTGGACGTTGCGAAGGTTAACACAGCCGTAAAATGAAATATTGCATAATACCGATAGAGCATGTTTTCCGGTACACTACACATTTAGAAAGAGAATCTTAGAAGCTTGCTGATGCACGCAACTATACGCAAGTTCAGCTAGTTGAGTGCTAGTTTATAAATGTAGCTCTTTGAAGGGTGCTGACTTGTGTGGTCGCAATGTGTGAATAACGAAATTAGTGGGATTATAAAGGAAATCACCGGGGTGAAAAGACGGTGTCGGGCTAGCCATTTTACTGGTTATTGCCTACATGTGTGTGGTAGGGCTTACCTTGACAAAACTTATTTAATAGGTCATGTAATACCTTCACAATATGAATAGTTAATGTGATGTAAGTACCGTGTAATTACTTAAAGCAGGTTGCTTTCAGTGTTTAAACGCGCCATAAGCTGTGCTATCCCAGTTATGCTTGCTTTAGCTGGTATAGTTAGTCACGTGAGAGGGTCGCATTGTTAAGTCAACATGTTAGCCATCGTCCCTTATTTTAGCAGTGAATTATGGTTTTCGCTTCTCTATCCTTTCTCGTCTTATGTTCTATGTTGCTGCATGGGTTTTCAGACTACACAACTTCTCACATTCATTTGGCTGTGTATGCGCATCCTTAATAACACCGCAATAGGTAAATGCTAACTGAGATGATACTCGCCTACTAGTGTACAATAATACATAATAGTAAATCACGTGTTAAACGCCCAGTTTCCATCTTTACCCGGCTTTCATTATATCAGTCAAACGAGTTGCTCGACCTCAGCGGCTTTTGTACTTAATGAGACAAACGGCTTCGCCTTTTAACTAAAGTGTTTAGGAGTGAGTATACAACCGGATCTACCTGCAGCAAATAGCATAAAGCTTAAGGAAGCCAGCAACAACCTTAAAGCGCGTCGCGAAGCTGGCCAGAAAGGTTTAGGTTTGGTGGGCTTTTGGTGGTGTGTCGACGGTCCACTTCCGACCTACCAGAGCCCACTCTTGTAGCACACAGCCCGGGGCCCTTCCTACCAAAGGTTTTCACGTGGTTCATAGTAACGTGCTAGCCTGCGAACCAAGAGGCGTGAAGCAGGGGCCATAATAGACCACTCCCATCCTGATGCACGCGCGTTCACTGAAACCTGGTTGTCTTCTGCCGTCATGGAGAATAAATTATACGTTCCGCGCTACGCAATACTTAGATATGACCGCCCATCTGATGGCCGTGGAGGGGGAGTCGCCTTGTATATCAACTGCAGTGCAAACATATCAAAAACACATGACTTTAACTCAGTTGATAAAACCGTTGAAGCACTGGCGGTTGAAGTCTGTACCGGATCAACGCAATTTAAAGTTGTGCTACTGTATAGGAGCCCTGATAGCCCTTCTGGGAATTTCCTTGATTTCATCCACACCCACTCTGTGAACAGATGCTTGATAATGGGGGACTTCCACGTCCCTGAAGTAAATTGGCATGACCTATCTTATGAGGCAGCGACAACATGGTTGGCTGCCGAGCTTGTTGACTTGACAATGGAAGCATCCTTGCACCAGTTTTTGATCGATCTACCGGGTACATGGTGTGTCATGCTCCTTCTCTGTTGGACCTAGTTTTCGCAAAGTCGGTTGACTTTGTGAGTGACCTTGAATACGATCCCCTTTGAGAGCCAGTGACCATACGTGATTGGCTTTTACTTGGGCTCTCATTGGAGACTACGATTCACGCAAAGTCCGGAATCGGTACATCTGGCACGTCGACTTTCCGTCTGTTAGAGCCAAGGCAGTATGCTTCCCATGCATCATCTTGCCGGATGATGATATACAGACGGCTTGGGATACGTTTAAGTCATTCCTACTTAACATATTCCACCGCCGTCCCTCTTTCGGTAAAGAAGAGTACCAACTCGGAGCCACAATGCTTGGACTCAGTCGCAAACCAGCTAATGAATAGTCAGTCAAGATGCTGGCGGATCTACCGGACAGTTCCCGCAGAATGTGCTTTTCGGCGTTATCATGAAGCTCGGAATTCTTTCAAGAGTCATTTACGGCTGCTAGACCTAGATATGAGAAGAAGCTAGCTAACTCAGCCTCCGCGAATCCCAAAAGATTCTTTGCCTACGTCAAAAGGCGTAGTACGGTTGGATCATCTATCCCAGTGTTATTAGGCAGCGGCGGCGCAAGTACCACCAATGATCACGAAAAAGCACGTCTACTCAGCGCGCAGTATGCCAGCACTTTTGTTCGGGATGAGCAATAGCCGCATCATGACTTAGCATTGAGAGTCCCAAGGGACTCATGTATAACACAAGTCACAATTTCGGAGGCAAAATTTTCTATCTTTTTTAGGGGCTACGTCCTGCTAAAGCCGCTGGGATGGATGGTATTCACCCTAAGCTTTTATAAGAACTCGAAAGCCAGCTATGCGGTCCAGTGACGCGTTTGGTTCGATTGTTGCCTCGCAGCTGCTCCGTTGCCAAGGACTAGAAGGATGCTATCGTGTGCCCGATTTTTAAAAAGGGTGACATGCATCTCCCTGCCAATCATCGACTGGTAAGTTTGACAAGCGTACTGGTCAAGTTATTAGAGATGTTCGGAGATGTGCTTGAAGACCACATGCGGGAGTTAGGTCTGATCAGTCCACTGCAACACGGCTTTCGCAAGGGTCATTCCTGTATGACTAATTTGCTAGTTGCACGCAAGGGTTGGGCGGATGCTTGAATCGGGATCATGCAGTAGATGTAGTGTTTATTGACTGCTCCAAGGCGTTCGACACAGTATCACATTCTCGCCTTTCCTTGAAACTTCGGTCCTATGGAATATCCGGACGTGCACTAAAATAGATCACCACGTTTCTGAATGGGAGAGATGTGTGTTCGTGTGGGGTCTAGGCTGTCTTTCCGTCAGTCAATCCTCTGTGGGGTCCCTCAGGGTTCCTTGCTTGGCCCGCTTTTATTTTCCTTGTATGTCAACGAGCTGCCCAGACAGCTGAAGGTACCACCTCTCATGTTTGCAACCGATCTAAAGTTTTGGCACATAGTACCTGACTTCCATGGACTCCAGACTCTGCAACGGGCTCTCCATAAACTCTGGGACGGGGCTGCTCTGTGGCAGTCACCCATAACTTATGCGAAGTGTTCCATCTTACGAATAGAGCCAAATGACCCCTAAAGGCGTCATTTCCTTGGCGATAATGAACTACACTATGTTTCCCAATTTATAGACCTAGGGGTCACGTTGTCTTCAGAAATTAAATCCAGTAAGAACTGGAGCAGAGCTACGTGCAAGGGTTTCAGAATGTCGTGGATGGTCCGCAGGGCATTCGGGACCATCACGGGCGCTATGTTTGTTACGTGATTCTCAGCGTTTGTCAGGCCACACTTGAGATACTGCATGCAGACTTGTCCACCTTGCTTAGTCAGGGATAGAATGTCAGTGAGGATAGTGTTGATTGTTGAGTGCTGGAACCAAGCTGGTATATGGACTGCGGAACTATTCTTGTCCAGGAAGACTACTTGCGCTGGGAATGTTCTCAATGCATTAACATCAACCTTGAGGCGACTTAGTCTTGGCCTATCGCATACTTACCGGTGAAATCGGACCCGCTTTAGCCGGGCTTTTCTATTTGGCTCGGCTTTCACCGCACCGAGGTCACCTGATGAAGCTACACAAAACTTCATCGGATGAAGTCCGTGAGGACTTCCGTTTATCCCGCCGCAAGTTAGGTTCCTGGAATGCACTGCCCGAGAACGTAGTATCGGCACCAACAGTAAAAGAGTTCGAACACCGACACGACGCTCTTGGCCTACAATTCTTAACCTTTTCTTCAGGTCCTAGCTTATTCGTCTTATTGAATTACTAAATCTATTACATTCTTTCTTGACGCTCTTATTACTTTCGTACTTCTCATTTTTTTCACGTGACTGGTGCGGCGGGCACTGCCAGTGCAGGTCGCGTAAGTATTAATTGGTTGATCGTGGTGTGGTTCGCGCGCTCTGACCTGACTCTTCTGGATTGCAGTTATCGGGGACGAATAACACCCCGGATCAACGGCGCTCCATGGAAGGAACATTCACGGGGATTTATCCTACTGTTCCGGTCCCACTTGAACTTGAAGTCCTTACCATTTATCTGTGCACCTCGTATGTTCCCGCTTGAATGGCTGTCAACCCCATTCGAATAAAAGGTGCTCGTAGCATCCACCAACTTCCGCACCTGCTGCTTAATGAGCATCCTGTCTGCCACAGTTTTGGCAGATAAAGCGCTACAGCGAAGGGCCACATCCCGAAAAAAATAGTAGTGGCAGAAAACAATGTGCGCAGTCTATGTCTCTGCTGATCCACCGTTCACAATTTGACACTTAAGTCACGCACATTAAGGCGAAGGAGCAAAATTCTGAACTAAGCTGCTTACCTAAATGCTTCCTCTAAGCTGAAATCCTTAGCATTCATATTTATTCTTTATTTAACCTTGCCAACACAGCACGCCCACTTTACTTTTAAGTTTATCTCTTGCCTTGACCTAAGCATTAACTTTTCACTTTGGTTCTGGAGTTACCTTCCTCTAACTCACCACTTACCACCGCTGCTCCCGGACTAACCTTTCATAATGAAGCTCTGCGTCTTTGAGCGAACGTCCGCAAGTATTTAAATAAATAAATAGTATATTCTCTAATTTGTCGAGTCACCCCAAACCAGGCATGATCATCATTTACATGCAACTACGTTTCACAACAAACACGTTGCTATGTGTGTAATGGTCCGTAAGTCGAAAGTTGTACAGGCTTTGGAAATTGTAAAATTAGTCATGAGGAATAAAGTCGTCAATGCATGACGACACGTTGGATGCTAGCGTAATTTGTGTAAACAGTTTGAGCATTACATGTGTAGTGAAAAGGATACATGTAGGCATGGAATAGCTAACTGTCGAACGTGACAGGAAAATATTAAGTTATGATTCTAATCGACTTGCCAGTATGTGGTTTTGGGCAGTGACTTTATTCAGTGGCAAGCCACATCCGCCACGTCGTAGTGTTGTTAAGCGGACATTTGTGGCTTTTATAGGGAGAAAGCTTGCCAGGCGAAAACCATCCACGTCCTGGAACACCGTCAAAAATCCCTCTGTACACTAATACAAAACTGGCAGAGCAGCTCGCCGACTGATTTCACCCTCGGATATCCGCAGTCAATTGACTTCCGATTTCCTCTGTTAGCTGAGCAGGTATCTTTGGTCAGGGCGGCCATAATGGCTGAGGCCCGTGAGGGTGAGACCTTAGTCATCTTTGTTTGTCCTGGTGAGCAAAACATCAGATCCTTGCGTCTGGATTTTTCAGGTTTATGTATACTTTTCAGGAGTGTGAAGGCCTCGTGTCCAGCTACCATTAGTGGACAACAGTCGTGGTAGTGAGTGAATTTGTATCCATTTGTTGTACAGCCAGGTGCTTTGTAGGTCCTTGTGCGGTATGTCCTGTCCCGGGCAAAAGCACTTTCTCGGTCAAATCCCACATCACCAAGAAGTAGCGGACCTCGGAGAAAATGGAAGATGAGAGAGAAACACGGCCGCAAAGAACAGGAGTGGGAACAAACATTGTTTACGTCCTATGGTGTAACATTTAGTGGAAACAAATGATGTACAATGTGCAAAAATGATGGTGCTGAGATTCTCTTTTGAATGTTCTATGAAAGCAATGGCCTATAGCTTGGCTGCTACCATCTACATGGGATACAGAGCGTTGCGCTATTGAGCATAAAACGAAGTATCGATTTGCTATGATGCAACTATTGCGTGGGAAGACAGAAAGCAGAATTTAGAGACCAGCAGCTAGCCAACGTACTGCGATAGAGAGCGCAGCATATGCTGACCCGGGAAAATCCAGTGAGTCTGTTGGACTCATATATGGGGAAGTGTCGCAAGCCTAGCAGCGAGTAAGTGAGCAATGAACACCTATAAATGAAAAGCTAACGGACGTCTTTGTACTTACCAGATGAGAGAAGTGATGAACTAAACAGCTAAGATGGTTAATTGACGGGATCGCAGCGACTAGCCAGAAATCAATCGTACATTAACGTTGCTGATATCAGAACCTGAGGCCTAACCGCAGCAGCTAGGGTGCTAAGCTAATAGTGCCAAGCTGGGTACAGCCAGGGAATGCTAGCCCGAGACGTGAAGGATTGCAGGCAACGTTGCCTAAAACAATGCAGCGAGTAAGGGCTAAATGAAGATCTAGAAATGTGAGACAGAACAGCCACTAGCGCTAAATACATGGATATGCTTGCACGACAAAAGAAAGCTAAGAGAGATTTCGTGATAGAAGGACGGCGGATGACAGAAGTGCAAGCATACAATTAGGTTGTTAAATAGTTAGAGCATAATAAACTAAGACGCATCGACCCGCAGATAATCAAACTCATGTTGGGGTGTTATTGGAATATAACTAAGGAGGCTTGAGCCGGGAGAAACCAGTAAGAGAGCTGAACTACAATCAGTAAGGTGTCGCAGATAAGTCGGTGACAGCATTGCCTCTAACAAGGAATCCTTGCCGGGAAAAGCCGGTGACAGAGCTGGACTTTAGTATAATCAGTGGTCATAGACGTAGCGAGTAATAGATAGATGAACGTCTAGAAAGAAGCGCTGTGGGTTGACTAGTTAAGTTATGGTTGCTCCACCGAAGGGAGCTAAGAATGGTTGCATGAAGAAAGGACCGCGAATGGATGGTGCGCAAGCATGCAATACAGCTGTTGGATAGTTCAGAGCGTAGAAGCTAAGACACAGTGCCAAGAAGGTTGTCAAATTATGCTAGGGTGCTAATGAGAAAGTAGATGGCCGCAAGAGAGATCTAAAGTTCAATTGGAGGAAAGGTTGGATGCATATAGTCTAAAGGAATAAAGGTTATTGTGATACGGAGTGGCTCGTAACAAGTTCAGGATAACCGCAGCTGCATGGGACCTACGATCGCTAGCTGCTTACTAAACAGAGGTGCCGAATTTATGATGATTGACAGATGGTGGCGCTAGGAAAGATTACCAGTAGCCAGATGTAGCCACTCCAACAAGATGCTTGACCCTTAGTGTCTGCCTACGGGGTCATAGAATGCATCAACAAACCAGCGAAGGTAAGTGATATACATTCCAGGGAAAAGTAGGACGGAGAGACAAGGACTGTATCATAGCAAGCTCAAGATCTGTGCAGAAGGGACAAGGAGCCTAATACGAATCTCTGCAAAATAGTGAGAAAGGTGAGAAGAACGATAGATAATAGAGCTAGGAGGGAGAGAGTAGCAGTGGCCAGTAAGCGCATTCGGATTAGGCCTACTATTTACCAGTGGATACCTACAGTGACAGAATAACTCAACAAACCAGCGAAGGTATGTGAGGCAAACAATTAAAAAGAGTAAGTGTTGAAGAGATATGGTGTGGCTCTTAGCGCAAAGATGTATGCTACCAACAATGATTCGCTGCTGCTGAAAAGTGGTGACGTAGGTAATACGAAGATTTATACTAGGAGAGAGAGAGTACCGAAGTCTAGCGATGGCATTTGGGTAGAGCCTTATAGTTGCTAGTGGACATCTGATTAAGTCAACAGACAGGAAGTGTATGTGACCCACGCAGTCCCAGAGTGTAAAGCTTGGAGGGATAAAAGTGTGGCTCTTAGCAGGCTCAGAATATAAGCAAAGATCGTTAGAGACTACGAGGAATGGCTGCTGCTAAACAGTGGTGCCAGAGGTAAGGCGAAGAACAGATCGGTTCGCCCTATTTGAGAGTAGCGGTGATCAGCAACGGCATTAGCATGAAGCCTTTTAGTTACTAGTGTACACCCACAAATTCCCAGAATAAATCAAAAATGAGCGAATGTATGTGCCGCGGACAGTTACAAAGAATGAAGGTTGGAGATAAAACAAGGCGGCTGATAGCTGGCTACGGATATGCCCAGAGATGCGTGGAACCTACGACCACTAGTAGCTAGTAAATAGGGGTGCTGGGGTTAAGAGGTTCGATAGATAATGGCGCCACGAAAACTTTCAGTGGCCAGATGTGGCCATTCTATTAGGCAGTTTGGTCACTAGTAGATTCCTACAGTGTCACAGAATACATCAACAAGCCAGCGAAGGTAAGTGATACAGACATTCTAAACGCTTACAAGATTCAGGAACAAGGAATACCACCTAGAAGTTTGGGATAAGCGCAAAGATGTGTGGAGCCTACAATAAAGCACTGCAGAAAACGTGATGGCTGGCTAGCCGAACAACCTCCTCGTGATGCCAGCTGGGTGATTCGGGTTTACCCCCCTTCAGCAAATAGTTCGGCGGCAGTGTTCCAGGACGTGGTGGGTTTTCGCCTGGCAAGCGTTCTCCCTATAAAAAGCCACATATGTCCGTCTAAAAACACTGTGACGTGGCGGTTGTGACACGCCACTAACTAAAGTCACCCATTGCTTATCCGAACAATCTCTTCAAGTCCACAGATAGCAAGTACTGGCTACACCTTCAAACACATTCAAGCAAAATCACAGGAGACATTTACCAATCCCATAAACAAAGCTAAACGCGCCTTCATGCAATTTTACATACATTCATATATAAACATATGCAACCATCCCATTGTTCCATTGTACATTAACTGATCACATTTTGTGCTCTTAACATGATCATACCTGCGCAGGCGTGCCTCGCTTAGTCGAGAATACACAATTTATTTATTTATTTATTTATTTATAAGAAGAACGAAGGTAATTGTGTTAAGAGAGCGTACCAGTGGACCGCAGCTGAATTCGATTATCCTTTAAGTATTTACTAGATACTTATTGTGACAAAAGTGGTCAACAAACCAGCGAAGGTATGTGGTTCTAACAATTCAAGAGTGTAAAAGTTAGATAGATAAGGAGTGGCCTCTAGCACAAAGATGTATGCTACCTACAATGACTTAACGCAGCTGAAAAGTGGTGAGGTATGTATTACGGAGAACGGATAATGATACTAGGCGAGATAGAAATTATCAACGGCTAGTAATGGCATTGGGGTGAAGCCTTATAGTAGCTAGTGGATACCTAAAGTGTCCCAAAATAAGGCAACAGACAACAAATGAATGTGACGCCGACAGTCCCAAGAATGAAGGTCGGAGATGAAAGAGGGTGGATTTCAGCAAGCTCCGAATATGTGCAACGATGCGTGGAGCCTATGACCACTAGTTGCTACTAAATAGAGGTGCTGAGGTTAAGAGGATCGACAGATAATGGCGCCACGAAAAACTTTCGGTGGCCAGATGTAGCCATTCCATTAGCCAGTTTGGTCACTAGTAGATTCCTACAGTGTCACAGAACACATCAGCAAGCCAGCGAAGGTAAACGATACAGACATTCTAAAAGCTTACAGGATGGGGAAACAAGGAATATCTCTTAGTAGCTTCTCGGGGTACAAGAATCGGTGCATTGGATAAGTAGTGCCTAAATCGCTTAGGTCTGGGCAGTATGGATGCAGTCAGAGAGCAAGAGACTGGTTAGATGAGATTAGATTAATGCAACGTACAGAGTTGACTGTCTAGTTAAAGAAATGTAATCCGACGGAAGGAGGAATGAAGACAGCAAAGTACGGAAAGAACAGGGTCAGAGTGGAGAGAGGTTTACTGAGTAGGAGTAGCGAAGCCAACGAGACTTTCTAAGGTAATGTGGACATGGTATTTAGTCATCTTATTGTTGGCCGGTAACGTTATAATAGTCAGAGAGGTCAGAAAACAGGAGCCAAGATACACGAGGCTGTATTAGTCGGCGCATTGAGATTTAGTAGTACAGTTAAGTGGGGGAGAAAAATAGAGTGTCAGCAGAAATGGACGTGTTAGATATAGGAGAGTTTAAATTAGTTAATTAGGCATGAGCACCCGGGGTGAGGGAAGTAGGGTTTTCGTTGTGCTGAGCCTATACCGTTCACAGCTCAGTAGTCTGTAGGCAGTCAAAACGTAGGAGACTGGTCAAAGGAAACTAGCGTAGGACGCAGCTCTTTGTTACTGATAAAGTGGGGAAAGCAACTAGTGACGGGAACAGAGTGTTCAGTAATCCGAACAATGACCGGTACCGTCACAATATCCCAATAGGGTCAGCAGAAATGGATAGGTTAGAGATGGAGGTGGTTATGTTAGAAAAGGGTGAGCAGGACCATCGGGCTCTCGTGAACAGGGGCACAGCCAGAAGTCTACAGCGTCGTAACCGTGGTCTGGGTAAGTCAGTGGGAAGCAGGCCAGTCAAATGAGATTAGTTCAAGGCAGAGCACTGACAAACAACCGTCCGATAGAAGAGGAATTAAAAGCAAAGTGCATGATAAGGAGAGGAAAAACGAGGCTCTGGGTGCATTGAGATTATTTCGCACAGTATAAGCTTTGTATGGAATTCTATATGTAATCGGGGCCGTTCTCCCACAGCTCTTTCTCAGGGATGCAGGTGCCCGAGATGTTTGCTACCACATTTAGGACTACATTTAGTAGTTTTTTATAGTCGCGGAGGACTGCAGGATACTATTAGATGCTCTGATGGCTTCTGGTAACTTATTCCATGTATGCCCACATCTATGGAGGAAGAAGTTAAAACGTATGGCGCAACGGGTTTTGGGTAGTAAGAATGAGTGTGGCTTTTTGCGTAGAGGATAGCGTGTGTCGCTCAGCGGTTGAAAATAGCTTTCAATACTTAAGTCCGAGGTTTTTATTAGCTTATATAGAAAAATTGGGTTGGTTTTCAGTCTCCGCAGGCTATGCTGCCTACTTAACTCTTTCTCACCAGGTAACCTCTGTAACAATATTACGTTTTTTTCTCTCTACCCTTTACAACCCTGCATTTCCTATATCTACTTGTTACGGATTCGTCGCCGTTTTACACCTTCTATTTTCCTTTAGATACAGCTTTCTTTTCCTCTAACTCACCAAGTACCTCCGCTGCTCCACTGACTTACCTTCTACGCTATAGCTCTGCGCTATTGCGCACAGTACCGCTAGTAGTTGGCTACGGTGCTTACCTACATACTTGCCTCAAAGTGTCATCCTTATCAATAATAATGTTTCTTTTCTTTAACCTAAATAAAACTGCGCTATTCCCACTTCACACCAAATTTTTCCCCTGCTTTGACTTAGGATTCTTCTTATAAATAAATAAATAAATAAATTTTTATTCTCGACAATGCGAGGCACACCATTACAGGCATGATCATATTTAGCTAACATAGTGTGATCAAATTGTACAAAAGTACATGTTTGGCATAACAGTGTATGTAAGTATGTGGGTGTAGATACGTACGTAATTGTGTAGGAATGTGCCTTGTGTTTTTGAATGCGCCGCAGAATTTTTGATTGTTTGTTATCGCCAGGAATGTGAGAATAGTTTTGGCTCTGCATTTCCTTTTTAATTACGCACCACCTGCCTTGGCTTCTCCACCAACTTGCATTTGTCACTGCTGCTCCACACCTTAGTGCGAATGTCCTTAGCCTTTTGCTGCCTTGCCCAGCTATATCCATCTTACAAGCTAAGTTATCTATCGCAAATCATTGTTCCAGTATGTAACCTAGCAACCCTGCATATCCCCTCTTCAACGCGCTTCGTATCCACTGCCCAGTCTTACTCCCTAGTTTCTCTCTTTGGCCGTCGTTTTCATCACCTCTTAAACACCGTCAACCTCCGCTGCTCCACCGACTTACCCTCTAAATTGTCGCCCCGTACTTAGACGAAAGTCCGCAAGTACTTGTCTACGCTGCCCACGTATATCCTTATCCTAAGTTGAGAACGTTATCTAATTATATCACCTATATTAAACGGTTAATCCTTGCAGATTCTCTCTTAAGCAAGCTTAATATCCCTTATCATGTCCTACTCCTTCTCTTACCTCTATGGCTCTGAATTTCCTTTCCTCGTACGCACCACATGCTTGCCTTTTTCTACTAACTACATGTCGCACCGGGGCTCCGCTGCTCTGAACCAATGGCTTACTAGATTTGCCAGTGTAGCACCTAGAAGTCTAACCCTAAGCAAACTTCTTTCGGCTGGTTTAGTACAGGTTTCACTTTTAATCATAATAACGGCGCAGTCACTCTTTACCTCACTTCGCATCCCTTGCCTTGTCCTACTTGTTCTCTTAGATCTTCGGCCCTAGCTTTACTTACGTTTTGCTCACCGCATACCTCTGTTGCTCCACCGCGTTACCTTTGACACTGTAGCGTCACACTGTCGTGCGTAAGGACTCAAGTTATTGGCTTAGTTGCCAAGCTATATCTATCCCCAAACTAACACCGCATTGCTAATAATAGGTCCAGAATTTAAACTTGTTAACTTTGCAGTAACCCCTTTCGTCTCGCGTCTTCGCCCTTGCAAATTCCTATCTCATCTCCGTTGCCCCGACTTTCACTTACAGCTACCTCCTACTCACCATGGCTGCACAAACGAGTAACCTATGACACCGCAGCTTTGCCCAATTCTGCGAACGACCTAAAAATTTTGGCTGTACTGCCTACCTAACTCTTCCCCCAAGCTGAGCAGTTGTCAGTAATTAATTGTTCTTCTATATCCTCTAAAACACTGCAATTTTCCTTTACCCCTTATTACCCACTTCCTTGACTCAGTCATTTTCTTATCCCTTTGGCTCTAGCTATAATTTCCTCTTACGCAGCACCAACCTCTACGGCTCCACCGACTTACCGTTGACACTGTAGCTTCGCACGTTTGTGCGAAGGACCTCAATATTTGGCTATGCTGCCAAGCTAAATCCATCCCACAAGACGCCAGCGTTATCAATATAAATATTTTAAAATATTGTTTTTTTATTTAACCTTACTAACTGCATTTTTCCTCTTACCCATTTATTTCATTCCCTGCCTTGACTTAGTCTTCATCTCATATGTTTGGCTTCGTGGTTAATTATGACGTACGCACCAATTAACTTTGCCGCTGCACTGACTTACAATTAATATTGTTGTTGTTTTGCACCTTAGTGCAAATGACCTAAGTTGTTGGCTGTGTTGTCTAGCTAGGTCCTTCTTCAAGCAAACAGAGAATGCTCTAATAAGGGATCCAATGCTTACAATAATAACACGGCCTTATTCTTCTTTACCTCGCCCAGCATCCTTGCGCAGCCCGCCTTTACTTATCACTATTGTTTTGGCTATAATCTTTACTTACGCAGCACTCACCGCCGCTGCTCCACCGACTAATCATTGGCACAGCCGTTTCGCACACTTGTGCACAGGGCATCAAAACTACCTATGTTGCTCACCCAAATCCATCCCTCAAACTGGCATCCTTGTCAATGGTAACGGCTCCTCTATTTAACCATTCCAAGACCGAATTTGCTCTCTTCACCTGTTTCGTCCTCTGCCTTGGCTTGCTCCTTACCTAATCTCTTGGATTCTAGCATCAATTACCTCTTACGCAGCACCTAACGTTGCTGTTTTACCGACTTACTATTGACATAAGCTCCATGTCTTTTTATAAGCTACCCATTTGCCTTGTTTGTCTTCTCCTCCGATGGCCTTACAGACTGCAGCCCGGATGCAGCCACTGATAGCCCAAACAATACTAGGAATAGTTTGGCAATCATTTGCATAATGCACTCGCCACCTGAGACATTGTAAATATTACCCGAGCATTACATGCGCAAAGCTCAGTCATAGTAAAGGCTTAAGGCAAGCTGCTAACGCACTTTAATATCTTCAGTAGTGTGAGACAAGCATGCCCGCTGTCCCATTCCTTCTCAACTTCGCTATTGACGAAGTCATAGGAATGGCGTTCACAGGACGCAAATTAGCAGGTATGGATCTGCTCCCAGGAGAACTAGTTCTTGTCTTTTTGTATGCTAACGCTATTTGCCGTAATCTGCGACAGTTCACAAACGTGCCATGCGGTCTAGGGCAGATTAGCACTGACTGTCTGTTACTTAGGCTTTGCATCCAAACCTCGAAGTGCAAAAGTTTCCTCCAAGCTTTGCTTGCACTGCCTCTTACGCTGACTCCTGGTGGGAATCAGCTGGAAGTCGTTCAAAAGTGCAGCCAAATGAGAAGTTATATCAGCGTTGGTGGAAATTAAGATGTGATCACAAACCGGATAGCAAAAGCTATATATGTTTTGCTAACTTTCGTCATTTATGGAGTCGGCGCGACATCAAGCTTGCCATCAAGATAGGGTGTGCAATGCAGCGGTACATTGGTTCATACTGCAGGGTTTTGAAACCTTGCCCCTTAGCTAAACGGACATAAAGCATCTAGTTACGTCCGACCACAGGTGCCTTCGCAATTTAGCCCACATCTGGTGGGAACGTCGCGTGAGCAACGAGCATGTTCGACGCATTCTTTACAGCGCATGTAAGGGAATGAACCGCTTAGCACTATTGTTTCGTGCACTAAGCGCCGGTGACTCCACCACCGTTACCTATGCCAGCCAAGCCACTCCCGCGACCTGCGCTTTTGCGCGCCGGGGGTGGATAGAAGAAGCGGAGGGGTACCTTGATCATTAGAACGCAAAGGGTACCCACGCAGTTTCCTCCGAAGATGCTTAAACTGCTATCCCTAAAAACCGAACCTACGTCAGCTATGATGAAACGTATAGTTCTGCCGTACATAAAGAACGTGTCTGAACTGACTGCCAGGTTGTTTAAACAACATCATATCATGGCAGCGCACGAGCCAACCGCCTCTCTGTGTAAAACATTATCAAAACCAACAGGAAAGCGAGAGACAATAGAACGACGGAATGTCGTATATAGAATAAACTGCTTAAACTGTGAAAAGTACTATGTGGGACAAACAGGAAACATGCTGTCTAGCAGGATACGTGAGAACCAAATAGCGTGCAAGAACCATTACTCCACCTCATTGGTTTCAGCACAATTGGATGAAGAGGGACACAGGTTCGATTGGAACAAGTTAGTGATCTTGACCGAAGGAAAAACACAAAAATGGAGGGAGATTCTCTAAGCCTGATTCTCAACCACGAACTCAATCAACTTGTATATCGACTCTCCTCCAACATAACAACTGCTGAGACGTAGAGGGCTCAAGGGGATCGACAACCATTGTCCGAAAGAAAGTAATCCAACACACGGACAATGAACAGCGTGATCGATATGAGCCCAGACAACGTACCTACATCCGTTGCACTAATCTGAGTGCGATAATCCCAACCACGTTGCAACAACATTTCCGAAGCCAAGGGCAATGGCCCGAGCTCAACCGCTGAACACAAGGATTCACCAATGCGCACGTGGCAAACTTAGTAGCTGTTACACTCAACCAAAATCAGAACAACGGTATTGCAAATGGAAGTTTAGTAGAAGCAATGGCAATAGCACATCGGTAGTCCACGCTGAGCACAGCTCAAGTGTTTAGTTTTACGCAGTCCACATATTTCAGCTAAGCACTTGCTTTTGAACCAATCAATGTGCATCGGTGGTTAGCCGGGAGATGGACACTCACGCACTGGCCCGCATAATGCAGCTCCACAGGCTAGGTAGTGTAGGATGACCTTGAAGCGCTCAACGTCTGTATCACTTTTCCCCACTTCAGTTGGAGCTGTCCGGCTTGGAAACGATCTACCGGTCGGCGTCGGCGCTCAGAGCGCCGCAATTGTAACTCAACTACCGGTTGGGCTTCGCGCACGTGCATGTCGTTCGATGCTTGAGCTGGCTGCTCTGTCTTGGCAACTTTTTCTGTGTCGGACAATTTCGGTCGCACATGATCTAAATGGCGTCGAACGATCCCGCCATCCTCAGTCTCTGCTTCTATTATCTGTCCGTTAGTTGTTTTAACGACGGCTGGCTCCCACCCCGAGCCTGTAGGTAGGCGGATGTAGATGGGATCTAAAGCTGTCACATGCTTGTCTCTGCTGCAAGTAGCAAAACGATCTTTCACTCGTTGTTGTTTTTCCGAAACTTTTGGCTCAATAGATCCATGCAATAAATCCAATCGTATACGCAGTCGACGACCAAACATTAACTCTGCGGGGCTTCTGCCTGTAGTCTCGTTTGGCATGTTTCGATATGCGAACAAGGAACGATCCAAACGCACACACAGCGGAGCATTTGATTGTTTATTAGCAGCTTCTCCACTGTTTGTACGGCTCTCTCCGCCAACCTATTAGAAGAAGGATGATAGGGTGCAGTTTTTATGTGTTTATTGCCGTTCGAGTTAAGGAAGGTAGAAAACTCAACACTGGCGAATGCTGGACCATTGTCAGATACTAATGTCTCGGGAAGGCCAAAGGTTGCGAACGTTGTGCGTAGTTTCTCCATAGTACGACCTGAATTCGCTAAAACAAGAATATGGGCATCAATCTATTTAGAGTGAACATCGATGATTAGCAAAATCATCCGACTTTCGTAGGGACCGAAATAGTCTCCGTGGACTCGTTTCCAGGGTGTTTCTGGCCACTTTCAAGGCTTCATTGGCGCATGAGGAGCGGCGTTTCGGGTCTCCTGACAAGGTCTGAAACTTCCAACCTTCGCCACAATATCACGGTCTAATTCAGGCCACCACACATAAAATCGAGCTAACGATTTCATCTTTGCGACACCTGGATGCGCATCATGTAGTTCGTCAAGGATACTTGACCGAAATTTCTTGGGGACAATAACTCGTGCGCCCCACAGCAAGCATCCATTCTGGAGGCTGAGTTCAGACGTCCTGTTACGAAAGGGCATGAGTTCTTTGTGGGTGTTGTCTGGTCACCCAGCTTGGACATAGCGTTTGACCAACGATAGAACAGAGTATCTGTCAGTTTCCTGAGGTAAGTCTGTACATGTGACTGGGGAACCATTAAAATGCTGGACAAGGTTCACAAGGTCTTGTGGGATAAATTCTTTCGATGGAGTCTCTGGTAAGGGAAGCCGGCTAGGAACCTCAGCGGGAGTATTCTGTTTGCCTGGAACATACTGAATTACGTATGTATACGCAGAAAGAATAAGCGACCAACGTACCATCCTAGGTGAAGCCATTTGTTGAATACCTTTCTGGTGTACACGGAGGAAAACAAGAGGTTTCTTATCCGTATGGATCACGAAAGGTCGCCCCGGTAATTATTGATGAAATCGAGTGGTGCCGAAGATGACAGCGGCTGCCTCTCGATCAAGTTGTGAGTAGTTCCGTTCTGCTGGTGTCAGGGTTCTTGAAGCATAAGCAATGGGACGTTGAGAGCCATTTGGTAATTTGTGCATTAAAACAGCTCCCAGATAGTAAGGTAAGGCATCACAAGAAAGAATAACAGGCTTCTGCGGATCATATTGCACAAGAACATCTGTAGATGCTAAGAGCCGCTTGACCGCTTTGAATGCATTTTCATGAGTATTGTTCCACTTCCAGCTTTGGTTTTTACGTAGCAGCTGGTGAAGCGGGTGCAGATGCGTTGCTGCCGAGGGTAGAAACCTAAAAACCTGAGTGCAAACACCGAGTAATTACCTCAAATCCTGAACCTTTTTGGGTGCTGGCCCCTCAAGTAGCGCCTTTGTCTTTTCTTCCAGTGGGCACACTCCTTCAAGTGACAACCGATAGCCAAGATACTGCACACTCGGTACAAGGAATTCACACTTTTGCCTTTTCAGAACCAAACTGGCATCCGATAATCGCTTCAGGGCGACGTCCAATGTATGTAAGTGCTCGGCGGTAGTTCGTCCAGTAATTAAAATGTCATCTAAGTACGCACATGTGTTTGATATATCTTTCACGAGTGAGTCAATAATACGTTGGAAAATAGATGGAGTCGAGCTTATTCCAAAAGGCATGCGTATATAGCAGAATAATCCGAGATGAGTACTAATGGTGATGTACGTGGGTGATTCTTCGTCGAGTTCAATTTGTTGGTAGGCATGACTCAGATCTAGTTTGATAAATAGATCATCACAGGAAAGGGAAGAGTAAAGGTCTTCAATCTTTGGTAGCGGATATCGGTCTAATGCTAACGCTTGGTTTATCGTAACCTTGTAATCCTCGCAGATTCTTATCGTACCATCGCTCTTTAATACTGGCACAATTGGGGCTGCCCAGTCTGAATACTGGACGTGTTCACCGGTGCCTTCAAACTGGAGTCGGCGCAGTTCACTTTCGACCTTATCACGGAGGGCATAGGGAACAGTACGAGCCTTCCAGAACCGCGGTTTTGTCTGTGGTTTCAATACCAGGTGTGCACTGTACTTCTTTAAACTTCCTGATCTCAACTGAGCAAATAAGGCTACATGCTTCTGCAAAATCTTGGATAACTGCGGATTGTCTTTCACCCGGTTGACGTTCGACGTTATGCCAGGAAGGCGCTTAATTCCATCGCGGCCCAGGATGTTCGGACCCGGTCCTCCAGAAACGTACACACACATATGACTCGTTGAATTACGGTAAGAAATGCGTGCATTGAAGGTACCAAGCACCTTCACCATCTGTCCTGTGTAAGATCGCAACTGTATGTTCGGTGGACACAGCTTTGGAAGTTGGGATAAGGCGTCTGGTCGCATCAAAGTGACTGCGGAACCTGTATAAATTTCAAACTCCACCGATTGTTCGTTTACTTGGGCAGATACGACAAACGGTTTTTCTGCTGTAATGGTGCAATAAAAACGGTTGTGGTGTTATTCCAATTCTGTTGCAATTTCATCAGTAATGCAGTTTGTAGACTTAGATTGTTCCTGGACGAGTGATTTCCGCTTGGAAAGACACACTTTCTGAATATGACACATTTTTCCACAAACTCTGCATAATGAACGAATGTCCGGACTGTCAGTCAAAGACAAGTGATTCTCCCCGCAACGGTAACAACGGAATTCCTTGCGCTGTACGGGGCGTGGTATGGCATGTCTACGATTAGTCTGGTAAACTTTGTTTACGTCAGGTGAGATTGATTGATTTGAAGAGGGAAATGTGGCCAGTTCCTGGACGAGGTTGGCACGCTGTCGGACTATGTCACATGCTTTCTCCCGCGTCAGTAGCGTTTCATCTTCGGAGAGCAGACGTCCTCGTGCCTTCTCATTGAAAACACTCACGGTTAAGGCCTGTAACAGCATCGCTTCTTTGAACTGGGCTGGAAGGATCTGATCATAGGCGCAGTCAAGGAGAGCAGTAGGGAGACGAGAGATTAACTCATTTACAGTCTCATTTGGTTGTTATCGCATGGTGCTGACTTTATACCGGGCAGTAAACACATGGGGCTTTTCGCCTCATATTCGGTCCAGGGAATAGAACACAGTTTTAGGTCTCGCTTCGTATGTAATTGTAAACTGTCGAAATGTCGCTGGCCCTCGATGCCGTGATGGTGGCTTAGTAATTAAATTTTCGCTGCATCATCAATCATGCAGTTTTCGCCAAGGAGCAAAAGCAAATCAACGTAGTTAGTAAATGTAGTTTTCCACTGCAACCATTGTTGCGCAGTAGGCCTTTCAGTGGAAGAATTCCAAAAAGGTTGGGGTGCCATTATTGAATTTGTTATGAGCAATCAGAATAACCTCCGTTACCAAATTGTTACACTCAACCAAAATCAGAACAACATTATTGCAAATGGAAGTTTAGTAAAAGCAATGGCAATAGTACATCGGCAGTTCACCCTGGGCACAGCTCAAGTGTTTGGTTTTACGCAGTCCACATGTTTCAGCTAAACACTTGCTTTTGAACCAATCAATAAACATCGGTGGTTAGTCAGGAGATGGACACTCACGCACTGGCGCGCACAATGCAGCTCCACAGGCTAAGTAGTGTAGGATAACCTTGAAGCGCTCAACGTCTGTATCAGTAGCCACGTATGCCTGTATGAGGAACAGAGTGGTTTCTGACATTATCCATTATTGGGTTTGCTTTCTGCCAGCTACTGCTACTTAACTGTTATCAATCCCGCACTAAAGGTGCCACCTCGAATGGTGGCGAAACGTTTGCAACCACGTTGCCCAGCTCGGTGAACTCCACGACAACTGAACTCAGCGGTCGTTCGTGAACTATGGCATGTGAAGTCTGTTTATTGCCACCAACTGTCCATCTGTAACCGACAACCTCGCTATTCCTTCGATTAATCTCTTAGATTAAGCGAACTGCTCATTAATTGTAAGTAGGAATTTTTCACTTCGTAAACACATAATTCACACTTTGATTATGCCTGACCGCGTATACCTGTACGCCACTCATTTAGTTTATGCGATACTTAAATGTATCGTCCAGAATTTATATTAAAGTACAGGATTACACTCCCAGTATCTGAAATGTCACGCATCCAACAGCTTCTTCCCACGCAACGTTATCGGCAAGCGATTAATCCCAACTTAGCGAAAGTTACACATTCCATACAGGGTTACAGCCATGGATGCAACGTAGGTGCTGCCAAGTCTTGAATGAACATAGATTCCGACATTAAGTCCAACAAGTGACCGAGGGGTTGCGCAGGTAACTGACCAAAGTGTATGACTATAGTCATACACTGAGATACAATGTCACCGGTCGGTTGTGCTGGTAGGAATATAAGCGGTGAGGGTCCAGTAACGTAGTTGCGTAGTCCAGTTATAGGTTGCTTATCTAGTTGTCTAGGTGGCTTATGTTCGATGCTTGGTAGGGACGCGAGTAAATTAACCGGTATCAACAGATCTCGTGGTCGTGCGATAGGTCGTTGTGTTCCAGTGAGCTTACTTAGGAATGTAAGCACTGTTCACACTCTTTATGAGGATGTTGACGGAATTTCTTGCACCGGTTGTTTTCCCGGGCTATATTGAGGGCAGGAGCACTGATAGTCTAATGCCATGCCTTAGAAAATACACAGAGGAGTGTGAAAGGGAGGGCTGCTGAACTTTTCGTCGACAGTCTAAAACATTCCTTACGGAATTATTTCAGAATTTCCACGGCCGGTTGGTAGACTTTATGCTGCTAGGGTCCCAGATGTGTGGAATGGTAACAAGGTACAACCAGTGGTGGTGGCAGAGCAATTAATATAGGAGGCTGGCTAGCCGAACAACCTCGTGGTGCCAGCTGGGTGGTTCGGGTTTAACCCGTTCCAGCAAATAGTTCGGCGGCAATGTTCCAGGACGTGGTGGGTTTTCTCCTGGCAAGCGTTCTCCCTATAAAAAGCCACAAATGTCTGCTTATCAACACTGCGACGTGGCGGATGTGACTCGCCACAAAATAAAGTCACTGGCCCGTGGATATCCGGAAAGTGCTATCCAACCCAAGGACATCAATCGCTTATGCTCACATTCCTGACGACAACAAACAGTCAAAAATGCTGCGGCACAATTAAAGACACAAGCTACATTCATACACAAATACATACGTATATACACTCATACACTTACATACACTGTTATGCCAAACATGTACTTTTGTACATTATTGATCACACTGTGAGCTAAACATGGTCATGCCTGTAAAGGTGTGTCTCGCATGGTCGAGAATAAAAGTTTATTTATTTATTTATTTATAGATTATCTCAACAGTTCGCGATATATGGGGGAAACTGGGCGTTCGAAGGAAGAACCGCACAACTTTTCACGACTAGCGCCCAATGAGTGACATAACTTTCGGCGCCCATCGGACATCCCACGGACGCCCATCGAACACTAGTGGTGAGTGGGTATGCATCGGACCTGCTTTCTGCGTCGCCTTTCATATACCTACGTATGCAGTTATATTATATATAACGCAATTTGTTCAGCAAGTCCAACAGTTATTTTGCCTCCAGTGAAACTGGTTACCTTAGAGAAAATTCTGCTTGACATGTCTTCGGAAGAAAACTTTACTTTGACCTAGATTAACCAAATTTTGCGTAATTTACGGCGTCTGTATCCCAAGTTCACCGGCTGCCGCATGCATGTGTAAAACACCCCGTCGGCGTCCAGTGCGCTTAATCAGAGGCGGCACTTAGATTCATTTGTGTTTGCAGGATGCAATACATGACGTGTTGCACCAAAAGCTTTCACCCCATCCGTCCTTGCTTACGTTGCAATTCTATATAGACGGAGGGACCATGTTCCTAAGCGCTCGCAGACAGCTGTGGCCAATCTTTAGAAGGCCGATAAATTCGCCGAGTTAGGTGTTGGTGATTTGTCTTTACAGTAGATTATCGGAACCCATTAACGTGCATGAGCTCCTGCGGCTCCTGCATTTGCAGGAGCGTACGTTCGGCAAATGAAACAACATTCCGGCTATTTTGTATGCGAGAAATGCCTAAATAGTAAGTAAAGCGTAAATTTTTATAAATATTTGCAGGTTCGTACATTTCTGGCAGTTTGAAATTCCCTACGGACTCCAAAAGCTCCTTACGTGATGATCTGGAATTTAGGATTTGCAAAGCTGGAACATCACATCGGATGGTCACCGTTCAAAGACCTTCGGACTGATGTGTTAAGTTGTTTCCCCTTGATTACATGCACGTGTGTCTATAAGTAACACGGAAGTTACTAACTCTATGGCGCTGCCGTCTGACACGGGAAAACCTACGATTGCCAGCAATATCCATGGACATTATCAAAAACCGACGTCGCAAGTGTTCAGCTAACCAGACGTTGGAGTTTCCACGTGTCACCCGTTTAAGGACGTCGGACAATCGAAGGCAACCGCATTCCGAGAGTTTCTTTTATAGCCGTGTCCAGTGGTTTTACGCGGTATGTTGCCCGAAGACCTGAACAACACTTGTGTCATGTCTTCCTTCGCGGCTTACATGCTGCGCTGTCGTAGGTAGGGCTCCCGTTACCTGTTACCCGCGAAATCAGTATTGAATGGAGCGTTGCCTGACATCGCGAAGCTGTACGATAAGTAGTAGGTAGTCTGCAACGTACGCTGATTAGGGCAGAGCTGCCAGGATGTCGGGTGCCCGGGACCCAAGGATAAGTTTACAGCATTTTCGCTTGAATCTTTTCTACTGCGTCTACGAAAGGCCGTAAACGGCCTCACAGATGCGCTATTGCAAATTTGTCGTCTCGTAACGGAGAGAAGAGTAGCAACTGTCATAGATGATGGCTGTTGTTTTGAATATCCTAGATCGAGAGTAGTTCTGCGTCGCGGTCACTGGCAATCCGATTGCCGACATTTCGGTGCGCTGATTACAAATGCACATCCAGCTAATGCTGTTATCGCAGTGGAAGGCCTTCGCTAGTGCTGGTCCGGCGTTTAAATGAAGAATGGGTGCAGTGTTTCACGCAAACTTCTCCTCTGTTCCTAAAAACCTTGCCAACCACGGATCTATGTATTCTTAAGTGTTAAAGTTCTTCAGCCCCCTGGTATGGATTCCGTTGAGTACGAGCGACTGCAAATGTCTTGGGTATTTGCGCGCGAAATACACTGTACTTTGCGCCATCTCCCCATCTGGAAACACATGGATCTCAAAAAGCATGCGATCTAGGTAAGCCTGCAGGATTTATTCTTTAGTTGCTTCAGTTAACAGTCCATTTTAGTTCACATCTGGGTGCGCAAAGTCGTTGAACACCAGTGGCGGCGTTTCTCCGTTACATGTAGGCTGTCATCAGCGTCTATAGAATGGATTGCATGCGCTGCTGCACCTGATATCGCAAATCAAATTTATACCTTCAAACACATTTACCTCTACTAATAAGCTGACGGAAATGCTGTGCGCTGCTTGCATATATTTCTGACGTACAGCTTGTGGTACCTCAAGATTCCTCGGTTGCAGTGGTTCTTTCATCCTGGATGGTCAATGATGAAGAAGCAATGTGGTGACGGTTTTCACTATAACTATTCCATGATTTTAAGGTGCACCGCTTGTCGATACCTGCGTCGGCTGTGACGTAAAAGTACGAATATACGGTAGTTTAGGTGAGGCTAATGTACAAGTTATTCATACATATTTTAAATGACTACCTGGAAGCTAAAAGTTGGAGCAGAGGTTACTGACCTCAGCCGATTTGCCATCCAGCGACGGAAGGATTCCAAAGCTGAGATGGAGGAGCGAAAATATATGGTGTATCTGGATATTATAGTATCTCATCACTGCTGAAACGTTCCTTGACGATGAGTTACCGCAACCCGCAAGGCTGGGTACCGTACAAATCGTGAACTTGGATTTAACACATCCACCTCCAAAGTCATATTTGGATGTAGAATTAAGCGATCATGCATGGAAAGAAAATGAACATACATTAGCCTATCCAGCACAACCAGGTAAACTATGCCTTTATTTTGACCCACGTAGTCCGCTATACCTAGATGTTTCTCGGCTTCCAGACGTTAGCGGGACATTCGGTGACAGCGCACTGCTTTGAAGGTGGCTGGTTGATTTACAGCATCTCCGTTACATTCACTTGCAGCTACATTGCAAAGTGATGAAACGGCCCGAGCAGGTGACAGTTGTAGAGTTGCGTTTGCATGCGTTACATGCACTTTAGGAGCCCAGTTCCAGTAACGCATGCCCATTTCTCTTACCAATGGTCACAATGGCGCAGCTGTCATGTTTAAACAACGCATTTGCGGAAGCTGAATTCACGAATAGCTTGGTGAGTCTCGTGCAAAATCACTTATACCTAGGTGCACTATGTATCCCACGTAAGCGGCCGGATAAGTTCATAAAGTGTGTGAAACGTCATGTCTAATTACTTGACAAAACGTTAGTTAGACAACTGAATTAGCATGGCGTACATGTGCCGGATAAGATGGCAAACACTACATTCGCACCGTCGGCCCTGGGTATGTCACGTCATAAGTAACTATTATGTTCTCAAAAGCTTCGTATGAGGAAAAGCTTGCCAGGATGTACATAGCCTTATATTGTTGAAAGGCTGCGAAGCTGGATCCGAAGAACAAAAGACTGTGCATTATGGATGAAGAAGGCAACAGAAATGACATCACAGCAACATTCCGCCTTGTAAATTATTTCATCCATATTGTATTACATTTCCCCAACTTTGTTTTTATTGCATGCAAGGTGTAGGCTAGCTATAACGTGCATTTAGTGATATTGACAGGAAGGTTAATGCGCCCAGACTTTTCAAGTTACGGCTGGAAATCAAGCAAATGTGAACGTTCGAATAGTGGCGCTAGGAGAGCGCTCAACGTGTGACAAAAATATTTGCCACTGGCGCCCATCGGCAGCCGAGCAGTCACAAGTCGGGCACCCATTGGACATCCAATAAACGCTCATCCACACTGGCGCTGAGTGGAAGGGGCTATTCTTTTATTTTACTCACAACAGTTGCACCCCTTGCTTTTCAGGACGCATTGATCCTGCGACGTATAACGCACCTTGGCCGTTGGAAAGAACAGCACGCTCTGTCCGATTAAGGCCTTCGTTGGGGATTAGCCCTTTGCGTGTCACCATTATTTTAATGCCACCCCTCACGATCAAAAACACCTTGAATCGCGTATGCCACAGAGCCGATTTCAACAACATAAACCAATGTGAATACCTTCTAAGTAAGACAGATAATAGGTTTTTGCATGTCATCATATTCACCCGAGACTTTATATTCTTTAGCTCTATGTCGTTTGTGTTGGGTTTTACACAGCACCTTGGCCATTCATCGCTATTATGCCTTGGCAACTTTGGATCATGGAACCAGCTTTCCAAACATGTGGGGAAACAGCTACTCCTTGACGGTATGTCCGTTGATTTACAACTAGACCTGACGTGCTTACACTGGCTTGGCATCGATAACCCGTGCATAACGGACAGGCGATGTGCCACAAAGGTACTAAATTGGTTGGATGTATCATTGCTGCAGTATAAGACTGTAGTATAATCTGTCCAACACCAAACCGTCTCGAAATATACCTGCGCATTCTCCGTTCCACCTCCAAAAACAAGTGTGGCAAGCACAGCAAACATTACCTTTAACTATGAAATAGTTGGTCCACTGTAGACTTGGAGTACAGTGAAGAACGAATACTACGCGGTTATTGAACGTTTTGGCACGGCACACTGATCGAGGTTATTAGCTAAATAACATGAAAAGCAGTGCTTAAATAAACATTTGAAACGAACTTGGGTTACTGTCATATTTCCTAAGATCCAAGATATCTTGGATCGATTATAGTAGCATTGGACAATGCGTCTGTGGCGCTTACTGGTTACATTTCCGGTTGTTCCTAATTTTAGTGCCGTGATGCACATGTTTTCTGCCTTTTGTTTTGCAGTCGTTTTACTATGGTATACCAGTTGTAATTCGGTTCTTTACCAAACTAACATGGCTGCTCGCTAACTGCCGAGGCGGAAGGACCTCTGGGGTCTAGTGCAGCTTTTGAAGAGTCTAACTGTTCAAACCCAGCAACAGGTTTAGCTGACGATATACGGTGTGAGGTCTGCTGCCGCTGTATCACGAAAGCTCTACCGGCCTACAAGCAGAGCAGTACAAAAAGCTATCAATCAAGATTCACTTAATTTTCAGCTTTTCTGAATGCGGCGCTCAGATATCGACGCGCCCTGCTATCACTAGTGTCAAACTTTCAGCGCTGGCTTCAAGGTTGACGGGTGTTGAGAGGTCTATAGCCATCCTCGCCTCTACCGCCTCGCTCGAGACAAACCTGGATTTGATTTCGCAACCACTTGCTACTTCCATTGTGGACATTGTAATAGACTGCAACCTCGCTGATGATCCATCCGCTGGTGTCTAGCGCTCGGTGATGAAGTTGCACATCAAACCGGACAGTCCAGGTAGTATTACTGACTACCGTTATGAGCTGGTCAAAGTGAAGAAAAATACGATGCGCAATGCCAGAAGCCCACTGCTAAAGCAAGCGGTTCAGTGGCCACTGCATAAAGAATGATGCCGCCTTCGGCAGTCATCTGACGGTTGTGTACCGGCGAACCTTCACAGAATGCTGACCGCCCTGGCTGCTACTGAACCAACGCGTTCTGATGATGTTTTGGTAACTGCTCATTACGCCAAAAGGTCAACGGCCCATGATCCCTTTAGCCAGACTAAGAAACGGACTAGCATTGAGCGTAGAACTTCGAAGGGGCTTGAAGACCCTGAAACTAGCAGGACGCCGGAAATAGAGCGGAAAACATTCGCTACCATTGCTTTGATGTCGTTTTGGAGGAAGGGCCAGTCCAACCAGCAGTCGCGAAAACAGCTGGTATAAGTGCCAAATCCAAGGCAAGTGGGGTAAACACGCCCCCAAGTGCCAACCTTTTCACGGATAGTGGCGTTGTATTCGTAACCTTACTGAATCTGCGACCGCTCACCAAAGGGAACGCATATTGGAAGAGATCAAGAGGCTCAAACTGTGCGTCAGCAAGCTGTTTTCAACTGGCTTCTCTTGTGTCACTGACAAAATACTGGCCAGATTGTAGAACGTCTCTATTAGTGCGCCAACTCCGCCACCCTGACTATTTCGCGTAGTCCTCTCTACCCCGGAGAAACGCAAAGCATTATTGCAGTATGTATTAAACTAAAGGATAATGATGTCAGAGTTCAGCTGGACCCTCCAGTGGAAGATGGATTTAAGTGAGAGGAGGCTAACAAAGAGTTAAAACTAGCCCGCCGGCTGGGGGCAAGGCCATCGTCTGGTGGGTTTTCTGGTGGTCAGCCGTAAGTTTCTTTCCGCCCTATCAGAACCCATCCTGATGATGAACGAACCAGGGATGGTCGTGCCGACTTCCTCGAGGTAGTAGTTAGCAACCTGCGTGGCCTAAGGAACAAATTGCACGTGTTCCGACTTCGTGTAGACAAATCTCGTCCAGACATACCACCTGTCACTGAAACGTGGTTGTCTCCGCATATCACGGACGGTGTGGTAGGTGTGCCTAGCTACTCACTACTTAGTACTGATCACTCCGTTGGTCCCCAAGGCGGAGGGGTTATACTGTAGGTGAGCTGTAACTTGGATGTATTAAGGACCTACACATTTCACTCGTCGAATCGGACTGTTGAAGCCCCATCGGCTGTTTTGTGCACTTCCTCTACCCAGTTTGAAGTTGTGGCGACCTACAGGAGTGCTGGATGTTTTCTAAGGGGATAATGGACTTATTCGCACTCAGAACGTGAATAGGTTTCTACTTCTGTTAGCTTACAACCTCACGGATATCTGTTGGGCCGATCAATCTTGCAATTAGGCTTCAGGAACATTTGGTGCAGACTTCCTTGAGCTGACTCTCCCATTTCCTTTGCACTATCTCGTGGACTTCCAAACTGTGTGTATGGACAATTAATTATCACCTACTTTAGATCTGATTTTCGCTAACTTCCTCGACTTCGTGACTGACGTTTCATACGGTGCACTACTCGGGTCCGGCGATCATGCATGCACATCATTTCGGTATGTACTTTCAAGGCACCCACAGACCGTTGTTGAATTACTTCCGAATATTTGGCGGGCGGAATTTAGTGCAATGCGAGCTAAGGCTTCAGTTGTGTTGAATGAAAGATTTCAATGGCTGACACTGTCCAGTTAGCCTGGGATAAATTTAAAGCATACTTAACGAAGGTTTCCACTCCCCATATCCAATTCATGAGGACAAAAGGCTTGTGGGCCCAGCCGCCATGTATAGGTACTACAGGCCAGTACCCACCAAAGAAACGGCCTAGTTGCTGGCGAACCTACCAAGCAGATTTATCAATCAATACCTATGGTAGTTATCGAGGGATTAGAAATAAATGTAAGCAACATCTCAGGATTGTTCGTCTCCAGTACGAGCAGACTTTTGTGGACTCGGCCACAGCTAATCGCAAGAAGCCTTTTGTGTACGTCAAAAGCCGCAGCGGGGCAAAGCCGTCTATACCAGCGTTATTGCGAGTAGCCCGGACTCGTTCGCAAACTTACTATGACAGGGCTTGTATACTTACTGAGCAGTATACTGGGGTCTTTGCCAGGGAGACCTCTTTAATACCCGATGAATTGGTATCAGAGGATGCTTGCTTGGCAGAGTTCAACATAACGGATACTCAGGCCTTCGAGCTACTGCAAGGCATTAATCCCTCTAAAGCTTCCGTTCCCCATTCAATTCATCCACAGCTGTTGCATGAATTGGCCAGTGTGCCGAGTGGTCTTTGCACGTGCCTTTGTGCAATACTGCTTGACAGCCTCATCCTACCTTCGGAATGGAAGGAAGCAATCAACTGTCCGGTTTGTAAGGGCGGTGACAGCGCTCTGCCCGCAAACTACCGACCTGTCAGCTTGACAGACGTGGGAGTCAAATTTTTTTAAAAGCTTCTATGGGATTCATTGTAAAAGCAGCTAACTAGCTGCATACTTCTCAGCGTCGCGCAAAGTGGATTCCGCAAGGGATGTTTATGTCGGACGAATCCACTTGTAGCTCGGGAAAGCTGGGCCTAATCGGTAGACAGTGGCCACGCGCAAGACGTGCTTCAGTGGACTTTTAAAAAGCTTTTGACACTGTCCTTTAGCTTTGACTCTCATTAAGGTTGAGGTATTACGATATATTTAATCGCGCCCCTTAATGAGTGTCTGCATTCCTTGAGGTCAGGGAAGTGCGCAGGGATGTGGTGTAGTCTTTCATTCACGCAAACTTCCCTTGTTCGCGGCCGGCAGGGCTCGGTATTGGGGCCAATGTTGTTCGCGGTCTATGTAAACGACTTGACTGGTGAGCTAAGATTGTCATCACTAATGTTTGCTGACCACCTTAAGTTCTGCAATATTGTGGATATTCACTGGGTTCTAAAGCAATTCGGCGTACCCTGCATAGGCGCTGGGAATGTTCTACTGTATGGTTGATGCAAATAAATACGGCCAAGTTCTCTGTTCTCCAAATCCGAGCTGCTAATCCTCCTACTATATATGTTACCGGCAGCGGTTGTCCCCTAGCAGGTTGATTTAGAGGGCGTACACTCATCAGCAATTCATTTCGGCAGACACTTGGAAGAAGGCTGAGTGTCATGTGTTTCGTATGATATTGTTTATCCGCCACTCTTTGGAAATCCTAAAGGCCAATTTGTTTGTGAATTTATCCTCGGCATTCGTCCGACCCCGCTTCGAATAGCGTATCCAGGCTTGTCTACCATGTCTTCTCCGAGACAAAATGGACTTGGAGATGGTTTTACGAGTGGGCACTCGGTTAGTGCGGATCTACGGGGACAGACGTATCCTAACGCTTGCTGAGTTTGGGTTATGCTAAATGCACTACCAAAGGATAATAAAAGACTTGAGGCTTGCATGCCGTATTTTGACAGGTGTGATCGGCCCGTGCTTGTCAGAGCTATTTATTCCCGCTACTGTAAATAATTTTCGCGGCCACCAATTGAAACTGCATAAACCACCGTCTTATATGAGTTGGACGAGAACTCGTCTATCGCGCCGAGTTATAGATCGATGGCATTCGCTTCCAGATCACGTGTTTATGGAACCTACGGTTATGGGTTTTGCTCGCCAGCTCGATGATATTTGGTGGCAGCACCAAAGCTTTCCTTTTTCCTGATTGACTCATCTTCGCCTTTTAGTTCTCGCTGGAGAGACTGCGTCCAAAACTATCTCTCGCTTTGGAGCGCAGGTGTGGACACTGACCATACACTTGTGTGTGCTGACATGCGGCTGCGTTTTGGCGGACAGCCACGAAGACGCTTTAAGCGCATTAGCATCAGGCAGCTGACGAAGCTAGCTGCTGCAGATGCCTATCAAAGTACACTGATATACGAGTTGAGTAAGCGCTCATTGGAGACAATTGAAGGTCACGGGTCACACTTCCACCAGACATTACTAGCAGCAGGCAAATCCTCATGTGCTAACGCTAATAGCCAACATGGACATTACGTTTCTTAACGGTCTGTGGAACGTATCGATGCTCGCTTGCATATTTCGGCTGGAAGCGAAAACAATGAAACTCGCAACGAGCGCTGTTCAAGTTTCCGTGCTAGCCTAAAGAGAAATCGTAAATCTTGGTTGTCTCTTCATGCGTCAAAGAAGGAGGTGGTCGCTGCCATTGGCAACCATCGTAAGTAATTCCGCCTGATACAGGAAACGGGCAGCAGAAGTCCCGGGTTTAGTGGAATCTTACGTGACGAGCGTGGACAACTTGCCAACCATTTAGCAAAACGGTTGAAGCGTTGGGCTAAGCAGGTTGAAAAGTAATGTAAATGGCCAGAGTTGTTCCAATCTTCGCCGGCCAGTGATCGCTCTGTTCCGTTGCTTGTCTATTTGGACCAAAACTCTCGTACAGAAGCCAAACGTCAGATGTCACTGTTGAAGTTGAAGAAAACCGCAGGACCAGATGGTCTTCTACCAGCCCTCTTTAATGTCAGGGAACTGCTGTTTTTGTTGGTGTACATGAACCACTAGTAAAACTATGGAAGCAGGATACTGTTCCAACCGACTGGAGCCGCTCCGTTATTGTTCCCAGATTCAGCGAATGCTCGCGTTCGGATGGCGGCAACCATAGAGGAATTAGTCTGATCTCCATCGCGTCCACATTACTTGTCTCCAAAAGATTTCACAGAAGGGCTGGTTCTTTGTGAAAGCCAGGTTCCTTAGTAGCAAGCCTGGTTCCTTTGAGGTCGTGGCTGCAGCGACCACGTCTTCATCTTGCATCAGTGGTTGGAGCACTGCCACAAACGTTGACGACCCACATTTGTCGTGTCCCTCGACAAAAATAGTGCCTTCGATTCGGTTGAACTTTGTGTCCCTTGGAATTGCCTACTCAGGAAAGGGGTGCCCGATAAATATATAAATGTTATCTGAGCATTATTCGCGGGTAGCACGGGCAGAGTGTGAAGTTACGTCAAGCTGTCGCCACCTTACAATATCTCCAGCGGTCTGAGACAGTAATGCCCGTTGGCACCATTCCTGTACAACTTCGCTATTGACGAAGTCGTGGAGGTTGCGTTTACTAGACGTGCTTTAGAAGATGCAGAGCTACTCCTAAGAGAACGACTGCTTGACTTGGAGTATGCAAGCGACAATGCCTACATCTATGTCGGAGTCCAGACATGCTAAGCCGCGCTGGGCAGATTGGCACTGACTGTCAGCTGCTTCGGGGTTTGCTTTGCACCATCGAACTGCACAGCGTTTCTCCTAGCTTGGCGGGACTCGCCTCCTACGCCGACCCTTGGTATGGATCAGCTAGAAGTCGTTCAGAACTTCAAGTACATGGAAAGTTGTATCAGCCCACTTGGGATTGAACATGTGACCATGAACCGTATATCAATAGCTTGAAATCCTTTTGCTAAACTTAGCCAAGTTTGACGGCGACGCGACACCTTTCTCGTAAAATGCAGCGGTACCTACGACCTTACTTAAGGTTGCGAAACCTCGTCCCAAAGTTTGGCGGACATAAAGAGGCTAGTTAAGTTCGACCACGCGTGTCTTCGCGGTTTGGCTCACAGCTGATGCGAACGCCGCGTGAGTAACGAACGGGTTCGAGGCCTTGTTCACGGCACAGAAAAAAGAACTGAACCGCTCAGAACCGGCCTTTCACCCAGCAGTCTCCGATGTCTGGGTTACGTGTTGCGCATGCTATCGCACCGACTTCCACGACGTGCATTGGTTGCTCAACGGGGGTGTGGATGAAAGAAAAAGTACGGTGGTCAAGCGATGAATTGATCCAGAGCTGGCTTCGGCTGGAGCGTCACGGCTCCCTGGTTGAACTCCAATGGACGATGGGCGTGTTTTGCTGGATACGCTTGCTAACCTGGCAAGGAGCCGACATCAGTGGTGTTCCTGCTTTAAGTTTCTTTGTCCCTCCCCATCCATTTTAGCCTGCTCTACAATCACGATCTCCATCCAAAGCGTAATATAATTTCGCATAATAAATTTTATTGTTGCGTAGTAGCCGGCTGGTAGCTTACCGGAACGATGCCTATCCTTTGCCGGTAGCTCAGCTGGTGTGCAACTGTTGTATTTATTTTCCTTTTCCTTTAGGTATTGCTTTACAGTAATTGAGGTGTCTCTCACCTCGAGCTAACGTGTGGATTGATAATGTTGATGGCCACTGAAAAGGATGAAACTATTCCGATGGTTCTCCCCAGCACCCGAAATCTAAAGGCCTCCTGTGAAAACTGGTTCTGTGCCGCGGATAGAGGTACCGATCGCCGTGCTTGCCACACTTGTTTTTGGAGGTGGAACGGAGAATGCGCAGGTATATTTCGAGACGGTTTGGTGTTGGACAGATTATACTACAGTCTTATACTGCAGCAATGATACATCCAACCAATTTAGTACCTTTGTGGCACATCGCCTGTCCGTTATGCACGGGTTATCGATGCCAAGCCAGTGTAAGCACGTCAGGTCTAGTTGTAAATCAACGGACATACCGTCAAGGAGTAGCTGTTTCCCCGCATGTTTGGAAAGCTGGTTCCATGATCCAAAGTTGCCAAGGCATAATAGCGATGAATGGCCAAGGTGCTGTGTAAAACCCAACACAAACGACATAGAGCTAAAGAATATAAAGTCTCGGGTGAATATGATGACATGCAAAAACCTATTATCTGTCTTACTTAGAAGGTATTCACATTGGTTTATGTTGTTGAAATCGGCTCTGTGGCATACGCGATTCAAGGTGTTTTTGATCGTGAGGGGTGGCATTAAAATAATGGTGACACGCAAAGGGCTAATCCCCAACGAAGGCCTTAATCGGACAGAGCGTGCTGTTCTTTCCAACGGCCAAGGTGCGTTATACGTCGCAGGATTAATGCGTCCCGAAAGAGCAAAGGGTGCAACTATGTTAAGTTAAGTACAAATGGACGCCTAACAGCGCTTTTGGCCTGTTTTAGAATATCAGTTTCTTTGTCTTCGATGGCGGTTAGCGTATTCTGAGTACGCGGCATGCTCAAATATTCGGTAATTTTGCCTCGTAAACAGAACACCTAACAGTTTTCTTTATTTGAATGGTTATTCAAAAGCTTCGCAACTCCTAAAGAGCCTGTGTCGCAACTATTTAATATGCGTTGAAGGGTGGCAGTAAAGCGTTTGACATGAAATGGCTGGGTGTGCAAAATCAGCTGGCCAATACTAAGCAACCTTTGATGGAACCATTACACTTAACACGAGTGAAGCAATATTTTCGCCGATAAACGTCCGCCCGGGTTGATAACTTCCGACCCTCTAATAAAAGAAAACGAGAAAGTACATCCTATATCTGAGTGAAATGTTCTGTCCCCCGAGACAGTCATTTATGTTACAGACCTTTCGTTACCAAATTAGGCAACCTCTTCTGTGAGACTATTCCGTCCTGATTCGCGGAGTCACGCAAACCAATGCCACATCCCGATGGCTATTGATTCTTGCCTGTTTCAAAGCTTAGGCTTCTATTTGTTCACGTAAGCCGTTCGCGTGGGCTCGTCTTCTGCTTGTCGGTCTAGTGCCTATTGCTGGCTCAACCTGCAGCGTTTCTTAGCCACCCTTCAGCTCCAGATGGTTGTTGGTTGAGTTCCGGCCAGAATGCCAAGCATCGAGGAAATTACGCGCTCAGCGGTTTATTGCTCTTCCAACCATTTCAGAGTTCTCCACATCGAAATGATGGTACTCGGCATCCATGTGTACTGGCATTAAGGATTTCTCATCGTGGCGGCGGATTGCCAGACTACGTTCGTGCAGCCACATGCTGAGTTTTCTTCCAGTCTGGCCTGCATAGTACTTGTCACAACTTCTGAATGAAATTATGTAAACTACACCCGAACAAGAGCTTGAGTATGGGATTGCTATTAGTGCCCATATGATTAAATTCCAAATAAAGCGGAAACTAACAATGGTAGTTGGCCAAGACCTCGCAACAAAAACCAGCACAGGAAGCAGACTCACGGCTTAAGAATCTATCCCAACAAACCCTAACAGATACAGCAAGAGCAGTTATGGTGTGAGGTTTGCAAAGTCAATGATAAAGCTTCCAATCCTAATGCTTTCCTTGCCGCAGGTGAATCAACGCTAACCACATCAAACATCACAACTGAAGCCCAACGTCCAATTAGACGCAGCATCATCTTTGCTCTGAGTCACAAAGTAGGAACCGATATATTCAGTTTAAGCGAAGGAAAGTCACTGACAAATCTCAGAAAAGACAAGGCTATTGTTGTTTTACCGGCCTACAAGGGTCGTCTTACTGTAATAATGCACGAAAATTGTCTACATGAAGAAAACACCAGAGCTGCTCGGAGATGTGGCCGCCCACCGCCCCATAAGTGAACCCTCTACAAAACGTCTGGAAAGCAAGATCAACAAAACTCATCAAAGGATGGAACAAATGGGACGGATCACGTAATGAGAACACAGCGAGATGAAACCCAGGGATTCAGTGCTATCACGGTCCTACGGCGTACCTAAAGTACACAGACATGAGGTATCGCTTCGCCCCATCTTGTCATACCCGGGGACACCAAATTATCAGCTGTCTAAGGAAATTTGGAAACGGTTGAAACATTTAACCATATGAACATTCACTCAATCCAGCCGGCAGAATAATTGCTTGAAAAGCTTAAGGGAATAACGATAGAAAGAGGCGAGGTAATGGTCAGGTCAGGTCAGATGGACAATAGAGGCTTCCGCCTAACGAGCGTTTAGTTCTTGTGCCGGTAAGTGAATCGGCCCCCAGCACTTCGACGTTGGATTGTTTCTTGCTTCTGCAATGGAATGATGCAAGAACAAGAGCAGTCTCTGCACTTTCATATGACAGCATCAAGATACACTACATATACCAGTACAACTACAATAGCTCTGGAAAAAGGGTGGACCAACATTTGTCTAAGCCCTTTCTAAAGACTTCTACGGTCTCAGACTCCACTAAATCAGAAGGAAGTTTATTCCAGTAGTTAACTACTCGGTTCGTAAAAATCTTTGCCCTGATGTCCAAACGAGCTCTGTGATGTTTGAGCTTCAGGCGATGCCCGCGCAGATGGTCTGACGTAGCCAACTCAAACAGATGGGTGGAACTAATACCACTAAGTCCCTTAATGATCTTAAACGTCTCTATCAAATCCCCTCTCAACCTACGCCGCTCCAAGGAAAATAATCCTAAGCTACTTAGACGATCTTCGTAAGACTTCTTTCATTGACCTTCAATCATCCTGGTCGCAAGTTTCTGAATTTTTTCTATACAAATGATGTCACTCCGGAGGTACGGTGACCACGCCTGAACACAATACTCCAGATGTGGCCTGACCACTGCCTTATATAAGGGCAAGAATACTTCTGCTTTAGTGTTACTCAGCGCCCTCTCAAGACGAAATAACTCGTGTCGTGCTTTATTGGCAGCATGGCGACACTGTGCCGAAGGCTTAAAATTGTTCGTTACGATGACACCTAGATCACGGGCTTCGTCAGTACATCGCCATGATAGGGATCCCACAGAAGACTGAACTGCAATTCCGCTACCAATACTAGGCAATAGTTGACATTTGTTAGCATTTAGAGGTAGGTCCCATTGGCTTGACCCATTCGCCACAGTGATGATGTCCTTAGCCAATGTCGATCGGTTTCCCCTACTGACTGGCTTCAAGTCATCTGCAAAGATGTAGCAGGGATCCTCAAGAAGAGGAGCCAGGTCATTTATTAACATAAGAAACAGCAATGGACCCAGAACCGAACCTTGGGGGACACCACTGTAGGCATGGCCAATACTAGAACTCGCTTCCCCAACCCTGACTCTGAATGTCCTTCCACGTAAGAATTCAGAGAGCCATAGTAATAGTTGAGGATGCAATCCAAACAAAGTCAGCTTCTCAATTAAAAATCGATGATTCACGGAGTCAAAGGCTTTACTGAAGTCTAAATAGCACACCTCTACCGATATCCCACTATCAAGACAACCGGTAATCTCGTCTAAAAAGCACAGTAAATTGGTAAGACAAGACTTCTTTGTAAGAAAGCCATGCTGTTCCGCTCGAATTAGATTGTGCTCAGTCAAGTGCTCACAGATCCTGTTCCTTATAAGCTTTTCCAAGCATTTCAGCATGGTGCTGGTCAAACTAACAGGTCTATAGTTAAGAGGCACCGACTTAGAACCCCTTTGTGGATGGCAACAATAGTCGCCTCCTTCCAATCACGTGGCAGCTTGCCTTCTTGAAGAGACTGGTTGAATAACTCCGCTACGGGATACTGAAGGACATCAGCCAGCGGCTTAAGTATGGCGGGATGTACGCTATCAGGACCGGCTGATTTATAAGGGTCCAAACTAGCCAGCACTGTGAAGACCTCTGGCACACTGAGAGTAATTTCCCGCATTGTGTAGCTAGTTGAGCAGTGCGGCTGTGATGGCAAGGCTGACCCACTATCCTTCCGATGCAGGCTTTGGTAGACACGTAGCAGCAATTCTACTTTTATCGACGTCGTCTACAGCCTGGGTACCGTCCTCCATGGTTAGACAGCCGACGACCTCTCTTAAAGAAGCATTTGACTGAACATAACTGTAATAGCACTTGGGATTAGTTTTCGCGAATTTGGCCAACCTAAGCTCATATGAGTACTTCGCTTGCCGCTGTAACTTAATAGCCATGTTTCGACACCTTTTGTACTGCAGCCAGCGTCGAAAGCCCCGAGTTTCTTGATATTCTCTCCACTCAGCATTGCGTCTCTTTATCGCTCGCTCAATTTTTCTTCTCCACCATCGGGGTTTCCCAAGATGTCTCCTGGGGCGAAGAGGAGCAAATTCATTCAGCAACTGTACAAGTCCACTTTTAATTAGTAGCCACCTCTGTTCCAAAGTGGCCTTGTCCTGCTCAGGAACCCAAGTGATCTGAAGGGCTCGATCCCGCAGCTTCATAAAATTAATACGATTTAAATCTCTTCCCATTCGACGGTTCTCTGCAAGCCTCGGTGTGTCCAGAGAAAAGGTCAAAACACAATGATCACTCTTACCTATGGGTGGCTCCAAGCATAGGTCAATCAAGTGACCATGTCTGGCGATCACGATATCAAGGGTTAAAGGGGTACTCCCAGTACGACTCCTAGTCGGGACATTGACGTACTGCTCGAACGCATTTACATGCATCCAATCTACTAGTTCCTTCTCTAAAGTACCCGCTCTGTTTTCGGCATGCTGCCAATCAGCATGCGGAAGGTTTAGGTCACCGACGATCAGAAAATTAGGTGCGGCCATTGCCGCCTGTCTTAGTAACGTACCAAGATCCCTGTCCTCTTCTCGCGTGGAGGATGGGCTACGATAAACACATACTATGATCTCCAACCTACCCCATGCTTTTAGATAGCAGGATACCACCTGAACGTTAGCAGAAATCATGGTAAATGGAGCCTCCCAGTGTTTATATTGGCACTTTATAAGCAAGAGTACCCCTCCACCAGTCTGATACCCGGGCCTGTCAGCCCTGTAGCACGCAATATCTATAAGCAGCTCACCAATAAGGTCATCTGGAGAGAGCCAGGACTCCGACACAGCGGCCACATCAACATGCTCACAACGCGTCACTAATTCCCCCCATTTGTTACGCACACTACAACAATTGGCGTACCACACGCTAAGTCTTTCCGAACGCGGTTGTTCCCCTCGGACGCAGAGCCCGAGGGGATAACCCGTTTTTTCGTACCATTTCATTTCGTTTAGCTGCCTGAGTCGGTAAATCAACGCTGCGCTTCTGTAACGCATTACGGGGTAATCCCTTTCCTGGCTTCGCCCGCCTGGGCTTGCTGAATAAACTCCCGATGGGTTTCCTCCCATTTACCTGAGTCGACCTGACAGCACTGCACTTCGGATTTTCTGTACGGCCCAATTTAGGGGTGGCAAGTTTTTCATTTATCCTATCATTTTGTGAAAAGGGCATACCACCCATGGACTTTGGTGCCACTACTATCGAGCATGAGGCTTCCATTGTTCTTGAACGCACCGGCTGAAGTCCCATTGCCACACCTTCACTACCCTATTCCGCCATAGAGATGTGATTCTCATTTTCATCAAGAGCAAGTTTCTCCACAACCAAATGTAGGCCAGGAGTTATCTCGCTGGCATCTTGTGAAGGGGATTGTCCAGACAAGCGGTCTGCCCTTGCCACAGAAGAGCAAGCGCTAGAGGTTTGCTAAGGTGTCTGCATAACGTGAGGCTCAGTATCATGAATTCCAACGTGTGAGACCGCAGATTCGTTATCCAAGCTGGTATTAGTGCCTTCTAACCGGCTCAGCCGAGAGGCTTTAGCCTTCGAAGTCCGTGTGTCCGGTGCTATTTGATACCGACCATTTGTCTGACTTGCAACCAACCCAGCCCTGTTAAGTAGATGGTCCCGGTGTATAGGGTTCCGGAACTCAACCAGGATAGGCCTTGCCTAACCTTGGTGGCGGAGCATACTTGTTTCTCTCCAGCTGTCAACACGATGTACTCTTTTGATACCAACGTATAACGGTATTCCGGCTATACGAAGGATATCTTGCACTCGCCTTCTGTCTAGGTCCCGTCGAGTTTTAGTTTCTCGTATGACTGGCTCCTCCCTATTGTAGATAAGAACGTTTCGTTGTCTACCCAAAGCAAGTTCTGCACTTCGCAAGTAACATTCCAATGAAGACTGCAACTCTTCAACTTTTGAACGCAATGTCTCTATTAGCAAGCTCTGGTCACGAATCAACTTCTCGGCACTGTCTAGTCTATGCACACAGCTTCTACTAGCAGACTCATGCACAGCTGAGACATGAGTAACTGGAGCAGAAGTCCGATCACGTATCAAGCGAGAACCAATGTCTGCTAAGCACACGCAGTGGAAGCAAATCAACTTTAATTGGGAATGTCGGGCATAAAGATCAATAGAGTCCTGGTCTAATCTAGAGCAGTTGTTATGGTACCAGAACAAGCATCTGTCGCACTGAATTCCCTCTTTGACCTCAACGCCACAAGTGTGCTCACCACATTTATAGCCAGCCACAGATGTCATTACAAATAGCACGTAACAGCCACGTATAGAATAACAAAATATAGGTAGTTTGGTGGGGTTAACTGACCTAATTAATACAGGTATGACGGCTTAAGAGTAAGTAGTCACAACAAGTTAATACAATAGAGAATACAACAAGTGAATAAAACAATAAACACAGCGAATTAATAAGACCGAAAAGAACACAAAGAGAAGCAATCCTGGAACGAACTCACGCGGTTAACAAAGATCCAAGATATCTTGGATCAATATTTGATGGAGCAGAGTAAAAATATTTTACTCAGTCACTCTAGATCACGCTTCCAAGCCAAATTTGTAAGTAGAAATCTCAAGCAAGAGCTTTTTCAAAATTTTCTTTGACGTTACAGCTTTGTTCACATCAATTGACCCGACGATGGCGTGGCAAATAATGATGACTCTGCTTCAACAACACGGAGCGGTAAATACCGGTAACAGAATTGTGGCCACAAAATGATGGATTCGTTTGACTTCTGTTACACCACACATTTCACTTTCAATGGTTTAATGTACAATCAGCTAAAGGGTACGTGAGTGGGATCGCCAACATCTGGACTGGTAGCAGAGGCACTAATGCAATCCATGGAACCGAAGGCATTGCCAATAGGGAAGCCCAAGCATTGGGTACGTTATGTAGACCATACGTTTTTCTTCCTCAAACGCTTCCGAATACAAGAGATATATCAACTAAGCAAAAATATTTTTTCCGGCAACCAGTTTACCAAATAGGAAGAGCGCAAGGAGCTGTTGTCAATCTTGCACGCTCTCGTGAGGATACATGCTTCTGTGTCACTGGAAACAACAGTTTATCGGAAAGCAACCCACACCGGTCAGACCTTAAAGTATTGCAGCAACCACCCAACCAATTACAAGCGATGTTGCGTGCGGACGCTTTTCAAACGGGCCCAGACACACCGTAGCAAGCCACAACTGAGGAAGGCGGAGGAGGACCACCAATTTAGCATGTTTCAGCGAAATTTGTACCCTAGTAGCATTATTCTACGCTGTCTGATATCAAAGAGGCAGTCATAACCCGCGTCCACATATGCGACAGAAAGAAGGACGATTATTCTACTGTACCTCCATGGGATTTCTGAAATGTTAGCGACGTTTCTATTGTCGCACAGGATATCTGTTGCAAATGAAGCAACGGACACTATACGAAGTAAACTTTTAAAGTAAAAGGCAAACGGTCTAAGAAAGAAACATCGGGGTACTTCACAAAATTTCCTCCAGAAATTGTAACAAGAAATGTGCAGGCCAGACTGCAAGAAAACTTGGCACAAGACTGCACGAACGTATCATGTAAATCCGCCGCCACGATAAGAAATCCTTAATGCCAATACACATGGATGCCGAGTACAATCAGTTCGATGTGGAGAACGCTGAAATACTTGGAAGTGCAAGAAACCGCAGAGCGCGTGAGTTCCTCGATGCTTGGTATTCTGGCCGGAACTCAACCAACAAAAATCTGGAGCTGAAGGATGTCTAAAAACACTGTAAGTTAAGCCAGAATAGGCACCAGATCGACAAGCAGAAGACGTGCCCACACGAACGACTCACGTGAACAGATCGAAGTCCGAAATTTGAAACAGGCAATAATCAATAGTCATTCGGATCTGGCATTGGTTTGCGTGACCCCGCGAATCAGAACCGAATGGCCGCACAGATGTTGCCCAGTTTGGCAACGAAAGATCTGCAACTTAAATGGATGGCTCGGAGAACAAGATAATTCTATTATCCGTACCCCGGGTTACAGGTATAGTCAGCAATTTCCTTTCAGTTATCTTTTTACACGCCTACAAACTCGGACAGTACACATTGAATTTTCTCACACACTGGATACCGACTCTATTATTATGGTGTTAATGAGGTTTGTCTCACACCGAGAATCCTTTGTGGAAATATACAGCGAAAATGGGGACAATTTCGTAGATGCAGTTGCTTACCTACCTTGCGCTTTAAATAAATGGTCGCACGGGAGAATTAATGAAAACTTTAGAGACTCGCAGCGTTGGCATTTCAATCCGCCCACGGCCAGTAATCGTGGTGGCGTTTTGTAGCGCAGCATAATGTCCGTCAGAAGAACATTGTTATCAATCGCTCCACAGCAAACATTTAATAGCGAATCCTTAAACAATCTGTTTATTGCTGTGGGCCGTATCGTTAACAGAGGACCACTGGTTCCTCTGCCTTCAGTAGCAAACGGCCGGGCTACCCTCGCTTAATAAGTTGTTGATATTGCAACCCAACGTACTAGGCCACTTTACTAACTCTGTACTAGTAGGCTACGGTCGTTGTTGGCACAAGTTAACTTATTTTACTGAGTTATTTTGGAAGCGATGGACCAGGGAATACTTACCGTTGCTACATGAGGCAAAGTTGTTTGCGTTCTAGCCGAGATTTCATGCCTGGTGATGTGGTTTGATGACTGCTGAAACCGTCCCAAAGGGAAAATATTCACTAAGGATACGTGTGTGACAACAGCGGATGGCCTGGTTAGGACAGTAGTAGTCAACGAAGTAATGGCTGCGTAAAAGCGATATACGCAAGCTATGTTTATTGACGGGTCTGCGTTGGTGTAAGCCGGACCAGGACAGAAAGATTGCTTTCAACCTTTGGAAAAGCCGGACAGGTTTTGGTGTGAGTGTGTAACGCACACTTACTCCCCTAATTGCCACGTTTCTCTCCCCATCTTGAGCTCCTAGTTTCTGTTACGCACTGGCATTCCTACTCTATTTCAAACTGCGAAGTAGCTAGCTCCAACACAGTTTCAACCTTTTATTTTCCAAGCTTCGCCAATCTTATGGCAGTGCATGCATTACTCGAAACCCGGTGCTGATTAATCTAACAGCTAACACGCGCTGCAGTACAAGACTTGTCAGCAAATGCTTACGAATCGATTGCCGGTCTCCGAGCAGTGCTTCGTTTACGTTCGAAACTGTGTTACTATTTGCTCGCATTGTAAATCCAGACGAGACGAAATCCTAGGAGAAACGGTTGCACACTAGCCTCTAGGCAAGAATTTGTTCACGAATGGGCATCAAACAAATCACTGCTGAACAATGCAAACGACAAAAGCTTTAGGATAGTCGAACAACCAGTAGGATACCAATCCACGAATTTAATGATCGATCCAATGTACTTCAAACCCGGAACTGTTCCGCGACCACCGGAAAAGCAGAAGCTACAGACAGTGATTAACTACGGTGCCTGTTATTATCTTCTAACTAGAGGCGCTTCCAAAATTGGTACTTTACTGCTCCACACAACTCCTAGCCCAACCGAAGGAAAAAGCAGAACACCAATGATCTTGAAAAAACAACGTATTAACCGCCATCAACAAACACTGTACAACTACCGCAGCCCCTGGCTTTATTTATAGGTCTCTAACTGACCTCCGACCTCTGGAATTGAAAGGTTAACTACCAATGTTAGTGGTTCCCCATAGCTTTGAACGAGATGTCAGGTGGTTGATAGCCATGTGCAGAAGTTTCCATGCCAGAGCGTTCGAAATCGATCTGATAGATGTTAATAAGCGATTAATCGCTAAAATATTAGGTTTTCCAAACAATTATTACGTTCTCCCGGACACCCCTCTCCTGAGATATCGTCCGAGGTATACAGTGAAAGCCTAGGATTACTTTGAAGTCTTCGGGACGGTGTTCTCTGCCTGTCGATTTATTTCCTTGGCAGAAGTACCCGAGAACTGGGTTCCGATGTCGGTGGTCTGAATTCCTTACCCGACTGTGAGCCTTCGTCCACGACTTCCTTCGGCAAGTTAAGGCTTTCACCAATAAGTCGAACGGGCGATCAGTATCACTTCCTTGTTCTGGTTTGCACAATATTGGTCGTAACTGGCTGGTATGCTGTGCCGAGATCTGTGCGGCAACCAACGCATCATACAAGACTTCTCCCCGAATGATTTTGACCGTCCATGGCGTCCATTTCGTACGGAATTCCCGATAGTCACGTACTAGCACATTCTGTCCAAACGTAATCAATCGCATCCTTGTCCCATGCCGCCGGTTAAAATTCAGCTCCATTCTGAGGTTTCTTTCAACAACGGAGGATTTCGAGCTCAGACGGATAGCGTCAAAAGGCATGCGCAGCTTTAGGTTCATTATAGTTGCTTTTGGAGAAACCCCGTCTGGCGCTCGTGAATTCAGCGTTGATTGGTAGAGGAAAAGGAACCGGTCCACCACCTGCAATAAACGTGCCGCGCCTTTTGAGTTGTGGACGGCTCTATTGAACATGGCGTCAAACTTTTCTGCTTGTCCACTGGACTGTGGTTGAAACGGCGGCGAGTGAATGTACTAGAGTGCGATTTGCTTGCATAACACCGTAAAAGTTGCCGAAGTGAATCGTGTGCCATTGTCAGTTATGATTGTCTCTGTACAGCCGAATCTGCTGAAGGTTTGACGCAGCTTTAATATAGTAGCATTGGTGATTGTGTTATGCGCTAAGAAAGACTTTACGCCGCCTGCCGTAGGAGTCGATTAAAATGAGGAAACTTTGGCTGTTGATCGGTCCTGCGCGGTCGACATGGATGAGACACTATGGCTTAGTAGCTGTTGGTCATGAATAGATTACTGATTGTGTGGCGCTTTCAAGATATTGGCGCACGTTTGGCAGCAGTTGACTATATATTCTAGCTGTTTGTCCATAATGAGCCAATATACATAGCCGCAGGCAAGCGCCTGCATCCGGTTGATACCAGGGTGCTCTGAGTGGAACTGCCGCATAAGGCGCTCCGTATGTGCTTGGGGATGACCACCTTTCCGGAAAATAGTATGCAGCCGCTTACAATAGAGAGCGAGTGTCTTCACTGGAAGTACCGTTGCTACTCGACAGATTAACATGATCGTAACTAACTTGTTTTGTGGAATATGTAACGCCCTTGCGTACTGGGTCCTGAGGATTTCGGTCCGTACAACTTCTGCGGTAACTGGTAGATCGTGCAATGTAGCAATTACCAGACAGTCGCCGTCAGGTTCGAGTTCGATCTTGGCGATGGTTGTGCTCCCATGTTCTCGCTGATAGAGAAACAAGTAAGCGTGACAGTGAATCCGCTTGGTCAATGGAAGTTGTTGACGGGTAATAGATTTCGAAATCGTACCCCATTATGACAAGAGCCCAATGATATACCCCATGGGCTGTGTAGGACGGGATGCCCTTCATCAAATCATTGTCCGCCAGTATGGGCTTATGTTCTGTCAAGAGCTTGAAGCGGCGGCCCTACAGCATTTTATGAAATTTCCTGACGGCAAAAACTATGGCCAAAGCTTCTTTCTGGATCTAACTAATTCCTCTCCTCCTTTTAGGTGTTCTGGTGGCATGGGCGATTGATTTCGGAAATCCATCAATGTACATTTTTGAACTTACTGTACCAACTCTATGGTTGGTGCAGCTGTGGTTAGGACAATCTCCTTGGATAATCCAAACTAAATAAAAGCAAGTTTAATTGCTGCAATAACTTAAAACGTTCGATGGCACTCTGGCCTTCTGATATCCAGTTTCAGTTATGGCCTTTGGCTAGTAGCTTGTTTGCGGGGCACGCAGGTGTCGCATCTCAAGCGAGAATGCGCCATACTGGCTTATGAGCCCACAAAAGGAAAGCAAGGACTGCAGATCCGTTAGTGGAGGCATCTTTTAAGGACTTTTAGGTTTGCCACAGTGGTCTACGTCCATCCCTTTCAAGAATAAAATTGAGGTATTTGATGATCGGCTCGAAAATTGTGCAGTTCTCCTCATGGATCCGGAAACCGTACGGCTGTATATAACCAAGCACTTCATCCAGACGGTTAAATAGCTTTTTCGGTGTTCGACCCATCATTATGCTCTCATCCAGCTATGCAGTGGCTCTAGATACGTCCGTTAGCATGGTAGCCATCAACTGTTGGAAAATGGTTGGCGTCGGTTTGCACCAAATGGCAAGCGGTTTTATTGGAACACCCCGCGATGGATGTTGACCGTCAATGACTCCCTCGAGACTTCGTCAACATCCACTTAAAGGTAGGCAGCGGATAGACCAAGCTTAGCAAAGCAGGTACCGCCGTACAGTTTTGCAGTGATATCTTCTGGTACAGATACTGGGCACTGGTGGTCGTTCAGCGTGGTGTTAGTGCCAATTGAGAATCCAGCGCAGACGCCTGCCTTACCATTTGTCGAGAATAAAATATTTATTTATTCTTCACCGCCACAATAGGTGCAGCCCATAAGGAGTAGTTGACGGTTGAGATGGTTCCGGCTCATTCTAATCGATCGAGTTGTTGCTCATCGGTTGACATGGCTGCATTTGGCACCGGTATTTTAGTCATGAACATTCGTCTAACTCCTGGTCGCAACCTCAGTGTTGCCATGCCTTTCGTACAATGGTCCAAGCTATCCTGAAAGACAGACAAATTTTCGCTTCAATTAACGTGCCTTAGACTGACTTCCATGATGGGCATGGACATGTTCGAACTCGCTTGCAAATCAACTTCACGGGAACATCGAGGAGCTGCAAATATTCAGTCCGGTCGAGAGTAAGAAGATTCAACATCGGCCGGCCTGAAAGGTAGCACGTTCCCGACTCTTCTACACCATTAAAAGCACGTTTGCAAGGAAGTTCGCCCACTATGTTATACGTACCGCCGGATGCATTATGTGTAACTTTCAGAGACTCGACCACCTTCGGTCACTGTACGTAATTCTATAGGTCCCTGGAAATAATCGTAATGTCCGAGGCCGTTTTAACTGGTAGTTTCGTTGGGATCCGGTTGGGCAACGACCTGATACCTCGTCGTCTCGTTTTACTCTCACTTTGGATTGCGGCAACTATGGACATAGACTAGGCTATCCTACCTAGAATTTCCATTTCAAACGGACTTACACGTGCTTCGGCTGGACTTGCCTGCAGAATTCCTCCTTATGTCCAAGCTTATGGCACGTCGCCGCGTCTTCGCCTTTTGTGCTCTGAACTATTTAACAAAAAAACGACTGTGACAACCAATTACTTTTAGTGCAGCCCTCTCACCGGCTTCTCCCTGCTCAGGCTTCCCTACTTTTATTACATTAGCACCACGGCATGATTTCGTCATCTGCGCGTCGCCGCGTTTTCGCCTTTTATGCTCTGAACTATTTAGCATCCATATCGTATGCTTACGCTTCATCCGTTCGCTGTCCTCTCTTCATGTAACCTTTCCTAACTCACTTCTGTGAAGCAAACATAACTCATGTGGCCTGTGCACAGTTGCTCGATTGCCTTTCCCTTCTTAACGTCCACTTATCCGTTGCTTGCTGCAATGTCTGTGACGACTACTCGTGTAGGATTCCAGATCTTTCACTAGTATTTTCCAGCCCAGTCTACCTTGGCACTAAACTCTTAGCACGATAACAGGACTCAGTACCTGTGCGCCTCTGTCCCATGCTGCGATGTCCTCAGCTGACTTAATGTATGCATGCACTCCGACTGTTTGATATCCTTCGATATAAATTTTTCAGCTTTCTCCTAGCACTCCTTCCAACTCTTCAAGTCAGCGCTCAGCCACTCCTTAGCCTCTACTCTAGACGTTCTCATATCTCTTAATTGTTGTAACGTCTTCGACTTTTTCACCTGCAGGCGTCCAGCTATTGGACTAGCTTTTCCAGGCTCTTTCCAAGGTAGTAGTATTCCAGCACTAAAGCACCATAGCACCGCCGTGGTTCAATGTTATATGATGTGACTCCCTCACGCAACTCACTGTACGCTTGCGTTCTTCCTGTCTATTTTTATTCCTTTATTTCACCTTCTAAGCTCTCGTCTGTCGACCTTCTTTACCTCATCCGGTCAGTGCACAGCTGCTCTTTGCTAGATGCCCAGCTGTCACTCGTCTGTGACACCTAAGTAATAGTAGTTCAGTATTCTCACGGGCTTCTCCCGGCTCGGCCTTTCCTAGTTCTATTCTTATAGCACCACAGGATGATCTTATTATGTGCGCGACGTTGCGTCTTCGCCCATTTTTGCTCTAAAATATGTAAGAGCCTTAGCGTATGCCTGTGATTCATCCTTTCGTTGTCCTTCCTTCATGAAACCTTTCTTATCTCTCTTCTGTCGTGCAGGCTTATCCAGGTATTCAGCACAAGCCGCTGTATTGCCTAACCCTTCATAATGTTCATTTATCCCTTACTCGATGTATTATCTTAGTCCTTATTACCTGCAATCCTCGAGCTCTCAGGCTACAATTCTCTGGCACTATCCAGCTTGGTACTTTTATCATAGCACCCTTGCTGCTGCTGTTAGGCCTCACTGCTCTGATACTCTAAGCAAACTTACTCTACGCTTGCACTCCGGTTTTCCCTACCCTTCCGTCAATTGATATTTCTTAGCCTCTTAGTTCTTCACTCCACTCACCTGGACAGCTCACAGATGCGAGTTAGCTTCACATTTAAATAAATATAGGTATATTTCTAGACAAGCGTTAGATGATGTTCCTGCGTGCGATCAGATCAAATTGTACATAACATCCATGCTCATGCATGGAGAAGAAATATCGTTAACAACTGCTTTTGATTGTGTTTATCTTTCCGAACAGTAAAGCCGGGGTAAATACAAACTTTTCGTAGGCCTCGACATTTTTGAAGGCAGTAGTTTGGGTCTCCGTAGCTTATGTACGAATTCTGCGCTTTTCACCGGCTACCGCTGCCAAACCTTGAGGTGCCTGATTCCATTAGTAAACGATCAATTAGAGGAAATTTGATCCATTTTGTTTGGTCACCACCGCATTTCGAGCATCCATTAGTAGCGGGCTCATGGAAAGGAATAAGCAAGCCAAAATTAGATCGTAAAAGTGGAGGGTGGAAACAAAGGAAATAACAGTAGTGGTTAAAAATTTAGCCTTTCTTAGAAAAGTGCGACTGAAAGGCCAGCCAAATTAACTAGAAAATACACTAATATTGGAAAATGGAGCCAAAATATAGCCCAGAAACAGCATACCAGAACCGCAAACCTGGCGCGAATTTCAAAGTGTAAATCTCCAAACAAGCGGAATCAACGCCGATTTGGAGCTGAAATGTTAACTAAAACGGGACAACAATGGGCGGTCTAGGACAAACCCTAGGCGCTGGTTACGACAAAGGTAAAATAATTAAGCTAGGTGCAGTGGTTATGGAGATATTTGCACTTTTAGCGGTCGGCGGCGAT